>JALJVW010003752.1:4775000-5210246 GCA_024865655.1 Emberiza elegans
GGGGAATGTACTGGCAGGGTGCACAGTGTGCCTTTGCCTTGGGGATGTGGGCACTGGGGCCTGGGGAGCAGCCCCTGCCAGGGAAGGGAGGATAATTCCCCTTTCTGCCAGAAGAGCTGGAAGGGTGGCTGCAGCCTGGTAGAGGGAAGGCAGCTGAGCCACAACTGGGGCTGAAAATGCCTCGGAGCAGGAGGGCTAATCCCCTGGCCACTGCTCCTGTTGGGAGGCTCCACAGCTGCTCTTTTGGCAAAGGAGCTCCTCTGAAATCTCAAAAATCCCTGCTGCAAAGGCAGTGCATCTCTGAAGTCTAGAGGAGTATGAAAGACTGCAGATAAACCTGAAGAGTTTTCTCCAGTAGCCTAACCCCTGGGTTATATCTGTTGAGATTGTCGAGAGAAGATCCAACAAATATTTGTACCAGATTTCTACCGAGGACGCCACATATTCACATGAAAGAGTGGAGACGGCTGCTCCTGCAGCTGGGGAGAGTGAGCCTGCATGCAAATATCACTGTGCTCTTTTGGGGACAGCTCCTTTTCCTTTCCAGCCTTGTGCTTGGGCATATCTGGCAGATGTGCCTTTCTTTTCAGATTTGTCCTTCCACATTCCCTGTGCAGTGTTTGGAGCAGCACATGTTGGGCTGTGGCACGCAAGGCAGGGAGCAGTGTGCACAGGGGACAGAGGTGGCCAGTCTTCCAAGGCATGTGAAATGAGGGTTGGCAGCAAAGGGGCTCTCACATAAGGCAGCAGGCATCAAGGTCTCTCCTCACTACACCTAATCCTTCTCTAAGGCTGGAAAACCCCTTCTTCCCACATAGACCTCTTGTCTTTCATCATAGTGCCCCCATTTCAAGCTCTTCCCTCTGTCCAGCCATTCCAGCTTTCCTCTGCTCGTCTTCTGTGTGATGATGCCAGGGTTAGGAGTCTTGTGCCCTGCCCCAGACCATGGGTCATCCTGCCTTACAGTGTGCTGTGCCTACCCACACAGGTGAAATGCCACTCCTGGCTTGGCCTTGCAGGCTCCCTGCAGAGGGGACAGGTGTCTGTCAGGCCCAGTCCTCAGAGGTCACAAGTGAACAGATGAGCTGTGTTTTCCTGGGATGTACATCAGGATACCCCGGTGCCCTCGGGTGCCCCGGGCCGCAGTGGGATGTGCGGTGGTGCATGTGCGTCCAGCCTGGTGCTGCCTGCAGGATGAGCTCCTGCTGGGAATGCACCAGCACTGCTTGGATGAGCCCAATAGTGCCCTCTGATGCAGCCCACACAATAAAAACTAGCACAAATAATAACTACCAGCAAAAGCCCCCTGTTGAGGCGGGTTCTGTTTCATATTGTAGTTCTCAAGCCTGCATATCCTTATTTGCAGTCACTGCAGAGACGTTTGCTGTGTCCAGGGGTTGTTTCCACCCTGGGAACTCACCCTTTGCTGTGTCACAGCTGGCTGGTGTTACTGCTGCTTTGGCACTGAGACAGACCAAAATTTGGTTGGTTGGTCGGTGGTTTCATGATCACACCCTGTGAGATGCAGCATGAGTTACAGAAAGAGAAACAAAGAAGGGTTGGTATTGAAATAGAAGTGGTTCTCATGGTTTTGACACCCCATATGGCAGGGACATATGCAGAAATGGATTTGCTGCTGTTTGCTTAATAACAATAAGCAGGTTGAGACAGTATGTTAGATCTCAGAAAAGGAAACGTGACTTTCTGGTTATAATCTCTACATTTTAATTGAGATGTTCACTACTGTTTTCTTGAGATTCAGCTGCGAGTAGTGGGAAGGCATTCAACTGCAATGAAAAGGAAAGGCTGCCCCAGGGGCACATGCCTGTCAGAATGCTCTATGAGATGTCCAGTGCAGAGGCTGATGTCTTGATGAGGACCAAGCATTGTGGGCTGCAGCTCAAGGCTTAGACATGTTGGCAAACTCACTTGACTGGTTTGAGATTAACATTATGGGTGAGCTGTTAGAAGCCTGCATGCAGCAGGCTGAGAGCAGGAATGCCAGCCAGCTCCTTGCTTTTGAGCATGGTGCCATCTCTGTGCTGAACAGCAGTGCCTCAGCAAGGAAAAGCTTTTAATATCACAGGGTCAAAGCTGTTGATTCTTCAGGGGCCACAAACCTGTTCCCCCCGCCCCGTAAGAAAAGCCTGCAGTGCTGTTTTTCAGGCCTGTCTGGTTTTGAGCATACATCACAGAGCTGTAGAATCATAGAATGATTTACTTTGGAAAGGACCTTAAAGATCACCTCAGTCCTACTCTCCTGCTGTGGGCAGGGTCTCCTTCCACCAGAGCAGGTAACTCAGGGCCCCATCCAGCCTGGCCTTGAACACTTCCAGGGATGGGCAGCCACAGCTTCTCTGGGCAGCCTGCTCCTGTCAGCAAATGCTCAGGTAAAAGCAGAGGAGGGCAACGAGGAAACGCCTGGATTCCACCCACGCTCCAGGGTGGAAAGATGGACCCTGTGCTCTGCACTAGGTGGGACATAATGTGAGTAAAGCTCTGCAGTTCATTTCCTGCTGCTGCAGAAGGAGGTGTGGTGGGAGTTCTTAAAAAAAAAAAAGTGTAAAACGTGGACTTCTGCTATCAGAAGAACTCCTTCAAAAAGGATAAGTCATAAACACTAGTAAAGTCTAAAACAATGCATTTCAATGCCTTGTGATTTTCTAGGTCCCTTTTCATGCAGGAGTTGGTTTTGCTCTCGTTTTTTGCCAGCCTGAATACCAGAAAGCACCATTCCTCTGTTCTTGTGTCTTGTAGAATGCCCTGCCTCTGCCTGGCAGTGCTTTCCTGCAGGAGTGCAGGGGGTCACCCCATAACTTTGGCTTTTCAATTCCCAGCTGCTGTCACAGGCACACGAGGTCTCAGCGCTCAGAGAATGCTGTGCCCTGCCGTACACGTGGCTGTGAGTGTGACATGCTGAGACATCCCTGGGAGAGCAGAGCTCTTAATGCAACAGCGTGACAATCATACTTCAAAGCTAATTGACGAAACGGGCTTGCTAATTTTACAGAGGTTAATGGATCTTCTTGGAGCCCTGTGTGTGAGGAGTGCTGGGGACTTAGCATCTTTTTCTCCCCCATGGAGTTCTTTGACCATATATAGCCAAGGTATCAACTTACAGGCCTGGGATTTCAGCTTTCTGTTTAGATTTCAGATGAAAGGCTGCAGTTGGAAGTGATTGTTATAAATATTTCCTGCTATCTGGTAGCAGGCTGACTTCAGCCCCTTCTAAGGAATTCGCCATAATTATCCTTTACCCAGCTGCAGTGGAAGCACCGCTGCGGGCGCAGACCGGTGAATGGAGCGTGTCCTCCGGCTGCCCCAGGAGGATGGATGGAGGGACACCACGAGCCAGAGAGCTCACTGGGGGCCGGACTGCCGGCTGAGGGGCTCACCAGGACTGCTTCTGCAGCCCTCACCCTGCCTGGCTGCTTTCTCCTTGCTGGCAGGGTGCTGCTGGCCAGAGTGACCAGGGCTGGGCTGGTGTGCAGAAGCTGGGGCTTGAGAGGCATCCTGAGGCTTGCAAAGGAGATGGGAGCGCTCAGTGCCAAGGGCAGCCTGCTGCTATGGCCACACAGGGCACAGGAGGTGGGACTGGCACTCTTCACTTTGCAGGAGCCAAAGGATTCACCTGGGCTCTGCTCCCTGTTGGCCACCAGCAATGAGTTCCCAGTGGAAGGAAGCGTAAAATGTGGACTTTTGTCATCCAAATGCTCAGAGTAATAGGGATGAAAAGTGCTGTCACCTTGCCCAGGACTCTTCCTTTTTCATTTTCCCCTTTATCTCTCCCTCTCACCTATCTCTTTGAATCTCTTCATGTACCAGAAAACCACATCAAACCAGCCAGAGCTGCCACTACATGCAGTAGGGCTGAAAAAAAAAAATGCAGCTAGATCAGTTAGAAATCCTGACTCCCGGGCCCCTGGAAATTTGTGCCACAGAAATGCTGCACAGTTGTGCAATTTAGTGCCTCTGAAGAAGAATAAATTTGCTTTTAAAAAAAAAATCCATCAGCATATTGCATATATTTATAGTTAGCTGCAAGCCTTTCCAGTGAGAACTTTCAGAATTTATTTTAAATTAAAGTGACTAGCATGACATACCAGTACTTAGCCTTTTAACAAAAACATTTTAGTCGTATAAATACAGTTGCTATTATTAAACTCTAGGGAAAGCCAGCAAGCTGCTCCAAATAACATCCCTCTGGCCTGCCTGTCCAATCTCCTCTGTTCATACCCAGAACCAAGACATTTGAACACCTTGTTGGAGATCAGGGGTTCGTTTTATCTTCTGTTCCCTGGATGGCTTTTAAAGCTTGTTTTAAACTTTGTTTCCACTTTCTCTTCTTTAGTCCTTTCTCCATTCCATTATGTTACTCCTTATACTCTTTTTCCTTTTCCTTGAGACTTTTTTTACCTTTTTCCTCTCCCTCTCATTGCCAGGGAAGCCCAATTCTCCGTGGTACTTTCTGGCCTTTCTGAAAGCTGTTTGCTAAATCAGTTGCTGGAACTGACTTTAAGGACATCACAAATTGCCCTCTGGGTTAGCAGAGAGTAAGGGTACTTCTGTGCATTGAAAAAGTGCCTGTAAATGAGATTTTAGAAAATCTCTGCCCGCTTATCCCGTCTGTATTTACATCTTTCAGAAGTGCCAGTTCTGATGCTGCAGAGTGAACGCCAGACATGTTGCCAACGGAGTGACAGATTTTGACCTGTGACCAGCACAGTGCAGGGAGGACCTCCTTTTTTGGGGACCCCTCCCCACCAAAGAGCTGTCGACAGTTAAAAACCAGGCAGGCAGTGCCTGGGGTTATTCTCATCTCCTCCACGTTAGCCTTCACCCTGCTCGTTTCCAAACAAAAGCTGAGCAGCCATTCCTCATGCAGCTTTTAAGCCTGTGTGGCTGCTAAGAGAGGGAGGATGCAATAAATCATCCAGTCAATTAACCAGGGACTTTCTCCTTATTTGTAACCTCCCTTCAAAGCAAATGAATATGACTGGTAATGAAAGGAAACATATGCAATAGTTTAAAAATAGGTGTCTGAGGCCAGTGGGGGAAATGTTTGCCCTGCTGCGTGTGGCATCCAGCATCTCCAGCTTGCCTGGGTCACCTCTCCACCCAGCACCGACTGTGGCTCATTCCTTCAGGTGATGGAGCAGCACTTCCACCTCCAATGCCATGCCAGCACCATCCCATTCACAGGACATCGCAGACTTTCTACAAACCTAAACCCCCCACAGATCTTGCCCTTGCAGATGGGAAATGGAGGCAGCAGGGTCTGGGAGCAGCCTGCAGCACTGCAGCCACTCCCCTGGCAGCCCAGGGCCTTTGGGACGAGCTCTCAGAAATTCAGGAGCCCACAGGTGGGACCTGAGTGTGCTGGGAGGGGGAAAGCAGCAACTGTGTCCTGTTCAGAGCCTCCTCTTGCTGGCTTCAGTCGAGTGTCGCCTGAGGGAAACCACCAGACCTTCCCAGGGTTTCTGATGTGCTTTAGCATTCACTGGGCTGAAAGGCTGCCTTCAGCTCTGCACCCTGCATTTCAAACTGGACTGGAACCTCATGAGTTTGGGACACAGCTTTTTTGTTGCTTGGTTGTTTTTTCGGGTTTTGTTTTTTGTTTTTTTTTTTTTTTTAATTCCTTGAGGTCTTTCATATTCCTTGGTCCCTACCTCCTGGTCACTCTGTGTCCCTTAATGTGCATTATGAGGGAAAAGCAGGGCAGCTGCTCACGGCTTGGAGGTCCTGATCCGTGTACCTGGGAGACACAAGGCTTTTCAAAAATGTAAGAGCATTGATTTGATGGCCCAAACAAGGGCACATCTGGTCAGGCTGGATGGACAGGATACTGGGCAGCAGGAGCATGGTGTCATTGTCCAAAAGAGCGTGGGTCCATGGTGTTCCCCTGCAAAGGCAGGATTTGCTGCAAGTAGGAGAGCTTAAGATTTTAGCATTTATCTTTCTCTCCAGCATGAGAAATTGAAAGGTATCAGGAGTGTTCTCTGAATGTTAATTTCTGTTTGCTTTGTCCTTATTCCAGGTTTTGTTGGCTTTTTTTTTTTTTTGCCTCTCTTAATTCTGACAGTTTAAAGGACTCCAAGAGTTATGCTTCAGAATTAAAAGCAGACAGTCTTAGTCGTGCTCTGAAAATAGCTGAAACTTTGTAATTATGTGGCAGTGATTCCCTCTGTCCCTGTCTGAGCTGGTCACTTGCCCTGAATTGCTTTTCCCAGCTCAGCAGCACTCGCCTGCTTCACACCTCTGCTCCCTTCTCACCACAGAAAACAGGGCCAGCATGGGAGGGCAAGTATACTATATCCTTAATTACCAGTAACCAAGAAAAAGGCAAACACTCAAGCAAGTATGGGGGAAAAAATAATTTAATCCCTGTAACAATCACTTTATTGTTGGGTTTGGTTTTTGGTTTACGGCCGTGGGGTTTTTGGTTTTTTTTTTTTGCCTGGAGGTTTTCTGATGGTTCAAGAGATTAAAAAAGTCTTTCTGCCATAATCTGTAGCTTTAATAATCACCCAAGTAATTGCATTGTTTGTAAACTGTGTGGTAATGAGCATGTGTAGAGCTGTGATGCAGAAAGCAGAGCTAAATCTGGCCGAGGGTGCCAGGCAATATGCAGTGCAGCAGTAATGATTATTAATAGTGTGTGTTGACTGAGGCTGATAAAGCCCCAGAGCCTTTGTGCCATCTCACCAGACAAATACCTTGTAACCTGGAAACTGCCTGTGCCTGGGCTTCCTGGGGCTGCACTGCCCTTGGAGACAGCCTTTCCCCAGGACACAGCCTTGGGGTGCCCCCTGAGCAGCCACCTGGGCAGGGGATGTGACCTGTGCCTTGCAGCTCCCTGTTCACAAAGGATCCCAGAACTGTGTTCAGACACAATGCACAACACAGGTTTGATGTGGGGAGTTAATGATTCCCATAACCAGAGATAATCAGTGCTGAGCCCTATTTTTGGAGGCAAATGCCAGGTGAGCTGGTGAAATATTAAATAGGAAAAGTCATTGCATAGTTTTAATTGCATAGTCTCTCGTTGAAGAGGGAGAAAAGAAATTTGACTGAAAAAATACAAAACCTCAGAGTATTGCAATAAGAAAATGCTGGAAAAAATCCCTAAACCAACCCAAAACCTAGAATCACTGCCTTTTCTTTCTTTTCTGGCTCTTATTCAATCTTTTCAAATAGGACCATATGTGACTGTCAAGGCCCTGGGAGGAGTTGGGAAGAAATTCTTCATTTACTTTCTTCTTTAAACATCTTTTTTCTACTCTACATCATTCCCAGAATTCCCCGAGTTTATGGGAAGAAACCTCTGATACGGCAAAGGAAAAGTAAAACCACAGCTATGGTAACTTTCAGAATGTAGAAAACTGTTTAGCAAAGAAAATTAATACAACAGTCATTCTTCCCCTCCATTTTTTGACAGTTTTGAAAAATTAATGAAATGCTGAAAGTCAAAGAAATTGGTAGGACCCAGCAACAGGGAGGATGTAAGGTGATGGCAAAGAAATAGGTATAATAATAATAAAGGAATTAAAAATAACACTAAAATAATACTGTAAAAATAGGGGGAATGTGGTACTCAAATATTTTGTTTGAGGAATGGAGAGGGCTTGACATTTTCAGAAAATAGTTCCAAGATAAGTTTTGGGTGGGGAAAAAACTTCTAGCAGGACATTTTTGGGAAGGTCTGATAGTAAATATTATTCTTCTAAAGAGAATTGTGGACATTTAGAGGAAATAAAGAGATTTTCCTTAAGCCAGAGCTGCAAGTGGCTTCCACTCAAATGTAGTGATTCATGCTGCCTTGTTTAAGGATCTGAGATCTCTTATATTCAAAAGGAAAACTGGGAAAGGCTCCAACCATAAGGGCAATTAATACTTCAGATGTGAAATTTAGAGCCAAAATTTTCACAAACACAGGTATTTCTCATTGTAGGGCACTACTTCTCCTACCATGTGAGCTGGAATTCCAGTAGGTAAAACAAACAGCTAAAATGTCACCTATGATATTTATAAAAATGACCTTATTGCACAAGGTGGTGATTTTAAAGGGTTATGCCAAACACCAGCATGCAACTTAACATTGTCAGAGCTTAGGAAATATCACTTGCAACCCAAGGCCATTGGCATTGTTTATTGAAAGCTTTCATAAGGATTTCTCCAGCTATCCATCTAGGCCTGGATAAGACCTCAGAGGGGCATTTCTGGCAGCAGAGAGCTGTTTCTTCTGTTTTCACTGTAGGACTAGAGGGGACCAGAAACCTCGGCTGTTGAGATCTCCCGAACCTGGTCTGTAAGAGATGGAGGAACCAACCACAGATGCAGCACAAATGCCTCTTTCCTTCTGGAGATCTAACAAGAAGTGACTAAAAACCTGTGCTTGGCAGTGGGGCACTAAATAGCTAAGAATTGCAGTAGTAATAGTGGGAGGAATTGATTTTTTTTTTTTTTTTTGCTACTTAGACTTTTAAGCAAGTTTCTTTAGTGCCCATGGAACTAAAGGATCATTTGGGGACTTGGGGTTTCTGCTAAGAAACATCATACTTGAGGATAGGTGAGTGATCAGGCATCCATGGACTCCTGTCATGACAGGCCTTAGGAAGTGGTAGCATTGGTTTTCTCAAGCTGAAAACAACCAAAATCACTTTTGTTGCAGAGTAAGTGGTTTGGATCCTATTTTCCCACTGCATATTGTACTTTGCAGACTAAAAAAGACATGAGAAATAGAAGTGACTGATTTTTCCATTCCTTAAGCTGCCTCCATGTGGGCTGATTGCTCAGGGGATTTCAAGGCAGACTGAAACACAGACAAACGCTGGCTTCGTGTACGCTCTTAAATATTGCTGTGTTTTGAATTTTATTAGAAACTTGGCAGGCTTCTGCTTGAGCTCTAACTGCCTTTTCTGCCTTCAGTTTATCAGCTACCATAATTTTAGATGCACAATCACAGTGTGCAACCGTGTAGCCCAGCACGCATGAGCAAGGGAAGCACTCTAAAAACATGTCTGGTTAAAGTACTTGTCAAATTAGTAGCTGTCAGCCAGGATGAATTAGACCCAAAATGGTACATGCACAAGTGAGGAAACACGTTCTCCAGCACGCCTGGTACCATCAGTCCTGCTGTGCTTGGACAGGGAGCTTAACCCAGGAAAAAGCCAGGATCTTCTCACTCTTGTATTGTCGGAGTTCTGACCGAAGACACCTTGGGTCTACGTACTGGAGGGGATATGTGTTCAAAGGAGAGGATGTGATAAAGCCATACATCTGTCAGAAAGTAAACACAGCCTCGTGATCTTCCTGAGCTGGTTGCAGCTCTAAATCCTGCCGATGAGGCAGCCATAATTCCTTGTGCGAGACACTGAAGGCAGATGTACAAATCCTGGTTTAACAGAGGAACTAGGTGTTTTTCCATTGCTCCAGAGAAGCATTTCACTTGTGAAATCAGTGCCCTCTGTTTAATTTTGCTGCAGTTTGTCCTGTCCAGGGTCCAAAATGCAGGATGGCAGGTGCTCCTGGGTCTGGCTGATTAGGTCTCACAAACCCATAGGGACATGGAGGACACGAGCAATTTGGGAAGAAGAGATGGGTGCAAAACTCTTGCAGAAAGAACCCAGTTCTTTGGAGCAGCACCAGCTCTCAACACTTTGATGACCAAGAAGGCAGGAGAGAAAAAAAGCTGATTGATAAGTGATAATGCTGTTCATGTGAGGAGATGCTTTCTTGAGCATGGTCCAGGCCACAGCACGTCTGGGAGCCATCAGCAGCTTGCCACCTGCAAGGGAGATGTTTGTGGTCTCTGTCAGTGTGAGACAGGGAAACTCCCTGCTTGATTCTGCTTCCCACACCAAGAGATCCTGTGCTGGCTGGTGTGCAGACTCTCTGCCTGTGAGGAACTGAGGTGTGCCTCAGAGGGGGGACACAGTTGTTCTTTGGGGCACTGCAGCACAGGCCTGCCCTGGGGACAGCAAGGGTTTTGCCTGGCATGGCTGGCACAGCTCTCTGAAGCAGAGGTTTCATCCCACCACGGGGAAACACCAGGGAAATAAATAAGGCTTCCAGGTAGTCTATCAAACGCCCACATCACCCAGTCTCAAGGTGGAGTGATAATGAACACGACGTGGGGAAAGGCAATCTGTACCCAGGGAGGTTTTCCTAAGTGAAATTGGAAATAAATCACTGCAGATGTGATGTCTCATGCCAGCTCTCATCCACGCTCATCCCCTCGCTCTGCTTTCCTTTCCATTTGCTAATTCCTCTGCTGCAAAGCACTGTTATCCTGGTTTACTACCCAGCTGGGATAGTCTCTGAATCTGCCTTGTAAAGGAGCTGCACAGACACAAATCAACCATCTCAGCCTGGGAGAATAAATTAGGAAATGAGAACTGGAGAGCCTGACACATTTGACGTTGCAGAATTAGGTGTACTGAACTGATTAACAGCAAAGCCCACAGCACTTTGCCATATTTGTGTGCTCCCCTCAAACTGAAAGCCTGCTGTCATGGTGCCAAAAAACAGCCCCCCAGAAAGGAGGGCTCCATGGCTGCCCCTCCCCTCCCATCATTCCGGAGAAGTTAAAGCAAGGTCTGGGAAAGCAGCCGTGTGCTGGAGACCTTATGAGATGTGGCTCAGAATAGAAACACTGTGCTCCACCACAGCCCTCTTGGAAGCCAGAAGTCTCTCAGCCAGAAGGGGTTTGTTCCCATCTCCTTACTGACAGTCCCCCAGCTGTAGAGCAGCAGGAACCAGGGTTTGCACACTTCCCTGGGTAGTTTTTGTGTTCTTGGGTGAAGGGCAGCTGTTCTTGCCTTTTTTTTTTGCCATCAGAGATGTGGATCTTTGTTTTGGAGCAGATGGACAAAGGCAGCAAAGCACAGACTTTTCATGGTTATGAATTTGGAGGGAAGGCTGGACTGTACTTATCTCACCATGCTTTGGGAAGCCAGAGTGCTCCCTAAGCCAGCCTGGTGTGCTCCTGGTCTCACACCCAGCCAGCCTGGCTTGCACAGCTGTGCCTCACCCACTCTATGGCATGGTGAAAACCAACCCTTCAGGGTTTAAAATCAGCTCGGGGTAGTGCCAAACCAGACAGAGCAAGAGATGCTGGAACACCAGGGCTGCCTGCAAATGTCAGAGAGTGGAGAGCTGCATTTGGGGCTGCTGGTGGAATCTGCAGCCAGCAGCCTGCTGCTGCTGCTGCTGCTGCTGCTGAGCAGGAGGCAGAGGAGCTGGTGGGGGCTGGAGGGTGCTGTCTGTGCTGCACCAAGCAGCAGAGAGCTGTGAGAGATGGATGAGTTTCAGGAAATGGCCGTCCTTGGGGTAAGCCAGGACCGCTGTCACCGCGCCTGAGGCGTACCAGCTGTGCCAAAGTCCAGCCAGGGCATTTCTCAGGCAGTGGCAGTGGTGCCATTGCACACAGGGAGGCAGAAGGGAGGGTGGCTGGGGTGGCTGTCCCTCAGTGCAGTGGGCTGAAGTGCAAGGCAGTGATCTGAAGCATTTTGAAGATGTTTTCTCCTGATGTCTTTCCACTTGGCATGAACACAATTCTGCTGGCAAGAGCCCAGGAGTGCATTGTTGCTGAGAATCACAGAACCATTAAGACTGGGAGACCTCTTCCCAGATACCTCTGGTATCATTGAGGATGATAGCAGAGATGATTCCATCTGGTGTCATCATTTTCTTCCAAAGATACTTCTGGTATCATCGAGTCCAGCCTTTGACCAAACACTACCATGTCAACTAAACCACAGCAGTGAGTGCCACCTTCACACTTCCAGTGATGGTGACTCCACCACTTCCCTGTGGTGGAACAGGGCAGCCTCTTCCAATGGCTGACCACCCTTTCAGTGAAGAAATTCTTCCTGATGTCCAATCTGAACAGCTTGAGGCCATTTCCTCTTGTCCTGTCACTAGCTGCCTGGGAGAAGAGGCCAACCCCCACCTTGGGTCAAATCTCCGGTCAGGGACATGTGGAGAGCGATAAGGTCTCCCCTGAGCCTCCTTTCTCCAAGCTAAACCCGCCCAGCTCCCTCAGCTGCTCCTCACAGGACTTGTGCTCTCACTCCAGCACCTCGGTGTCTGTCCAGATTGAGGGGTTCAGAATTGGGCACTGAAGGTGTGGCCTCACAAGTGCCAAGCACAGGGGAAGAATCCCTGCCCTGCTGGCCACACTATTCCTGATCCAGGCCAGGCTGCCATTGGCTTTCTTGGCCACCTGGGCACACTGCTGGCCTCTTTTCAGGTGCTGTGAACCAGAACCCCCAGGTGATTTCCTTCTAGGCAGTCTTGCAGCCACTCTTCCCCCAGCCTGTAGTGCTGCAGGGGGTTTTGAACCTTCTGCCATTGGCCCTGAGCCCTCAGCCTGTCCAGATCCTTCTGCAGAGCCTGCCTCCCTCCAGCAGAAGCTCAGTAACAGCAAGCAGGACTCACCTCCCAAGGAGCGTGGGGATGAGCTGGCTCATGCTCAGCTGCCCACTCCATCCCACACTGTCTCAGAGAGGCGTCAGGGCTGAAGTCCTGTCAGTCCTGGGTGGATACTCACTATCAGTCTGACTCTGTGAGTGCCCTGCAGAGCCGAGTGCCTTTTGGCCACATCAGCCTTGCTGTGCATTTCCAGGCAAACCTGCAAGGAAGCACGTGCCTAGGATGTAACACATATGCTGCACGTGCAGGAGGTTTCCTTGTTGCAGGTAGATGCAAAGATGCTGACTCAAATCTCTCAGGAGAGTTAGGCAAGCTCTTTGCTGTCTTCTCCATGTCTCTGAATTATTCAAGCAATTCAAAGTAGAGAGTAGGTTACTCAGGGACCCTCTGCGAGCCGCCAGAATGGAGACAGTCTGGTGGAAAATGCAGGGAGATTAGGAGAGCTGAAGCAGTAGGATCCCCTGGGCAGATAGCCAGGGAGGCTCTGCTGAGGCAGCAGGACTGCTAACACTGGAGGTGGTGATTGGACCAGAGAAGTGGGTGCTTGTAGCTCCTGCACCTGAGAGCGTGCAGCTTCACTCTGGATCCCCCTTGCAGGCATTCTGTCCCCTGAATTTCAGCAGTATTGTACAGGGCAGAAATCAGTGCAGTTTTATAGGATGTAAGAGAGTGGCTCCAGCCAAATCTGGTTTTGGATTCAGGAGCAGCAGTCAACCAGCATGGCCCCCTTCTTGAACTTTTCACAGTTGTGTGTCCATGTCAGGCTTTGCACATCTGTGCATATCAAGTGCTCCCCAATTACAGAAATCTGGCATACAGAATCACTCGTCTCTTTCAGGAGCAAGTGAAAAATTTGCCTCGTGTTTCCTGGCTTTGGCAGCGATTCTCACCCTTTTATCTGAAGCCCTTGAGATGTGAGAAGCAGGGATGGTTCCTTGCACACTGCAGATGGGCTGCTGCATGACAGAAATGAAATGATTCCTCTTGTGTGTAATCCAGAGGCTCAGCTGAGTTACTCATCAAGCCCTTTATAAACCACTTTGTAGACTGCCACTGCTGCTTATTACTTATGATATCTTACATTGTCTGATGAGTTACAGGATTTTGCCTGCTACTTCTTCCATCACATTGAACTCTGAGCAGCTTTAGTGTCTCAGGCAGCTTCTGCTGACTCAGAGCAACTCAGCCCTGCCGAGGAACTGTGAGTGGCTTGGAAGTGCACTGTGCAATCCACTGGAACCTGGAAGCTGAAGGGTGAGGGCTTCCAACAGGTACACTTGGAAACATTCAGCAAGGTGGCATTTGGGTAAGGAACTTTCTCCAGCCCTCTGTGTTTTGCTGCTAAGCACACAGCCACTGGTCCTGAGGAGGCATGTTCTCTGTCTGATCTCCATGGAGTTTGGGTGCAATAGGATTTTACACACATTTGCTGGAGTTTTGAGTTTCATTTCCTCATCAACAAATACAAGTCTGTGCAGGAGTGGGAAGCACTGAAGTGCTGGAGAAGGTTCTGGTGGAAGCTCTATGGGAGAAGCACTGATATGAAAGTGTCCAACTTTGGCTCATCACAGTGCGGTGGAAATAAAGGGATCAGCTGAAAGTCTCTTCCACTGTGTGCTGCTGGCTCTTGCTGGAAACTTCTTCCCTTTTTTTCTTTTTTTTCCCTTGCTCTGTGCAAGGGGAAAATACCACAGCTGCTTTCTGTGAAAAGTCATGTCTCCTAAACAGCTCCTGGGTCTGGGAGGCAGGCAATGAGGTACTCTGGATGCATCAACACGAAACCCCCTGGAAAACATTGTTTATGTCCCAGCCATCCTTCTGGCATGCTGGAGACAAGCCTTGCTGGTGGCATAATTCAGGAGCTCACTCTCTGCTTCAGAACATGATTCCTGCTATCAATATTTCCAGAACAAAACAGCCAGGACTTCCAGAGATATAGGGGGGCAGGGGGGCAGCCTGCCTGCCTAGCCCTGAGCCATGGGGTGGTTTTGGGCATGGCAGGGCTGGATTTGGGGCAGCCTGGCACAACCCCCAGAGAAAGCTGCCACAGGAGGCAGAGTCCATCTGTGCTTCCTGCAGCAGCACAAGGATAATGGGCAGACATCAACAATGTGAACTGATCCTTGGGTTCTCTGTAGGCTCCTACAAATTTGGCCAGGTTCTGAACTATTAACCAGTTAAGAGAAAAATGCTTTCTTCTTTGAAAGAAACACTGCCTGGGTTGGGGCTAAGGCTTTGGTAGGTATGTTTAGCTTTAACTAGCTTGTATTTATTTGGCAACCCAGCTCTGTTTTGTTACCGTGTGAAATGAGAGGGATTTCCAAAGAGATCTGGAGTTCTCCCCACCAGCTCTAGCCAGAATCCCTCCCTTTTGCCTCACAGTCCTGTTCCCTTCCCAGAGTCCAGGGTTCCTCTGTGCTCACACCCTGGGTTGCTGAGCTCCCTGTGCAGCCTCTCTCATCCCTTTTCTGTGTTGATGTCACAGTGCTCTTCTGAAATTGTTTTTTTCCTCCTTTGCTGCCTTCACCTTGTGGAATCAGAAAAGACCAAGGGCAGGACATTTTCCCCATGGGTTGTGTGAGGAGGGAGGGCATGGAGGGCACTGGTGATTCCGTGGGCAGAGCTGGCTGGCAGGAGGAGGTTGGGGAAAGAGCCCCAGCCACAGCACTGGCCCCAGGCAGCGTTGGCCAGGCCAGCCCCAGCCCCAGGCTCCGCTGCATCACCATGACCTACATACACCCCTGCTGCTGGTGGATGCATTCCCAGACTTCTAAAGAGTTTGTTCCCCTTGGCCTTGCTGGGAGGAGCCAGGGACGTTTTTTGGGGCCAGCCTCGGAACGTTGCTCGCCTCCGAAGAGCTTCCTCAGTGTGCTCTTTTTTGTGGTGTAAATAATGAATTGTGCATTTAATATTAAACATCCTGTGCACTTACCAGACCTTGCTGTGCACGTGAAACTTGGCAGATGAAGTGCATGAAAGTGGTTTGTCTTTACAGCCATGCAGGATTTCTAATGTGCCCCATTCTTTTTTGGGGGGAGCAAGGTTTGATCCTTTGCTCTTCCCTCTGCTGCTCCAGTCACACCTGAGTGCATCTTCCACCATCCTCAGAGTTCCTCTGCCTTGGCCATCCTGCCCTTTTCACCACAACTACCCACATCTCCTCACCCTTCTGCACTAAAACCCCAGCTGCCTACAGGGGCATGGTTCAGTGCACAGCCCAGGAGGACCACAGACACAGGAAGAGACAGCCTGAGGGATTTGCTTATGGTGAAACAGCAGAAGCGTGTGTGCAGAGCCTGGTGGAACCAAGACAAGACTGTTTACTGGCAGGAAACTCTGCAGGATGCTGGAGCTGAGCAAGGGAGATGGAGCAAGAGAAAATTAGTCATTTGGGAAGGAAGGGCTGTCAGTACAGTGGGTGACGTCTGCATGGTTAGCTCACATCCTTCCAGGGAAATGCTGGGAACCTCTCCTCTGGAGTGATTTAAAATCCAAATGTACTCATCCATAGGGAGAGCTCCTGCATGGGCAGCAGGAAGCTTGTGTGTGTAAGCATGGATGCATCCGTAGGTGAGGTGGTGGACAGCAGCATGATGCACTTGGCTTTTCCACCTCTGACTTCCATGGCTCAGCGACCATCGATCATTTTGGAAAGCTAACCACATTACTCCACAGCTCCAGGTGAATAAGGAAGCAGCAGACTCCCTGGGGACCTGGCACACTGTAAAGCAGGCATCCATCTGGGAGAGCATTATTGCATTAGCTCAGCATTCCTGTTGGTATTGATGCATGTTCTGCTCCTGTGCTGCTCCTTGCAAGTGAAGGCTGTGTGGGGTAACACACACAGGGTGATGAGACAAGGCTGGGCACTCTGGTTTTTTAGGTGCTGTTTGTTTGTTTGTGTAAAATTCGTGGGAAGCAAAGGGAGGGGAAAAAATCGGGATGATGATGAAAAATGATGCTGCACATAAAGCTAGCTCTGAATCTGTAGAGCTGGCCTTTAATTCAGTTGTCATAGTCTGAAAGCAGCACACACACACACATGTGCAAAACCCAGGCTGCAGATAATATATTTTGAGAAAATGAGCCCTCAGCTCCCTCCTCCCAAGCTTTACTTTTTAGAGAATGCCCTTCCTTAATTTTGGAAATGATTGCATTATCTCAAACTGCTTGTAAATCTTGTTAGCCAAGTAATATAGTTTGGACTAAATGTCTGTTCCTACATGAGCCTCAGGGGAGTATGGAAAATAACCAATGCAGCCCTGTTGCAACCTCCCACCAGCTCTACAAAAGAGACTCCTTTTTTCTGATTAACCTCAGTTCCTTTCAGCAGTGAGGCAGAGAGAGGCAACAAGATTAATGAAAATTAGGTCTATTAAAGCCAGCCTTGTTTTCTAGTCGTGTGTACAGCCTTGCCACAAGCTGAACTCGTCACCAAATGCACAATTAATCAAAGTGGAGTGCAGGCACTTGGTGTCCCCGTGTGCATGTGTGTGTGTGTGTGTGTTTGTGTGAGCATGCACTAAGGTGGCTGCTCCAGATTAGCAATTGAAAGGAGCAGAGGAACAGAAGCAAGATGTTAGTTTTCCTATTTATTATTTATGTGGTTGAGAGTCTGCACCCAGCAAAGCTCGGGGAGCTGTGACTGATGAGTTAATTGGATACCACACTGGCATCTCTGGAAGAAGCTGTGGAAACCCAGGGACAGAAATAGTAGCTGGGACTGCAGGAGAGCATGTCCAATGTGTGTTGACGTGCTTAGTGATGCAAAGCCACAGCTCCTGCTCCTGCTCCTGCTCCAAAGGGAAGGGACTTGTCATCCTTGGTTTTATTTCCCAAAGGACTCCGGTGTAGGGTGGGAGCTTCTATAAGGATCAAGATTCCTTATGTTAAAGCTGTCTGATCCCCAGCTTTGGGGGAATTGCTGGGAACGTGCCAGAGACAGGCCCAGCTGCATTTCTGTACATCCCAGATGAGTCCTAGACTCTCACTGTTGGCACTTTCCTCCTACCAGCTGCTGCCATCCACCCCCTATTCCTGCTTTTCTGACGGGGTTTTATGGGGTGGGGAGGACCCTGAAGCCACTGGTGGCAGTGATTTCTCTGGCTATTCCCTGATGTGTGATTGCCCAGCTGACCTCCTTGGGTGTGTGTCTGGGCACCTCCTCTCTGCCCATGCAGAACCCACAGCCTTTGCTCTGTCTCAGTGGTGGTCCAGCTCTGAGTTTCCCTTTACCATGAACCAAGTCCAGTTTCTCTCCATGGATCCTCCAGGGATGAGGGGAGCTCCCAAGGCCCCATTACATTTCATGGGGCCATGTTGCATCCATTCTCCTGGCCCTGGTGCTGTGGTGGAACTGGGTCTTGGGCAGACATGATTCCCCTTGTATGGTCCCATACCAAGGGGTTGTTTGTCTCACGGGGACAATGGAAGGGGAGTGAAGGGACTTGGAGACTTTCCCCCTGCCCCTTGGTGGGACAGCCCCCATGGGGAGCAAGAAGGAAACCCCCAGCCCCTCTGCAGCACTGCCTGGGGCTAAACACCTCTAAACATTTTTCATGTGATGCCTTTGGAAGAAAATCACAAACTTATATTGTCTGAAAGTCAGTCTAAGCCTGCTGATGGCAAACAGGATAAAGAGAATCCAACAAGTCCAACACTTTGCAGAGAACCTGGGCAAACGTAGATCTCCTCATTCTGGTAGACCATGCTGCCTTTGGGAGCAATGCAGCAGCTGAAAATGATGGGTGTTGCCTTTCCAGCCTCCCTGCAGAGATTGTGGGGAGACCTGCAGTGGAGATTTCCTGTGGGTATCTGTGTGCTCAAGCTGTCCCAGAAGGCTGGCTTGTACATGTCACCCATCTTCGTCACCCTGTAGCAAACAGGACAAGACATGGTGGCCCACTGTGCTTACCAAGGTCAGAGCAGGGGCTGGGAACAGCATTAGGGTTTTTTTCCCTTGGTGGGACCACTGAAAGGGAAGTAGTAACCAGTTCTAGTGACCAGCAGCGCCCCTGCTTTTGGTGCCAGGCCCTGGCTGCACTTGCTCAATTCCAGGCAAAGCTCCATGTTTTTCTGTGGCTGGGAAGCCCTGAGCCAGAAGTAGTCGCTGCTGGAGAGCACTGTTTAGGGGGCCAGATGGGCAGAGCCCCCCAGCAGACTCAGTGCTGTGCCCAGGCCAGGTGCTGAGCAGGACTTTGGCAGAGTCACTTTGTTCCTGTGTGGCTTCTCCTCCCTCTCCATCACCCCAGAGCTGTTCCCCATGAAAGATGTCAGTGTGCTATGGCACAAGAAGAAAATATCAGCATGTCCAAGGGTACGCAAAGATCAGCAATTAAGCTGTTTCACTCTGCAAGCGTCCCCCTACCACGGTGAGTGGTTTGGGCTTGGTTAGTGGATCTTGCCAGGACCTGTGGTTTCCTTCCCACCACAAAGCTGAGCCCACTGTGGGAAGATCTCATCCCTTTCTGTACCCTACCACTGATAAGGAGCAGCCCCTTTGCTCGCTCTTTTCTCAGGCAGAGTCCCTTTCTGACTCTGGGGGGCACCATCAAGGTGCCAGCAAAGACAGAGAGAGGAAAAAGCCTTTTGTTCCTGCAGCAGAGCAGCCCTGCCCAGGGTGCCCCAGCTGGAGAAAGACATCTCAGGCTTGTGGCTGGGTGGTCAGCTTTGGGCTCTGAAACTGTTGGGGAAGGGTGTGAGCAGATCTAGAGAGCACTTTCCCATAGGAAAGGACAGGAGGATGTGACCTCTGGAGCTGCACCCTGGGCTGCCCGTTTGCCCTCTGCATCTTGCAGTGATTTCATTTCCATACCCTTCTCTTCCAGCCAGGCACTCAGCTGTGAAGCACAAGGTTGAAAGGAGTCAGGCCAGGGAGGGAGCATGGGGAAGTAAGGTTTCTGTAGGATAAAAACAGCTGATGGTTGAAATCCTATCCACTGAGAGCCAGGGGAAACCTTCCTCCTGGGTTATGCTGAGTCCTGCATGACTCAGAGAAAGGGAGTTAAATTACTCCCCTTACCCAATAAATTCAACCTTTTTGCTTTCTACAGACACAGCATTTTTTTTTTTTTTGGTACATCTTACTGCATGCAGTTACATGTTTCAGAATAATCATCTGGATTCCTTAGGATCCCATTATTACTGTGCCGTTGGCCATGCAGGTTAGGTCAGACTCTCCCAAAGGAGCAGAACCTGCCCAGAACCACTGTTCTGGGTCCACACTTGCCAGGTGAGCTTTCCAGACCTCAACTGCTCTTCAGCCTTTACCAGGGCCTTGAACAACCAAGTTGAGAGGTGGCCATGGAAGCTGAAAGACCTTTTGGTGACCTGAGGTGGCCATGGGAGTTGAAGGATCTTTTGGTGGCCTCACTGGGTGGTGGCTGTGCTGTGGTGTCCCTGACTTGCTGCCCATCATCCTCTCCCTTTCTGATGCACCCAGTTCAGGACACAGAGAGAGGTGGAGGGAGAGCTGCACCATTTCCAGAATCACTGGTTTGGGGCTACCTTCCAGCATCTTTGGACCAATTCTTTGTTCCTAGTTGTTTGGCCTGGACTGAATGAGAAAGCATATTTGTTAGTATTTTCTCATAAAAACACAGGGGCTTGCATGGGTTTTTTCCTAAACTTTCATTTAAAGTAACTGTATTTTCCTCCTAAACATCTGATTCTGTCTTTAATCATGCTAATTTCCTGATCTCAACAACATGTCAGTGCCACAGTTTGGTGCACTGTAGGTAAGAATATAAAACCCCTTTTGTTTCTTTGAAATACGTTGCTTTTTCATTTCACCAAGATCATTTATTCTTGTGTCAAGGAAGAATAAATGAGAAGTGTCAGGCAGACCTTTTATATATTGCTTTATCTTTAAGCTAAACAAATCCTCTGTGTGCAGCAGCCTGGCTTAGTATGGAAATCTCTGCACTCCTTTATCAGTTGTCACCCTGTTACTTGATGTTCTCCCTTTCTGAAGCGGAATAACAGAAACCTCATATGTGCCCTTGCAGCTGCTTTACTGAATGTTATTGTGCTGGTTGGATACTATTTTTTTCAATTTACTGTTTGCACAGCAAAAGGTTGTATTTTGTTTTTATGATGTCAGAGTTCTTCACCGGGCTGGCTGCTGGGAAGTCATTTTCAGGAGCAGCTCCAGCTGATTTACAATGTAGGGCATGTAGGAGTAGTTTGGGTCTTTTGCCATTGGTATGTGTGCTGCTCTGCATTAGTTTCTTCAGACTTCATCTTCCCACTCCCTTGTCCTCCTCAGGTGCCTTTGGAGGCTCTCACGGTTCTCTCTAAGCTGGAGTTAAATATGCACACACATGTGTGTGTTAGCCGCAGGTGGGGTCGGTCTCTTCCACGGGCAGCACTGACAGAACCAGAGGACACGGTCTCAAGAGGACACAGTCTCAGGGAAGGTATAGGTTGGATATTGGGAAAAAAAATTTTACCAAAAGAATAATAAAGTACTGGAATGCCCTTCCCAGGGAGGTGGTGGAATCACCATCTCTGGATGTGTTTAAAAAAAGACTGGACATGGCACTTGGTGCTACAGTCTAGTTGAGGTGCTAGGGCATAGGTTGGACTCAATGATCTTAGAGGTCTCTTCCAACCTCATTATTCTGTGATCCTGTGATTCTGTGATTCTGTATGTGTGTACATCCATACATTTTTCTCAGCTTCTGCAGCCCTGTACATCCTCCCACGCACCCCACAGGTGAGCTCATTCCTTTGAAAACTGACCACTTATTCTTCCTCCTTGTTTTCCACTTCTGAGGTATTTTCAAAGCCCCAGCTTCTCTCAGATCCCTTAACCATTGTCAGTGGCTTTCACTGCTGTCCTTTCATGGGAGCTGGACCATGCTGAAGCCACCTGAACTACGCACAAGATACGCACAGAGTGCTCTTAGATGCTTATCCTCAAATTTCCTGCTCTGACACCAGACACCTGTGGTTGATGGCTCACTTTCTCTTCAAATTTAATTCAGTTACTGCACAAAGCCACTTTGTGCCCTGAAAAAGAGGTTGGAAACTTTTCGTGCCGCACGTGAGCTGGGGGCAGGAGAAGAAGACAAAACGTCAAAGGCCTTTTCTTAGCTCTGCCAGCAAACCAGCAAGGCAGATCCATGGCCACTGGCCACTCACCCCACACAGCAGCTGCCCCTCTTAGTGCACTGAAACCCAAATAAGCCAGCACATAATCAAATCTAATTCCCATCCAGCAGCCCATCCAGCAATACAGCCAGCTCCTTACAGAGGGTCAATCGCCACAGCCGGCTGAAGCCAGTGAAGAGTCCATGCAGGACCCGGGCCAGGCTCTGTGTTTTCTAGGTGGGCCATGAAGTGATACCACTGCTGCAGATTCAGGCAGCCTCCCTCAGCTGAGAAGGATGGACAGCTTCCTTGGGAGTCCTTCAGGAGGCCATGAACAACATGAGCAAGTTTTAAGGCAGTGAGGCTGTCTGGCCCCTCTCCATCCTGAAATAAGATGAGTGGTGCATCCTCTTGGGTGAACATGAGGAGAGCTACTGCCCTGCTTGCTTTTGCTGTAGCCTTTCAGCTTTAGACCCACCTTAAGAGGAGCCAGATTCCTTCATTTTATGAAGGACTTTCTTTTATTATTTTAAATTTAAGCTAACCTCACATTCACTGAGTCCCTTTGTATCGGTGATATTTTTGCCCGACATCTGGGAGGAATGATGCATCTGACTCCATTGATATCAGAAAGCTAATTAATTATTTTATTATACCATATTACACTACATCTAAACTGAATCTGCACAAGCACTCAACTGCCCAGAATCTCGTGACTGTCTGCCGACAGTCCCAACACACACACATTTTTGGCCCTGATAGGCCAAGAAAACAAAACACCATCACTTTGGGTAAACAATCTCCATAATGCATTCTACTTTGGCACAACACAGGAGCAGCAAATGAGAGAAGAATTGTTTTGATCATTCTTTTCTCTGCTTCTCTCATTACTTCTCTCAGGTTCAGAGAATGTAAATCCCACACCTTTGTGGCAAATTTCCCAGTGACAATTCAAGGGGGGTGTTCCACTCTAGTGAGGTCTGGTGTCTCATTCAGCACAGGGAGTGGCTCTCTCATACATCAAATTTGGGTTCACCCTGCTGGGAGAAATGGAGCATATCATGCACGCAGTTATTGAGTCTCTATGAAACAATGTTAAACAGTATAGAGCAGAAAGGGAACATAAAAACAATCCTTGAGCTTTTTTTATCCCCAAGCAGCACCGCAATCTGCACAGGGGAGGGCAGAATTAAGAATTGTTGCAGTGAAGTCTCAATTCCCTTCAGACAGGGAAACCAGTCCCAACAAAAAAGCACTTGCTACCCCCTGAACTTTGCAAGGAGAAATACCAGCAGAGCCTAAAGTCAGCAGCTCTGGTTGAGCTGTGTGCTGAAACAACCCAGGAGATGGGCTGGTGCAGGCTGCACTCGAATGAAGCCCGGCGACAGCTCTGCACATAACTGATCATCCTGCCAGGGGATGTTTGCTGTCCCCACTGGGTGCAGGTGGCTTTCCACTGCTCCCACAGGTCTCTGGCTGGAAAGGAGGCAAAACCCCCGCTGTGGCTCCCATCCTGCATTTCTTTCATGGGTGCAGATGCCATGCTGCTTTGCAAGGCCATGGGGATTTCTATACCTTTAAGAGGTGACTAAGAACTCCTGGATTAGACCCAAACTGTACATCAACCTTCTCTATCAGGGCAAAGCCTTAAGGCTGATTTAGGAACTGAACCTACCCAAGGGTTTCAATGGCTTTGAAGCCCATCTTCAATTACTTGTCCTCATAACCTCAAATGAGACACTGGAACAGGCTGCCCAGAGAAGCTGTGGATGCCCCATCTCTGGAATTGTTGAAGGCCAGGTTGGAAGTGGCCCTGGGCAATATGCTCTAGTGGGTGGCATCCCTGCCCGTGGCAGGGGTGTTGGAATTAGATAATCTTCCAACACAGAACTATTCTATGAAAATACATATACAGGGATGGATGTACATGGTGGTAATGGCTCCACTGAGTGATTGGGTTGTGTCAGTGTCCTTCACAGGGGGGACTCAATCAAACTTGGCCAACATCACTGACTGAATTTACCGAGGTTTCTCTCATTTTTTTCATCATCCTGCCAATCTACGCAGCTGGGCAAGTGATGAAAGGCCATGTTTGCCACCACAGGAAAAGGAGAATATGGAGAAATACAGTTTTTGCTGAAGGGGTGTCTCCCAAGCCTGCTGCATGAGGTTTAGGCAAAAGTGAATCAAATTTAATTCAGTTACTGCACAAAGCCACTTTGTACATGTGAAAATGTACACTTTCTATCATGTGAAAATGGGACTTCAAAATCCAGCTTAGGGCAAAGGGTTCTTGTCCTGCATTGTGCTGTGCTTCTTGCATGTCTGCACTCCACTGGGGGAGTTACACTCTCAGCTCTTCACTCAAGCACTGTGAATAGCTCCCAAAAAATGTGCAGGAATTCTTGAGCTGTCCTCAGGAGTCCTGGGCTGACATCAGGAAGCGGGACCCCATCTCTGACTTTCAGTGCCAGTGGGGCAGGGGGTTGCTAATACCAACATTAACACTTGAAGTCTCCTGTGGTTTAAGAGCTGAGGCCTCTGGTCTCAATTGCACTGAAATGAAGAGCAGATCAAATGGAAGAATTTGGCCAAGATTCTGATGTGCCTCTGTGTTTATGAATGTGCACATGCACAAAACAAGTTACAAAAACCCCACCTGGGTGTGATTCACCCAAATATTGTGTGGGGGAATCATTTTCCACCAGGGAGCTAATTGCTAATTACATGAGTGTGATGCAAATTCATTTGCAAAGTTTTGCTCTTTGCAACCAAAGAAACCAAATTTTGCAGAAGCTGAGCTGATGGGTATTCAGGCACCAGAGAGAGGTATTGTTATTTCTGTCAGAGCCCTGAACTGAAGTTTTTAAGAAAGCTATTGCTCTTTAAAATAACTTCACTTTATTTATTAGCTCAAAACTTTCCCAGAGTGAATGACAAATACAGCCTGTGTTATTTTTCCAGGGCTTATTTTGAGATAAAAGCTATCTGATATAAGGGGTCCCTCTGGCAGCTGGACAAGGAGACCATACATCAGCATCAAGGGGCAGGGAGAGCTGCCTGATGGATGTGAGATGTGCTGGAGGCTTTCTCTGCCCTGCTTGAGAGCTGCTCAGGCTGCTTGATACAGAAGTGTGGGGCACGAAAATGTGACATGAAAACGGTGCAGTGTGGGGAAAAAATATCCCCTCTCTGCTCTCCCGTCCCCTCTGTGGTGGGCACCTCCTGAGCAGAGCGTTGGCGTGGTCATGGGGCCAGAGCAGAGTGGCAGAACAGGGCTGGGGGCTGCCAGGGATGATTCCATCAGGAAATGCAGCCTGGCTGAACATGTGGCAGCCGCAGTATTGTGGTTACACGGCCATGGAGCTGCTAATTAGGGATCATAAACTCAAGCAAATGTGGCTTATTTCTGTGTGCCTCAACAGAGAGCTCATCCTCCCCTTATGAGTCCTTTATTCCTCGCAGCCCAAGTCCCTTTAATTTATCCAGCCTGTGCTGGGGTGGCTCCCGGCAGGTTTTGATCAGGAAGAATGGAGAGGGCTTGGGTTGCAAGAGCCGAGGGAAGCTGAATGAATCATTAAAAGCAAGATAAGAACCTAAAAGCCTCCACCAAATGCCCTTATTAATGCTGATTTGATTGTTTATGCCACTTGACAGGGATGAAACCAGAGGCAGATGCAACAACTAAATCCTGGGTCACTGCAGCGCCCTGCCCGTGGTGCCTGGCCTTTGCTGGAGACGTCCCTTGTGCATCCAGGCACGAGGTTATGTGTTTGGGGGAGCAATTCTCCTCTCTGTCTCCTCAGGGCTGGCTGCTGCAGGCCAGGCAGGGTGTGTGGCTGCCCAGACAGCTGTGGCCAGATGCCGTGCAGGATTTCTCACAGGATGGAGAGCGGCGGTGGCACAGCTCGGGGCGGCCGTGCTCAGCAGAGGCAGGGGCAGGCTTGGTCACTGTCACCCATCGGGCTGGGGGCATTGCTGGTGTCCCCCAAGGGCTGCTGTGGGTGCCTCGGGGTGCTTGCTTGCTGTCTTTCCTGTGCCTGCAGGCTTTTTGCTTGCAGCCGAGAAAAGGAGGCTGAAGCGGAAGCTTTGAAAGGCTTTTTTCCATCTAGGTTAAAAGAGGAGCAGAAATCAAGCTCGTGGTCTTTGCTCCTTACCCCAGGGTAAGGCAGATGCTCATGCTCTAGAGTCATTCTCTACAGGCTTGGAGCAAGCTTTGTGCAGCCTGGCAGGGAGGGGCTGAGGGGGGACATCTCCCCTCCCCAGGACTCACACATGCCATCCACACCAGCTCCCCACCTGCTCCAGCAGCCAGCAGCAGCTCCCTGTATTGCAGAGAGCTGGTAAAGCTTGCGAGGTGCTCAAACACCATGGCAAAAGTGATAAATGCAGACAATTTCAGGCAGATTATGTGTGCCAGAGAAGCTGCCAGTACCTGGAAGAGTCACTGAGGGACAGCTGCTGTGCAGCAGTGGAAGATGTTTCCTGTTCCTGCCACTCCTGCATCAGCAGTTGGGTTTAGGTGCCTTTTGAGCATTCTGAATGCTGTTTTTCAGTGCATGCTGGAGACACTCCACCATGGAGCAACACTCTGCCTTGCTTTGGTGTCCTGCAGCTGAAAGCAGAGAAATGAAAGGCAGGTCAGCAGCTCCACCGGGAGCAAGTCACCAGAGGGATGTCCTGGCACATGTCAGGACAGAGCTCTGAGGGTGTTGAGGTCTGTCCTGACCCCTGCAGAAGACGATTGTTGGCTTTCACGTCTCCTCTCTGTTTAACAGCATTTCTCCAACCCCCAGCAGTAAAAACCATGGAGGGTTTTTAGAGGAGGGCCTGAGTATGCACCAAGGAGCAACGTGCCAGGCTCTTTGCAGCTGCACACAGGCTTTGCTCGGTGCTCGTGCTGCTCTGAAACCTTGCCAATGCCCAGTGCAGCCCTGCAGAAGGGCACACAGGATCAGGTGCTGGAAGCTGGAGACGTCTCAGAGGCGCAAAGCAGAACTTTTTTTGGTCCAGGTCTTCAGCATGTCCTGCATCTGGCTGTTAGTGGCAGATTGTCATTGGCAAACCTTTAGCACCATGCAAGCCAAACGCACCCCTGGGAGCACTGGGAGAGAGTTGCCCTTATTTCTGTGAGGTCTTTCCATGTCTGGGCTGCCTTGGATGGCCGGGCTGGCTGCTGAGCTCGCTCGCTCGCGGTGTCTCAGGATAACTGCGGCTGGCTGCACGTGGCTCTCACCCCCTGCAGCATGTGCCTGCTTCTTTGGCTCCAAGGGCTGAATTCCTGGTGCTTTTCATAGCATTGTGCTTCCTCCCATCTTCAGAGTGAGCCATGTTTCCCAAGGATAAAAGACCAGAGCTAAACCAGGCTGAATTCAGAGCTGCTGCGTTTGTGAAGCGGAGCTGATCTGGATTTAGATCAGCGGAGCTCAGCTCACGGCACAAAAATAGACAAAATTCTTCAAGGCATACTGGAAATGTTAGCAGCTCTTTGAACAGCAGCTCTTTCAGTCTATCCTCCTGACTTTCTCCCTAAATGCTGCTTGTTGCACAGAATGGGCCCTGTTTTCTCCCTCCTCAGTCCTGCAGCTGTCTGCAGCTTTGCTGGCATTTAGAGCTGTCTCTGTGGCAGGCTCTCCTGAGGTTATGTCACCCTGCAGCTCCAGTGTGATGGTCTCCCTGGGAGTGCCAAGCCAGGGACATTTCTTCAGTCAGTTTGAGAAGAGGAACCCTCTGATCAGGTAGATCCTTGACTTTGGTGAGGTGGGGCTGGGAGGTGGGAAGGGAATCCTCTCTGCTCTTCAAATGCATCAGACTTCAGCCTCGTTGCTTCCCCCAGCAAAGTCTTACAGGGAGCTCTGTGTGCACACAGGTGCAGCTGCAGCCCCTCATGGCAGGAGACAGAAACTTTCCAGGGGTATGGCTCAGTGCAGGAGAATCAGTCCAGGCAGCCGCAAGAAAACCCAGGGTCAGAGCAGCCCCGAATGAAACATTTGGTTTAGGAGGGTGCTTGCATAGGTCATGGCAGCTGCCACGTTGTACCCAGTCCACACTTCCAGCTTTTCCTCTGTGACTGTACAAGGTGAAATTTGGTTATGTTTGCAAAAAAGAAAGTAGCCTTTTCATGTTGGGCATCCCCTGATGCAAATAAGATCCCTTGATGGTAATGCCATGCCAGCCCTGATCAGCAAATGCCTGGCTGTTGATGGCAAGAGGTGGTTGCCCTGAACAAGCAGCAGTGTTCCAAGATCTGCCCATCTCTCTGCCCAGGCGGGGCTGGCCCCTTGCACACGTGGAATTAGGGGGATGAGAGGCTCAAGGCTCAGTGCCTGCTCTATTTTTCCTGATCTCCATTTTTTTTTCTCTTTTTTTCTCACATCTGCCCTGTGCATTTTAAATCACATCTCAGGGCAGCTGCAGCATCCTGTCTTATTGCAGTGGCATGTCTGTGTGTTGTCCACACTTGCTCTCTTCACAGCTGAAGAAGCTTTTCAAAATAAAAATTCCCTCTCTTGCAAGCACCACGCAGATGAAATATGCTTTCCTTAGTAAAATATTAAAACAAATCTCTTCCACACAGGCACAGCCCATGAAAATGTCTTTAAAACACACAGGGAGGCATGGATGCAATATTTACAATCTTGAGCAAGGCAATTTATAATCTGCCTGAGCTCCCTGATGCTATTTTAGGGGTTTTTTTCTAAGTGTATCAGAACAAATTAATCAACATTTTCCTAACTATATGCATATGGACTTGTAAAATTTTTTGGCTGTAGGTTGTAGCCCTGATTGCTCACAGGGCTTATCCGAGTGTCTTGGATTTGACGAGCAGGAGAATGCACCAGCCACTCCAGTGAATTTCTAATGCAAACTGACCAGCCCATTTTCCCTTCTGCAATTATTAAAGGTCAGCTCAAAATGAACCAGGGAAGGGGAGGGATCTGGTTGCTTTTTGCTTTGATACTGGGCTCTTATTTCTCTTCCTTGGACTGGGGCTGGGGGCAGGAATGGAAGCAAAGTGCCCTTCTCCCCTTGTGCTCCCGTGTCCTCACTCTGGGCACAGAGCTGGCCAGAGACCTGGACCCTGCCAGTGCTGGGAGCCCTGCCCACAGGGGCTTGCAAAGGGTCTCCTACACCACTTCCTTTGGCTTTCTGCTCATTTGCCCCTCCCTGAATTTTCCCCTTAAAAGAAGTGTATAAAAGAGACCATCCCACTGCTCTGCCAAGTTCTTCCAAGCCCATGAACTCAGCTATCACATGCTGAACCATTTCTCATCTGGCAAAACACAGCTCCAGGCACCTGCCAAAAGACTGACTTTTATTGTTGCTAATTAAAAAAAAAAAAGTAATAAAAACTGTCTCCCCCCCCAAATGTCAAATTTTATTGCCATGCTTTGCCAGAGCTTGAGAGATCCCAGTGCTGATCCCTTGGGTATTCCACCTCTGGTCCCCTGCAAGCACTGGTGCTGAAACTGCAGGGGCACAGCAGGAACTGGGGCGAGGTGGAGGCTTTTTCTGGTGAGGTGGTTTGGAAAGGCTTGCTCCCATCCCCTGCCACTGCCTGGATGGGCATGGTGTGCCAGGGATTTCCTGCATGTGCTTCCTGCTGAGCCTGAGCAACACTTCCACCACCTCAGTGAGTTTTCCTGCACTTTTCTGTGTGACAGCTGCAGCTGGGAGAAATACAGGAGAAGAGGAGTGAGGAGAGGAGCAGAGAGCTCCCTGAGGAAGCCAAAGGCATCTCTGTGTGTGCCTTTGCTGCCCCATGTCACAGGGTACTTGTGACCCATGGTTGTACATGGCTTCAACCAAGCATTCCTGGGCATGGGCTGAAGTGGTTGAGCATTGGGAAATGGCTGCTCACTGCAACCATGTTGCAGGAAAACCAAAGCTGTTTCAGGATCCATGTTTTAGGAACCTGGTTGCCGAATTTTAAGGCATGCTGTATATCCATGAATACTGGCTTGCTCTAACCTCTCATGTGGAGACCAGAAATGCACAGAGCTGTGAGGAGGCAGCTCTCTCACAACACAGGTCTGAAACCAGAGAGACCTGGATCACATCAGGTCAGGACATCTGCAGGCAGAGAGGGGCTGAGATTGCTCTGGAACAGGTCACACTGCCTGCACACCCCTCTGGGACCAGAATTTGCAGAAGTCCTGGTGAATCTGTAAAGCTTTCAGCACAAAGCAAAATGCTCTGCAGAGGTTCAGAGCCTGCTGATTGCCACTGGAGAGAATCCACTCCAGCATCTTCCAGCAGGAACTGCCAAGCCTTTTGTACCAAACACTTGGAGTTGATTTTCTGTTTGCCACCATAAATTAAGAGTTGGTGTTTCCCAAGTTTGTCCCAAGCAGCTGAGCTGTGTGCCTGGCGGCCAGAAGGAGAAGCTGACCAAGGAAGCTTTGCAGCACTGCTGACAGGTCCCTCTCCCCCAGGGTCCTGAGGGATTCTCCCAGCAGAGCTGAGTTTCCCTGGTGGTGCACTGGGGAAGGCTGGCCAGCCTGAGTCTAAAACCACAAAACAGAGCTGCAGCCAGAGCTGGGCTGCTGCTTTGGCCATGCCATCATTGCAGAAAGTCAGTGCTGTGTCAGAATCCCTGCTGCAGGAATGGCAACACCCAGCAAACCTGAGGTTTGCAGGCTCCCCAGGGTGGAGCCCTTCTAGCCATGGCATCAGGGTTCTGGGGGTTTCACAGCTCTGCTTTTGGCCACCAGCAGCTTGCAGGGCCTTTTGGGCAGCCCAGCCCTCACTGTTCATCCCCAGAGATCACAATGCCCCAGTCCCAAGGCAGGAGAGCTGTGGGCAGCTGGGCACTGAGAGGTTGATGCTGAGACCAGCAGAAGCAGATGAAAGTCTCTTGGATGAAAATCTTCCGCAGTGTGACGTGTGGGGCAGCTAAGGACCAGTGTCTGGTCACTGGAGAAGCCTGGCAGAAAAGTTACATGTGGTAAATCCCTGCTGCACAGCCCCTCCCATGCCTGCCATGCTCTTACCATCCAGCTAGGCATTTGTCCGCATTTCCTGCAGATAAGGCTTCTGGGTGCTCCAGCAAACGATCCTGCAATATCTGAACTAGGCATACATGTCCTGCAGACCTCGATGCTTTTTCTGGGAAGTGGAGGGTCAGCAGAGAGCTGCTGACCAAGGTTTGGCTGGTCCCTTCTGCTCCAGTGCAGCTCCCTGCTCCCCTGTACCTGCAGGGAAGGGACAGGAGGAATAAATGTGGAGTGGTGCGCAGCCAGCTTGTGGCCTCACAAGAGTGTGGGGAGAGCTTCCTGAAATTGTGGCATCCTTGCTTTCACTGCCTTTCCTAAAGCAGACACTGCCATCATTGTCCTTTTCCCCTCAGCTAAAGTGCCACTTTTAAAGGTGCTGCTGAGAGCTGTGGCATGCAGTGTCCCAGTGCTTGTGCCAAACAGCCCCTTGGGGTGACAAAAGCCTGTCCTCCCTATTCAGTGATGGCAGCAGAGGCTGGAGTTTCTGCCTGACCAGCAGAGTTTCAGCACAAGCTTCAAGAGGACCAGGATTTCTCTGGCTGCCCTAGGAGCATAAAGTAGGGACAGCAGGAGGTCCTGGGCACTTTGCTCATGGGCACCCTTGCAGCACATTGGGAATAGCAGGGATGGGTGTCCAGCACCCACTGCATGGGCAGAGTCAACAGAGATATGGCCGTGGGGCTGCTGACACTCCAGTGAGCCCCTGAGAAGTTTTGGGTGAGCAAAGGCTTTGATGCACCTCTAGAAAGCCAGCTGGGCAGCTGTGGAGTCACAGCTGTTGGCAGAGGGACTCCAAAGTGCTGAGTAGTGTACCACCATGGTACTACCCCCCAAAAGCACCTCCCTGCACTTGGTGCTTCCAGGATCCCTGTGCCAGGCACCCAAGCTCCATGATGGCTGGGAGAACCAAGAGGCTGAGCCATTTGGTGAATTATTTATCCATTATTCATTTACTCAATATGTGTATAATGCCGTGCGCTGAGTGAGCAGGCGCAAAATTAAAAACCAAAATGATGGATGCTGCCTTATCAAGCGCTCCTCATCCCACTCTGGAGACTCATTCAGCTTTAAATATTGATGGTGGATGGCCTGTTGGCAAACAGAGATTGTGTAAATCCATCCATCTCCTCTCGCTGCCACGCTCTGGAGGCAGAGCTGCAGCTGCGGCCGAGCCGTGTGGTCTGTGCTGCCTGGGATGGACAGGGGGCTCACAGTCCCTTTAATTACCTCCTGAAGATGGCAATTAATCTGTGCCTGAGTACTCACCTAGCTGGCAATACAGGGAGCTGCAGTGTTTATTAAGCTGATCCTTAGACCATCCCTCAGAAGCCCGGGCCACCCCAGCAGGGACTGCAGCACGGCTGGAATCGCGGGGCTGCCGTTCCCTCTGCGGAGCTGCTTCAATAGCTGCTGCCTTCTGCTGCTCTTCTTTTACTTCTAAACCTGCCAGGCACGATTAGTATGGAGGATTAAATAAAAAAAATTAAAAAAAAAATTAAAAGCAAATCCGTGCTGAGAAAGGTGGTGTGATGCCAGAGGAGCTTTGGGAACCGCTGTGTTGAGGGACTAGCGCAGTGAGGAGCAGCTTCCCAAGTGCAGGCAGAGCTGCATTCCTGCCCAGGCCAGACAGTCTTTCCAAAGACCTGTAGGACCCTGCATTTCCCGGGTGGATCCTGCCCCTGCCACCCCCAGGCCTTCTCAACGTTTAACAGGAGCTGCATTCCCAAAACCAGCCACCAGCCGAGCAGACCAAGAGGGGCTGCCTGCACAAGGATAAATTCAGGGCTGTCCCTGGTGAATCCTGACGCTGGGGATCTGCTTTTTTCCTCTCTCTTTTCCTCCTCCTCTTGCTGGCCCCATCCATGTGGCCCGAGCTGCTCACAAGGGTCATTTCTGAGATGAGACCGATGGGTGCCCAGCTCAGGAGGCAGCAGGGCCCATCACACATGCCAGCTTCATCCACAGCATGGAGTGGGGAAGCAAACACCTTTCCAGGCTGTGTGAGAGCACAGGGGAGATCTCCAGGCACAGCCTCCTCTACCCTGCCAGCGTTCCCACTGCGTTTCACACCGTCCCCTGCCCTCCCCTTCCCAGCTGTCAGGAGAGTGGGGAGGGATGGCGGCTGTGCACAAAGGGCAGGGATTTATCTGCTCCTCGGCAGTCTGGAGGCACCCTTGGGACCAAGGCCGCAGATGGATGGCCTGGGGGAGATGCCAGCAGAAAGCACACTGGAAACATCTCCTCTGGCCCTGCTGAGCTGGAGACATGTGGCAAGGTGCCTCTCTGGGGACACTGTCCTTGCGCGACTCCGGGGCTGATTCACCACGTGCTGCAGTGTGACTCCCACGTGGCAGCTCCTGCCCGCTCCTGCCGCCTGTGCAGGCAGCTCAGGGCATCACAGGGCTTTCAGGACAGCAATAAAAAGCAGGTTTTTGGGCTGGCAGCATTTCAAGGGACAAAGCAGCGTGACTTTGGGGTAAAGGCCTAGAGGATATGCAAGCTGAAGAAACAAATGCCATCAACCCCCTCTCATCCTTTCTCTCTGGAAGAAAGAAGTGATATTCTTTGCACATTTGAAAAGCCCAAGACAAGTATCTAAAACATGGAGCATGGCCAGTCCAATTACTTCTCTTGGTCTCATGCCCAGGGTTTATTCCGTGAAACATCTCAGTGACAAATGTTCCCACTGCAAGAAACTTTCTAGTACTTCTTTTTTTTCCTTTTCTTGACACTGTAAACTTATGCCAGAGGCTGCTCAGAACCAAGGTGTAATTCAGATCCATCCAGATCTCTGTAAAGTGCAGCTGGAAAATATCTCAGGAAGGAGATAATCGCTACAGCCTTGAGAAACAGCTTTGTGTAAATGAACCAAGAGATTTCTTTTGTGGGAATAAACTTCTCTTGGAGATATGTCCTTTCACTCCTTTAATCTTTCCACTGGGATTTCCATATCAGCAACCTAAGACCCAGCCAGACTGTATTGCTCATTTTCAGTGTGTTTTGAGCACAGATTAATTGCAGATACCCAGCTGTCCTGCTCTAACTAACCATCTCATGCCATTAAACTAAACAACTGCCAACCCATCTGAAAGCCCTGCATGAATAACATTTCTAATTGCCATTCTTCATCCACTAAAAAGAAAAAGTCCTGGTGGCAATTCAGGTTCAGACCTTTGCCTTGGAAAAAATCAGTGCCTCTCTGTTGAGCACACTTGGCCATCTTGTGCTGGCAGAGAGCTGCTGTGTGTGCTGCTGCTTGAATGCAAATTGTTTACACAAATGCTGCAAGAGGATCAGAGAGCAATGGGAGCTGCCATCTCCAGAGGTTAAACTCTGCTCTGCACTTCTAGGCTGGATCACAGCTTCTAAATGGGGAAGAAACTGGGAGGTAGTGGTGCATTTTGGAGGGACAAGGAGTGTGATAGTGACAGAGCCACAGGCATGGAGGGCAGTGCCGGGCCAAGAGGAGCAGGTCACCATCCTGGCCCTGAGTTGTGTCTCAGCACTGGGGCTTTTTACTCAGTGCAGGACTCTGTGCAAATGTGTTGCCAGCTCTGGCTGCTTAGCCAAATTAATAGTGCCAAACAGGAACAAGATGTACTGGCAAGTTTCCCTGGGACCAGGTGGGTCCTGGCTGTCCCTCCAGGGGATCCAGGGAAGGGACAGGCTCCCCTCTCCCCAGAAGAGCTCAGCCCTGATGGCCTTGCTCTCTCACAGCATCCCCAGCTCCCTTAAGCTCCACTTAAGGGTCACATTGATTGGTCATGTTGGGAGTTAGGGACAGGCAGCCTGTAGAGATGGGCAGAGATGGGCACCTTCTCCATCCGCCACCACCAGCCCTGGGTGGCACAAATCCTCCCAACCATGGCTGTCCCCTGCATGTGCCTCATTCCCTCCAGATATTTCCAAGCACTCGTGGCACAGCAAGCACCAAAGTCCCTCTTTTTTCATTATTCTTGCAGCAATCTAGTGCAAGCCCCCAGTCTGCAGCCAGTGGCTCAAGCACAATCCTCTTCCCTTTGGAAAACACAGGGACAAATGGACTCCAGGGGGGCCTGGGATGCACTGTGTGTGGAAAATCAGCAATACCTGGGATAAAGCAGTCACTTGCAGCTCACAGAGCAGCGGCTGTGTGATGATGTCACAGGCCAGCAGGCTCTTTGTCCCTGCCTTCCCTTTTATCTCCCATGGGAAACCTCCTGCCCTGTGTGCGTGGATTTCCCTGACGGAGCTGCTGGATCTTCACAAACCCATCTATTCCCGTGCCTCTCTTGAGGTCTCACTAGAAAGTCTGCAGTCTTGGCCATCCAAAGGTGCAGACAAAATGGGAATTTCCATTTTGAAGCAGCCTGAAAGCCCCAGGGCTTGCACACAGTCAAGGGCTCCCCAGCTCCTGTGCTGCCATGCACCACTGCCAGGGCTGGCAGGTACCAAACCAGGTTTGGGGTTTTTACAAGCCATGGACTTGCATTTACTTCTCTGCTTGCTGGAGGGAAGGCTACCTATGATTCTGGTCCCCAGCATTTCACAAAGGCTTCATTCACAGTTCAGTTTGGGGTCTAACAAAGCTTCCGATTTGTGGGAGACTGCTGGGAGCTCTGGTTGGTTATTAAAATATTCCTGGTATCACTTCCACTACGCTCACCCTAGCAAAAGGTGCTGGAGAATGTGAGCAGTATCCTCTGCAGCCTGCAGAGGAATGGAAACCTCCTCAAACCAAACTCAGTGACTGAAATTCAAAGCATGGCATTGAATTTTTTTAACAAAATACTGTCATTATCCTAAATATAAAAATGTTTGATTCCAAACCATTTTTTCATAGTAATATTAGACAAAAGCAGCTTGTTCTAAACATGTCACTTTTGACAAAACCAGCATCTTTGTGGCTGAAAATAAATACTCTGCGAATAAATCTCTATACCAGGACTAGTGATAAGTCTTTCATTTCATGCTCTAATTGAACATTGGCTTTACAACTTAAAAGCAATCATCCTAAATTGCCTTCTGCTAATATTAATGCTTCAGACAAAGGGTAGCAGCCAGATTATAGGTTCGTATATTATTCAGGCAAATCTGGGTTCTTCATACATCACTTCTAAAAAGAAAATTAATTTTTCCATGTGTCAAGAATGAAAATAGTAATAATGGATGATACCCTTACATCACCCTGTGTTGCTGAGATTGGCAAGAACATTGCCTCTGAACAAAGTGAGCGGAGATAGCATGCGTGCCTTCACGCCAAGCAGGCGGGTGAGCAACCTCAAAAGTGCCACTGCCTGTGACTTGAACCTGCACTTCTCCAAGTGACAAACGAGATCTCACATGCTGCACTGATAAGCAACACCCCCTTCCCCTGTTGAAGGCACGTAATCTATTTAAATCTCCCACCTGGCAGGTGGCCATGTGAGTCGGCAAGGACTCGCCCCCTCAAGCAGGGCTGAGAGCAGAGCTGCAGGGGGGTTCTGTCACCCCACAGTGTGCCATGGGTCTGGTTTTGGGCAGGGCTGGTGCACTGCTCCAGCCAAGTGACCAGCAGCACCCATGCAGGGCTGACACTGAGCCTGGACAGATCCCAGACACTGTAGTAAAAGTTTGGTAACAGACAGGGTCTTCCAATGGGAAATAAACAAAAGCTCAAACCTTAGCCATCAAACAAATAATAAAAATAAACAAAATAAACAAAAGCTCAAACCTGAGGCTGTGGTGTCAGGGCTAGACCTGTCTTTGAAGCATCTGGATTCTCCACTGGATGGGAGTCACTAATCATTTGCACATTTTCCTCCTGCTTTATCCATTTCCCAGCCCAGCTCCCTCACAGGGACAGTGGTGGGTTTGCACAGCAGCCCTAGTGCCACTGTGCCACCCTGCATGCCCTCTGCTCTTTTGGCTGTGCCATGGGAAACCCGCTCTTTCCCAGGCCTCTGCTGGGAGTGGGGTATTTTTAGCTCTTGGTGCCGGGGGCAGGTGTCCATGGATCCCTGGGAACTGCCTGTTCCCACTGCAGCTGCTGCCCTCCACTGCAGGCACAAGCACCACCATCACCTCCTCCCTCAGCAGCTTCATTCACTCACACCTTGGTGCCTCTTGCAGGAGCACCTTCCCCCTGTCAGCTTCAGAGAGCCCCTTGCACTCACCCTGCAGTCTGAGATCCTGTCTGCCTTCCCACTCACCCTGGCATGCTGACCCTCTGATCCAGCCCAGCATGTGCAGGGACTCACTGGCACCTGAATTGTTGGGGGATGACTTTTGCATCAGCTGGAGCAAGTCTGTGCTTGTTCTGAGCTTGGGTGGTGAGGTGGGATCACAGCTGGTTCAAGCCATCCCATCAGCAGTGCAAGATCACCCCTTTGCTCTCCTCAGGTGCTCTGGGCCTCAGGCAGGAGATTTGTGACCCTGGTATGACGGTGAGAACTCAAGGTCCCTCAGACTGCTGGGGGAATGGAGGTAGCAGGTGATGAAGGGAAAGCACCACATTCAAACTCTGCTGTCCTAGCACTTTTCTTTTTTCTCTCCCTCTCCCTCTCCTTCTCCCTCTCCTCTCTCCTCCTTCCTGGAATCCCTTCCTTCCTTTCTGGAATCCTTTCCTTCCTTTCTGGAATCCTTCCTCCCTCCCACATGTGGAAACAGCTGCCCAGCGCATTGATGGCTCCTTGGGCAGAGTGGAAAGTTGTGTGACCTGCAGAGGCATCACCCAGTAAGAAAAGGCAGCTGCAGCTGGGAGCTGTGCCTGGCACTGAGAGCACGGCCCCAGCAGGGGCACATCCCTGCAGGCAGAGGCTGGAATGTCACAAGCAGGATGGAGCTGTCCTTGCCCTTGTTGGAGCAAAGGCACTCACAGCTCTCCTGCTCTTTCCTTGCAGGAGCTGAGGCTCCAAGGAGGGCTGGGAGGGAATGTGTCATAGCTCAGGGCTTTCTTCTTGGGGTCAAGATGCTTGGACAGGCAGAGGGTGGACAGGAGCTGCAGCCCTGGGGAGGGCACCGTGCCTGGCAAAGCATTTCTCTTGTGCTGACTGAGGAACATCTGATATCAACAGGGCTGAAGTGGTCACACAAGAAATCCTAAGCTTCTCTAGGCTCAGGAGGCCAAATCCCAGTTGGTCATGCTGCCATCCATGCCAATCTGCAGTAGCTCAGCAATTTGCAGCAACATGCAGAGTCTCATGCAGCACTTCCAGGCTAGAGGTGCCCAGGTGATTCCCAGAGCCTGGCTGGCCTCGAGCTGTCTCAGAGGTAGGGGACAGTCACAGTGAGGCTGGCACAGAGGTGATGTGTGCTGGAGCAGAGCTCCCCAGCACGGGGCTGGCAGGCTGAGCACTGCCCTGGGCTCTGAGCAGCACCTCCTGCAGCCACAGAAGCACTTGGGGCTTATCTGCAGGCTGGTGTTTACTCTGCACTTGTCAGTCTCCTGTGAAGAGCAGGGCAGTACCAAAATGCCTCTTGTTAATGGCTTGTTATCACGTCTGGTGCAGCTATGTACAAGCCTTATCTGCTTGATCCCATCTGCCTCAGGAAATGTGGTTGAGGGGAGAGCAAGGGTGGAGCTCAGTGGCTGCAGGGGTCTGGGAGAGAGCCCTGGGCACCCCACGGCTGCATCATGGCCATCTCTAATCATCCCTGCTCAGTGGAGCACTTGGAAATGTCACTGGGGAGCCTGCAGTGGCCATGATTGATCGTGTCTCTGCTGCATGCTGATGGAGGAGACCGACTTCAGCAAGAGGAGACCTTGGCTCCTGAGCTTCCCCTTGAAGTGCAGGAATGAATTATGCAAACTAATCCATCCCTTGGCTCCTCCAGCAGCTGCTGCCTTCCCAACACCTCCTGCCTTCACATCTTTCTTTATCTCTGAGCAGTTTTAGAGCCATTGAGGCTACATAATTTTTTAGTCTATTGTCTGTGTGTGTCCCAGGATACCTGTGGAGATGGGGGCAGCTCATCACCTGTTGTAGGATGTTGTCCCATACAAAAGATAAATTGCTAAGCTAGCCTTGAGCACAGCCTCTGGGCTCCCAGGTTCATGAGGAAATCATAAACCATATTAAATTATAACCAGTTTCTTCTGGCAGCCTTCTTTTGGCTCAGCTAATGGATACATAAGGGCTCCTGTGCTGGACACACACACACAGGCTGGGGATGGGTTGTTAGGCTCTCTGCATGGATTGATGCTGTGTCCAGTGGATGGGAAGAGGGAAAATGGTGGAGAGAGAAGTGGCCCGATGGAGAAGGGCATCTGCACAAAAGTGTTTGGTCAGGCTTTTGTGCCCATGTCCCATTGCAGAGGAGATTTGGTCCTCACTTGTCCAGGCTAAGCAGGAGTCCCTCCTGCCATGGCTGCTGCTGCCCTGCTTGCCCTGGCTGCCTGCTGGGATTTTAGTGCCTGAGGGAGCTGGAAGCTGAGGCAGGCAGAGAGGAGGGCAGAGAGGAACCAAGGGGGAGCAGGATGGATGTGTTGAAGAAGGTGGACACAGGACCCTCACAAAACTCATAGCTCGGCCACCTCTTTGCCACATGCCTGCTGTGCCTCTCTCCCCAGTGTGATGTGCCCCAGGCACAGGCTGCCAGCACAGCACAGGAGCCAGGAGAGCTGCCATTTCCCCAGCTGTGCTCCTGCCCTGCTGAAAGCCACATGTTATGTAGAAGTGAATTGGCAAATAGCCTGTCTCATTTTGATTCAAAAAGCTCCCAGACTGGAGAGCTGCAGTGAAAGTGGATGTTTTAATCTGTCACTTGCTGGCAGGTGGGGGAATGGGCTGACCCAGAGACAGAGAGGTCATCAGCTTTTGGGGGAATTAAAATAGGAAACCTTTTTTTTTGTTACAGGTGTTGGGGAAAACACAACCTAAACATCTAAAATCATACAGAAACAGCTCCTCTTGCTGCCTGTAAGGCAGAAGGAATATTTCCTCCCCCCTGCTCTTTGTCCATGCAGAGCAGGGGCAGGCAGGGCTCAGCTTTTATGCCAATATTGTCAGCCAGAAAAATGTGTTTTAGTGATGGCTGAATCTTGGAAGTGATGCTGAGCTGGGAATGCTCCCAGTGATGGCAGCTCAGAATGGAAATGGTTTAAAAGGACTGCTTCCCTCCTGCTCTCCCAGGAGCACGCAGTTGCACATGCTGACCCTGCTGTGTGCTCAGAGAGGTTTGGGCAGGCAGTACCATCACACCTGACTGCTGGAGGTGTGGTATGGGAACACTGAACATCAGATTTATGGTGAATTTTTACAGAATTAAGGTTGTAGGAACAAGCTTTGCTTTCCTGCCCGTGGGCACTTGTGTGCACAGGTAGCTCTCAGCACACTCCATGCAGTGCAGTGACTGCCAGGCCACTGAGAATATGGTGTGAAATCATCAGGGCACTTGCCTGAGGCAAGACAGCACTTGAGAAGGCCATGGGGGCAGTGCTGTGTCTGCATGGTCACACTGCCCTGCTGCTGGGCAATCAAAGCATTAAATTCCCACAAACCACTCATCAGGAATCTCTCAGCAAGCGGATGCTAATGGGTTAACCCTGCTGAAATGGGCGGAGGTCATCATTCTTCCAAACAGCTCTTGTACAGTTTGCATTTTTGAGATACAGAGTTTGAATTTTTCCCTTTGCTTTCAGCTGTCTGGAGCACCAAGTTTTCAGCACACAAGATAATGAAATCTAAGATTATTAGCTTTTGTGGTTTGCCACTGTTTGCAGAAGAAAATAATAACTAGCTTAAATACCTATTAGTCACCCATAGCTCTGCATGTCTGCATTGTGAGTTTAGAAAGCAGATACAATTTAGAAGGGATTTTTTTTAAATTTTCTTTATGAAGAATCTCTTAAAAGTGCACTTGGGGAAAATCAGCTTTTAAGTATGGAAAACTTGATACGGCTTGGCAGCTCTCACCCACTAAAAAGCCAGTGCTCAAACCCATTTCTAAAGTGCCAGTAGGAAACAGAAATTACTCCTGCCAGAGTTTAGAGCCCAGCTTAACCCTGAGCCCAGCTTCAGGAAACAGATGCAAAATGCTGTGTGTGGTTTTGTGGTGTGCTGTTGTCTAAGGCTGGTTTTGTGTCACTGGTCGGGGCAGGGAAGTTAAAACTCTTTGCATTCATCTTTTCCCTTCTTAGTGTTGTTTCATTTCACTTTACAGATGAAAGCATCTTCCTCTGAGCTAGGGAGCCTCAGAGCTCTTCCCTGTGTCTCTGGGATTTCTGGCTGGTTTCTTCTCAAAGGCTTTGGAGAGAGGGCATGAAATAACCAGGGGGAGCTGGGAACCCTCCTTCCTGGCTTTGCCTAGGAAAACATCCCAGTAAGATGGGCCATGCATCCATCAGGGAAACCCTGACCCAAAAGCCTGAGCCTGCTGGCCAGGTGTAAGGGGGAAGGCATAGGTTGGTGGGGAGGATGAACCCAGAAAAGAGGGAAGATAATTTTTATTTGGCATCATCTCATTTCACTCGGTTAAGCTGCTGTCACCACCATTTCATGGTCTGCAAGGGCTTCACAGAGATTTCAAAGTGCTGTTCCCCAGCCCTTGCAGAGGGAAGGCTGGAAGGATGTCTTTTTTAGGTTTGTGCTTGCATTACAGACAGAAAACCAGGAAAGCAACATTTGAGAGTGGATTGGAGATGTCAGCAAGGGTCTGTCCAGGGCTCATGGGTTTTCTTGTGTAGCCCACACCACCAAGGCAGGGCTCAGAGGGACCAGGCTCAGCCATGGAAGGTGCAGAGGGCTCAGGGAGAGAGCCCCAGCTGTGATGGGCTGAGCCAGCCCTGCTGTCTGTGCCTGGGGAGCATCCTCCATGGATATCACACTGGACCCCTGTGGGGCTCACAGTGCAGTGTTTGCCACCAGGGCTTCTCACTCCTTTGCAGCAGCAGAGCAGGGAAAGGCTTTTTCTGTTGCAAACCAGAGCATTCAGGACATGGCATGCTGCAAGCATGCTGCAGTGCCTTCATCGGCCTGGAAATATCCCAGGGAGGTGACAAACCCTGCTCACTAAGCCCTTTCTTGCAGGGAGAGATGGTGCAGGTCTCTCCACTGCCAATAAAATTCCACTCAAAGAGGCAGAAGGGAGCTGAGCAGATATTCCCACTGCAGGAGCTGGGAGCCCCTTGCAGCCTTTCCCATGGTAGAGACGGACAAGCACCTCTCTGTGCTCCTTGTCCTCACCAGCAGCCCCAGTGCAGCATGCAGGGCTCGGGGGATGAGCTGTGTTGAAAACCAGGGTGAATCTGATTTCAGGCTGCTGATCCAATCTATCACTGCTCTGGGGAGAAGGAGATGCCCTTGCTGCTGGAAAAGTTGCAACTAATGGGTATTGATCAGAGGAGAAAGCAGATCTGTGGGCACAAATTTATGTGTGAGCTTGAAAGAAGTATGTTCCCTAAAAGAGGAACAGTGTGAATAATCAGGCTTTGAGACAAATGCTAATCAGCATTGCATCTTGCCTCTGAATCTCCAAACAGAGTGTTTAATCTCTGAAATTAAAAATTTCCCTGGTGAGAAGTTAGACAACTTCAAGAGGCTCATGTTTGAAAGATTCAGCTTGGTGTGCATTGGTTTTGGATCCTTCTGATTGTGTGGAGCTCAGTCTGTCCAGAAGCTGGCCCAGCCCCTGGGTCTCTGAGCAAAGCAAAACCATCCATTTCTTCCCTGCTTTACTGAGACACCAACAGAGAAGCTTGTATTAATCAAAGGCTACCCAGGACAGCTTTCAATCAGCTCTAAAGGCACAGAGTTCTTCCTTGGGAGAGCCACGACACTAACATTTTCCCATTGGGAAATATTTTATCAAAGATTAAAGCTCAGATGTTTGTTATGTGTAGAAGTATCTATCTCCTGCAAGTGGCATCTTGGTTTTGGTAGTCTGGAACTATCTTGCTTTGGATACAGGAGCTTAGCCATAGGAGAAGGATGGATTTATAGGGACTTGGACATTTGACAACTGTAGGTCCAAGCAGTTGATTAATCAATAACTGGTATCCACCCCAGCTTTTCACTGCACTAGTGATTTCTAGTTTAAAGCAGTCTCAGATGGATTCACCTTTTATTATGTGCTCTGAGAGCCTGAGAAATGTTCACCTGCATGCATCTGTACAGAAGCCCATGTGAGCACCCAGCCCTTGCTTGGGGGTGGGCCTTGCTTTGACCAAAGACCTCTGGAGGTCCCTGCCCTGACCTCTGAGCCCTGCTACAGCTCTGTATTTCTGTCCAGGCTTCAGCAGAGGGTGTCCGTGCTTCCCTGAATGCTGTGTGTCCGTATATGCACATATGTGACGATCACTACAGCAAAACAAGCTGAATGAAGTCACAAAGAAGCAAGAATAAAAAACTGTGCCTTGCTCATAAAAAATGAATTATTTAAAAAAACCACACCAGCAACAACAATATATAAGGCAGAGGTTTGTTTGTTCCTCTGCCAATAAAATTCCACCCAAAGAGGCAGAAGGGAGGAGCAGATATTCCCACTGCAGGAGCTGGGAGCCCTTGCAGCCTTTCCCATGGTAGAGAGGGACAAGCACCTCTGTGCTCCTTGTCCTCACCAGCAGCCCCAGTGCAGCATGCAGGGCTCGGGGGATGAGCTGTGTTGAAAACCAGGGTGAATCTGATTTCAGGCTGCTGATCCAATCTATCACTGCTCTGGGGAGAAGGAGATGCCCTTGCTGCTCAAATCTAGGAAAAGTTGCAACTAATGGGTATTGATCAGAGGAGAAAGCAGATCTGTGGGCACAAATTTATGTGTGAGCTTGAAAGAAGTATGTTCCCTAAAAGAGGAACAGTGTGAATAATCAGGCTTTGAGACAAATGCTAATCAGCATTGCATCTTGCCTCTGAATCTCCAAACAGAGTGTTTAATCTCTGAAATTAAAAATTTCCCTGGTGAGAAGTTAGACAACTTCAAGAGGCTCATGTTTGAAAGATTCAGCTTGGTGTGCATTGGTTTTGGATCCTTCTGATTGTGTGGAGCTCAGTCTGTCCAGAAGCTGGCCCAGCCCCTGGGTCTCTGAGCAAAGCAAAACCATCCATTTCTTCCCTGCTTTACTGAGACACCAACAGAGAAGCTTGTATTAATCAAAGGCTACCCAGGACAGCTTTCAATCAGCTCTAAAGGCACAGAGTTCTTCCTTGGGAGAGCCACGACACTAACATTTTCCCATTGGGAAATATTTTATCAAAGATTAAAGCTCAGATGTTTGTTATGTGTAGAAGTATCTATCTCCTGCAAGTGGCATCTTGGTTTTGGTAGTCTGGAACTATCTTGCTTTGGATACAGGAGCTTAGCCATAGGAGAAGGATGGATTTATAGGGACTTGGACATTTGACAACTGTAGGTCCAAGCAGTTGATTAATCAATAACTGGTATCCACCCCAGCTTTTCACTGCACTAGTGATTTCTAGTTTAAAGCAGTCTCAGATGGATTCACCTTTTACTATGTGCTCTGAGAGCCTGAGAAGTGTTCACCTGCATGCATCTGTACAGAAGCCCATGTGAGCACCCAGCCCTTGCTTGGGGGTGGGCCTTGCTTTGACCAAAGACCTCTGGAGGTCCCTGCCCTGACCTCTGAGCCCTGCTACAGCTCTGTATTTCTGTCCAGGCTTCAGCAGAGGGTGTCCGTGCTTCCCTGAATGCTGTGTGTCCGTGTATGCACATATGTGACGCTCACTACAGCAAAACAAGCTGAATGAAGTCACAAAGAAGCAAGAATAAAAACTGTGCCTTGCTCATAAAAAAATGAATTATTTAAAAAAAACCACACCAGTAACAACAATATATAAGGCAGAGGTTTGTTTGTTCCTCTTAGGAATAAGTGTTCTGGTATTACAGTACTTATTTTGGAAATTTCATGACAGTGATTTCATCCTTTGTAGCCACGTGTGGCTCAGAACATTTTTACCATGGTTGCCAAGTAACAATCACTAAGCATTTGTGTCTAGATCAGTAGAGGCAAGTGGAGGGAATGGATAAAATCTATTTTCAGAGGCATAATCATTGTTGGCTCTTCGTAGGTTAATGGTTAAGTTCTCTCATCAGGGACAGTGTTTTGAAGGCCTTGGGATTTACAAACAGAAAAATAAAAAGCAAAGAGACTAAAGAGGGGTTTTTTATCGTTATTATTTTTCTTTCAGAGCAGAATGGCTTATGAGTGATTAAGAAGGCATTAACTATGTTGGACGTCAAGTCCCGCGTGCAACAGGAGCTCCATAATCCGCTCCTTGGGGCTGCTCTGTGACCTGATGGTTTCCTCCTGTGTGTTTACTGTGCCAAAACCTGCAGCAGCACCGACCCCACTCTGGCCTTCCTCTGCTCCTGGGGGCAATTCTGCTCCTTCTTCACAACTGGTGCAGGTGCAGGAAGGGTTTTCCTCGCTGCAGGAAAAGCGCTGGAGCAATGGAGGGAAAGCAGGGAAGGCAGGATATCTGGCTAAGTGTGGCACAGCACAGTTATAATATCTGGCTAACAGGCACTGCTCTCTGCTCAGCCAGCCTGAGCCAGCTCCTGCCATGTCCCCAGGCTCAACTGTGTCACAGCACCTTCATTGCATTGGCAGGGCTGCTGCTATCACTCAACTCCCCTTCCTTTTTCTCCCAAGAAGGAAAAGTCAACCCTGGAAAAAGGGCGAGGTGTTAATTACATTTCATTATTCTTTCTGGGGAGGGCCAGCATGTGGGGTGTACCTGCAGAGAGGGTGTGGCTTCCTTACTTTGTTTCCACCATGAGGCGCTCAGAGGAAATAAACTCAAGCGAGAGGAGCACCTGGACACATTTCCAGGGCCCCTCTGTGGCCAGCCTGGGTTTGTGTTGGCAGACCAAGACTCAGGGATGAGCCAAGGAGGCAGCACGCACTGCTGACTCTGGCACAATTCAGCATCCCCTCCTGGGAGAGGAGTCAGGGCTGCCCTGCAGCTCCGGCTGTGACAGAGGGAGTGATGAGGGAGGGCAGGAGGAATGCAGGGAGCAGGGGTGGCCTCAGCTCGGGGCGCTCAGTGGTGAACACGCTGGGGAAGGGGGTACAAAGAGGGGCACCCTCTCCCCTGTCATTCCTGCTCCTTATGGAATGTTACCTGGCAAGTGGCACTGCCCTGTGCCTGGATCACAGGGATAACAAACCAAGGTTTTAGTCAAGGGGATGAGCACTCCTGTAAGATGGTGGATCCTGCTCACTCAGGGGAAATCATGCCTGGTTTATCAAGGTCTGAGACACTCACGGGTGCTGCCTGCTGCCCACAGCCCTGAAGCACCAGCAGCCTTTGCCTGCCTGCTTCTGACATGGAATGAAGAGCCAAATGGCATGGGTGTGCTTGGCAGGCACAGGCTGTGAGGAAGGACTTGGGAGCACTGCCACACCTGGCACTGGCAGCACATTTCCCTCCGGTCTCACAGGGGCATGAAATTCCTGCCTGGTGTCCCCAGGCCTCCCACACACAATTCCCACCTGAAAGCCAGGCTGTCAGCAGGCAGGAGCAGGGGAGAAAAGGGGATTTGCTGAGTGTTTTTTGCAGGTGCCCTGGAGATGGCAAGCATGGAGGGGATCCATCTCACACACGCTCTCCCCACAGCAGGAGGGAGTGGTTCCTGTTTAATTGTGGGATGCAGGATCACTGTTCCACCCTGCTGAACAGGCTGGAAACCAAGCAGGGCCAGACCAAAATGTGCCAGAGCAGAACTGCTGGCACTCTCCCACCCAGGCCCTCCCCCTTGTGAAACAGCAGTATTTTTAGAGGATTGGTCATATCACAGAGTTTAGTCCATGTCTGTTGGCTGGGATTGCTGAGTCCATCTGTGATTAGTGAGTGATGTAAGAGGGGCGGAGCTGGAAACCACCAGGATGAGTGGTGCAACACAAATGGGAGTCCCAGAGTGTTCCTTGGATGTGAGCATAGGCAGTGGAGATCTGTCGTTTGGGCCAGGCAGTTTTTGTGATCTGCTGGGCTGGTGTGTGGTTTAATGAGGATATAAGGACAGCTGGATTTAGGGCTGGGAAGTTGCTTTTATAGAAGTGAGAGTTTCAGTCATTTTGAGGATCTTGTGAGTGTGTTCATAGGAATGTTGTGGCCCCTATTTGATTGCAAACATGGAAAGTAAGATTGTAAATGAATCAAGTAAATGCATAAGCATTTAGGCTTATGCAATACCAATATTGCATAAGCTCAATATTAATGCAAATGCAATATAAATATTGCATTCAGCTTATGCAATACCAATAGCATAAGGTACATTAAATGGATCCTCAGACACAGGGAAATGCGTCATTTTTAATAAAAGAGGCATCTACGTATTTTGGGTCACAAACACCGTATTTGAAAAAATGAATCTCTGGTGATCTCCCATCCTTCAGCATCATTTTCTTCCAGAGCAAGAAGGTTTTGAGGATGGGAGGGGTAACAGAGCCAGTTCAGCCTTTAGTGTCAGTGAGGGCATTGTCACTTGTACTGCCAAACCCCAGAGCTGGGGACAGCCACTGCCAGGCTGAGCCAGAGCAGAGCTTCTCTGTGTGCAGCCCACTGCTGACCACAGTCCTGAGCAGGAGGAGACCAGATGTGTCCAGGTGTGGGCTGTGTGTTACTGCTCCTTGGGGAGTTACAGTCAACAGCTGCAAAGGGAGGTGCAGAAAAGGCTTAGTGCTCAGATCTGCACAACAGGGCCCCATCTGTATTTGCAGGAAATGCACACTTGTAATAAATTAACATCTTATACCTTCTGACAAAAAAAAAAAAAAAAAAAACCATAAAAACCCCCACCAACCCTGCTGAATTCAAGTGGAAAAAACTTTCTCCTTCCACTTATGAAATTCAGTAGCTTGAGCAGCTCCCAGTCCAGCAGAATTTAAGTTCACACTGAAGAGTTTAAGGGGTGGGTTGAGCATGTTTTTTTCACATAGCGTGTTTTTTTCCCATAGATTTTGACCTCTAGATCCAAACTTAATTGTCTTCTTCTGAGATTTGGGAAAAACTAGAGGCAGACCATTAGTAATTGCCTATGCTTTTAAAAACCCTGCCTTCCTCTGAGAATCACAAGTGGGGGGGAAAAAACCCACACGGTTTCTTTTTCACATCTTCATCTGACTGCATTTCATGGAGCAGCAGAGATAAGGAGCCCTGCAGGACCTTTGTTTTTTAAACATGGCCTGAGTGCTGGATTTCACACCTCACTATCAGAGAGTTTCAGCCTGTGCAGTGCCTTACCTATCTGGGAAGAGGCACATGGCATTCCTGCCTGGTGTGCCAGCACTCAGCCCTGGAGGTGTTGAGAGAAAGGCAGCTGGAGCTGGAGCTGTTTGGCTTGGACCCAGCAGGACATCACTTCTCCACCGTGTTCCAGGCAGATATGGACATCTTGATGTGCCAGCAGCCCTCCCCATGCCACCAGCTGGCTGGGACATTTCACTTGGCACCTGCCAAGGCTGCTCGGTCAGATCCATCGTGGCCACGCCATTCCTGCCTCACAGCCACTTCAGTCCCATTGGGTCTCCTGCCTGGTGAGGTGTTTTGGTGCATGAGCCCAAGCAGCTGCTGCTTGCAGAGGTGTGTTCTGTCATTTTTTCAGCAAGAGGAAGCTGAGAGGCAGAGTGTAGTGCAGTTTGTTAGATCAGCAAAGCACCCGAGGCTCGGAGGAGACCCCGCCGGCATGTCGGGGTGGTTTTGCTGGGAAGCATCCCACTGGGCCTGGCAGCACCATTGCTCCAAGGCAGCTCTGGGGAAGCACTGCACCAACGTTTGGAGACACCCACTCAATGGTGTGGATGGAAACACAGCCTGAAGTGGGCATGGATGGCATGGGGGGAGATGGCAGGTCAGCACCGTGGGGACATTGGGGATGAGTAACAGAGACAGGAACACTCATGTCAAGCCCCTTTCTGAGTCAGTTCAGGCTGACAGCCTTCACAGGCAGATGTGGTAGGGCAGCACATGGTCAGACTGTTTTTGGAAGCTAAAAATAGCAGCAGAGTGGAGTGAGTCCTTGGTTAATCTGGGCTTGTTAAGGCCAGACATCCCGATCCAGTTCAATACTTTTGTTAAAAAGCTGCATTTGCAGTGCTGCCGGACTGGCCCGTTGCCCACTAGGGTGACACTAGCCACTGGGCACTGGGCCAGCTTGACTGGGTGACTTCAGCATCCTCCTCCAAAGGCTGCAACAAAATGTTGGCCTGGCTCATTCTCCCGAGACCTCATAGAGTCCGTCACAAGCGGAGCTGGGATTTCTCTGCTGGATGTCTCAAACACCCCAGGCTCACGAACATCCACTTCTGTCCCCAGAACTCTGCTGGCAGGCCAGAGCTTTCTAATGTCTAATTAGAACCTTATGCCAAAATGCATTTTTTTGAATGTGGCTAAAAAGCCCAGGCCATCATGGACTCAAGGGAGGGAGGCAAGGCAGGAAAACAGTTGTGCATTGGTGATCCACTGTGTTTGGCTTCATAACAGCCTGAATGTTTTTCCTTGGACATTCTGAACTGTCCAGTGATGGAGGGGGCTGCTGAGAGCAAATGCTGCTGAGAGAAAATGCATCGGCTCTGGAAGCACTGGGATGAGTCCTGTGCCTCTTTTCCTAGAAGAAATTATCACTGCAAGGGAGAGGGAACCAAAGGAGAGTGAATGGGCAGAGCAGTGTGTCCTGGTGTCTTCAGGCTGGCTTGGCTTGGCTTGCCTGGGAGAAGCCTGGGCCATCCAAGTGGCAATTTATGTCATTTCTGATGCCAGGACAGAAGGTCACTGGCTTAAAACTGGAGAGAGATTACTTTGTTTGCCCACAGTCAGCTGATTAAAACCATATTTTCCACACATTTGAGTAGTGATTAGTGATGAAATGCAAATTGCATGTAAATTGGTGCAAATGGCTGGTGTGCACAGCCAGCTCCAAAGTCAGTCATTTTTCTTTCCTCTGAGGCATTTGGGCACTTTTAATGTTCACGTGGAGGAGCAGGACAAACCTACTTGCGACCCAAGCATGTAGCTGAAACAAACAGTGTGGAGAGAGTGGGAAACCAACTGGCACCTGAATGCACTCACCAAATTTGGGTGGCACCTAGTTTGGGTGCATCAATACATGGATCTTGTGCAAAGATCTTTATTAAACAAGCAGTTTATTAAACAGCTCAAACAGGCCTTGCACATCCCTCACTTCCCAGCCTTCTTTCTCTCATTTGCCAGGGCCTTCCTGCAGTTCTGTCAAAAGCAAAAAAGTCCCAACCCTGTGCCAGAAAGAATAATCACAAATAATCATATATATGTATGTATATACACACACACAAAAAAATATATGCATATTTTTAACTTGATTCCTGTTTTCCCTTGGCTTGCAGATCCAGAGCATTGCTTCAGTCTGAAATGCAGTGAGGCCAAGTTTCCTCACTTCCAGGCAGCTTTGTGGGGACAGTGGGACAGCAGGGCCAAGAGAAATAAATAAATAATGGCTCACAGAGTGAAATATTATATTTAGTAAGGCTGATGGGTCCTCCTGAAACCCGGTTGTGAAAACTTTCAAAAGTGTCTGTTGCCTGTAGCTATCAACGTGCTGGAAAAGGGGAAGCCCTACAGGCTTGTCAAATTTTTCCCAATGGCTGTAGCTTTCCCAGCTGGTCCTGATTTGCCTGGATATTGCTCATTTTTCTAGAGCTCGTAACAACCCTGGAATGGAAATCCTGCTACCCTGGCACCCAGTGTATCTCCATGGTGTGCCGGTGGGTGAAGGCTGCCAGCCCAAAAATTATTTGTCCTGATTAGCTCTTGGCTTTCCCAGCAGTTTGAGAAAACGAGGCTGGAATCATGAATAATAGAGTGCATAGAGGAGACCTAATAAAGGACAAAATCTGAGGCGTGTGTAAGTCCCAACATGTCATCAAACAGGTTTGTGCTGCTTGTGGCACTGCCCTTCTCCACACACCGTGTTCACAGGGTTTGAGAGTGCTGGAAAACCAACCCTTACCTGTGCCTGGCTGCTGGTCATGAATTGCAGGAGGGAAATGGGGCTGCTCCGGACTTAAAAAGGCAAAAGCAGCCCGAGTCGGCAAGGAAGCTGCAAATGCTGGGGCTGAGTGCCTCCAGGCTGTTCCTCTGTGTGTGTGTGCCTATTAAATATACATGGCCCTGCTATTTGTGGGACACAGACAGGGTGTGCGCCAGGGGAGTGCCTGGGATGATGTGGGAGTGGCTCTGCCCCATGGCAAACCCAGAGGAGTCGATGCCTCTACCCAGATCTTCTACAAATCAGACGTAAATCTCACCATCTTCAGCTCTCAAACCAGCCCCCCTCTGATGTGTTTCATGGCACAGCTCTTTCAGGTGGGAAACAATGGCATTTTCTGCCCCCCTGAAAAAGCTGTGGTGTCCCCCTTGCCCAAGGATGTGGTGCAGGGCTCTCTGCTCTTCAGCTGGAAGTCATTTTTGTTCACTGCTCTACTGGCAGGGCCCACTGCACGCAGATCGTTGTCCACTTGGAATATACCTTGGGCGTTTTTATCTGGGTTTCTGGGAGCTGGGAAACATGTTTTTCTGCCTATTTCTAGGATTTTGACATACAGCTGTTTATTTGAGATGTAGAAATGGAAATCTCATCTTCACGAGTCGCTCTGGAATTTTCCTCCAAAGATCAGTGAAAGCAATCACTAATATGGGGCATCATTTATAGCTCTGTGCAGAATAATCCTCCAGGCTCTCTGGCAGCTATGAATTGGAAAACAATAAAGACCATTGCTAGAAGGCTCTTAAAAAAAATAAACAAAACAAGTCAAAAAAAACCCCCACAAAAAAAACCACACAAAAAACCCCACCCCAAATATGTTCTTTGATATATTGTCTAGCTCTCAGAAAAGGAGGCAGCAAATTGAAAATCTCTCTCAGAAAATGCATGCAGCACCATTCCAAATTCTTACGGTTTTGGAGTTTCTTTTTTTTTTCCATGCCATCACATCTTCCCTGAGTAGAGCCAATAAAATTAGAGACTTTTGCTAATGGGCTCTGTGCAGGTGCCTCTGGGGAAACAGCAGCCATGGGCAAATGTTCACTCCCAGGGAGAGCTCCGAGGCTGCAGCAGCTGCCCCTGGCCCCAAGGCTCAGCTGAACCCAGCCCTGTGCCCGCAGAGCTGGGGCTCACTCCGTCTCTCCTGGCGCTGCCACACTCAGAGCCCTTCTGGGGGCTCATCCCCTGCTTGCTGCTGAGATTTTCCCCATTCATTTTGAAATGCAGTCAAAGCATGCTGCAGATTGAAGCAGGGGGAAATTTGACTGGATTGTGTGGGCTCACAGCCCCTCTCTTCAGCTTTGGTTGGGGTCCCCACTCATTTTGCTGCACATGGTGGTACCATAGGCTGAGTCTTTGGGTGCACTTGCAGCTTCTGGCCCATCACATTCCAGCACATGGCCAGGAACCCTGACTCTCCATGCTCGAGCCCTGCTGAGGATAGGGTTTCATTTAACATAAATAGCTTTAAAATGTGAATGCTGGTGAGGAAATAAAACTTAACTGTGTGTGGCTACTAGAGGATCCCTACCTGACTCTAGTAAATAAATAAATATGCTCATGGTCAGTTTGACATCCTGATATTCAATGGGAAACTAGGTATCATGATGAGATGATGTGAATTGATGTGATGAAGGACAGCAGGGGGGATGCATTGCAGAGCATTTGGAAGGGCACCTCAGCCTGTCTTTGAATGAAGTCTCCAGCTGAGATTTCATTCTCTTCTTTGAAAGCATTAATAGCCCCACAACAGCACTTGTCCATGCTTGAAGGAAAAGCAAATGAGTTTCAGAGAGGAAAAGGGGCAAGATACAAAAGGCAGCTTGTATTTCCTGGCTGCTTTGTTTGGTCAATTTGGTTTCCTCTTACCCCAATTTACTACAGTTTCCTTGAATCCTGACAGTGTCTTCAGAGCACTTCTTAAAAGCTACTTTTACTTTTACAATACTGCAGTCACCATCCCTAGGGAGGCTTTCTGGAGCCAAAGGCAGCTCGTGCTGGCTTTGCTTTTATCTCTGTCTCTCCCCCTCCCCAGCTTTGCCCTGGGAGGACTCTTTGGGAAACCATTTTTCCCTTGGCCTCCCTCCTGCCTTCCTTGCACCCAACAGCTCCTAAACCATCCCAGTGGTTCCCACCAGGCCCACATTAGGGAGAAACTCCTGAGCACAATACTGAGGTGAGTTTCCACCTCTTCATGCTTTAAATGCTTCTAAGTCTCCTGGTATTAAATTGCCCTCCACAGGAGCAGCAGGGGGTTTTTGGTAGCATCACTGCACCTGCAGCCAGAGAACACAGCACAGGGAGCAGGCTCTACCGACCCAGCCAAGCACTTTGGACACAGATAAACTCCAGCTTTCCCAGCAGCCCTGGCTAAGTCAAGCTCAGGATCAGGACAGAAAAGGATGAAAATGAGAATCATCCCCTGCAGATCCCAGGCTGAGGATGAGGGGCAAGTGTCTGTGTCCCAGCAAGCTTCATCATTTCCCTCCACAAGCTAGTAAAAACACTGCAGAGAGCCTGTCATCCTCCCAGCAAAGATGCAGGGTCTGTGATGCAGAGTCCATGTGCCTGGAGACACTGGCAGCTCAGAGGCCAGCACTGAAGGAGGAGGAGGAGGAGGAGGAGGAGGAGGAGGAGGGAGGCATGGCTGTGGAATTTCTCAGGCCCTGTGGTTGCCCCTGCCATGGGTACCCAGGCCAGCCAGCTTTCCTGCTGCTGCCAGAGCTCCCAGCTCCCCAGCAGCTCCAAGGCACAGGAAAAGCCCTGCTGAGGGCACAGCCTGTGCAAAAACAGGTTTGGCACTAGGAAAGAATGGAGCATTTCCAGAGCAGATTAAATCTTCCAAGACTTTGAGCTGCCAGTTTGAAGAAGCCTACGCATTTTGCAAGTTTTTAGAGTCTTAGGACTTAGTCTAATTTAAGTAAATTGGCACATCCTGAGCATTAGAGAGAGATCCTTCTGCTAAGTTTTGCCCTCTGCAGCAAAGCATAAGGAAGAGAGAATTACTCAATATAGTGTTTGGGGAAAAAATGTTTGCATGGGCAGAGCAGCATTTCTTTTTTTTCCCAAAGCTGAGACGGTGGGGCTTTTCATTACTCTCTCAGCAGTGGCCACTCTACATGGAAAGTTTCATTCTGAATGGCTAAAGTCTGGCAAAGCACCAAGCTGCTGAGACAGACTCTAAAATAGTGGAAAGTCGTGGGCAGGCTCAACAACAGGCACTGCCTTTAACTCACAGCCCTTGACTGCATCAGGCATCCGGATGAGCATGTGTAAGATATGAGGACCTGCTGCAGAAGCAGCATCTGGGAACTTTTCCCTCTCCTTGTCTTAACTAAGGGTTGCAGAGGGATGGAAAGCAGCTTGCAGGCTCTGGGGTTTGTGTGGGAACTGCCACTTCCATGTAACATCTGCAGTTCCCAGCGCAAGAGAAATGTGCAGCTGGACCTGAGGCCGCCCCTGTGCAGCCCTGGCATGAGGTGGGGCTGGAGAGAGCCCTGTCTTCTTGTACAGTGTGGTGGTGCTTGTCTTCTGATCTTCAGTGGTGAATCTTGATGATCTTAAATGTTTTCTCCAACCTAAATGATTCTGTGATCATGTGATTGTTACAGGAGCAAATCCAGTATATGTGTGTCCATGGGGCTCTGCCGTAGGATTTTTTCATCCCATATTCTATGTATCTGCCAGCCCTCTGATCTTATAGACAGACACCAGAGCTACTGAGCTGGCCACAAAGGGTGGAATTTTTAGCCCCACACAGAGCTGGATTTAGTTTGCTCCCACAGGGAGATCTCTGAGAGCCTGAACACCCAGGTCCAGGCTGAGGCCATCGAGTGCTGTGTCCTGCTGCCACAATTGCCATAAATGGGGCTGGCATGTGGCTGAAACTTCTGTGGGCAGGGACTTCTCTGAACTGCCAATTTTAAAAGCTGCTGGCCATTTTCAAGCAGGTACCTGCAAACCAAAATATGGAAGTTTTCCCCTGGGAAAAGGGGAAGAGCTGCTGGCCAAGGCTGAGCCCATCGCAGGCACCCTGCCCAGCAAAACCATCACAAAGCATTCAAGTGGCTCTTCCACTCTCACGTTTCTCTTGGCCACTTGGTTCCTCTTATTTTAGCTTTGTTTGAACAATCTCCTTGGTAACTGGAGACAGAAGCAGAATTTTTTCATTCTCCTCACTGGATTGGTCTCCTGCCTATCTCAGTGCTGGGAGGGATCCTTGGCAAACCTGTGTTTGCTTTTTTGTTCCCACCACAGGCTTTAACCCCATGGATCACTGGGGACTTCAGGATATCTGGTGTCTCTTTCAAAGGGTTTTTGTGCCCAGAGTTTCAGCTGAGAGGGATGTATTTCACAACTGAATTTATTTGGCAGCGAACAGGTGGTGTGTCAGTCACAGTGTGAATGGTGACTCCTGAAGTTGCCTACATGCTCCTGACCTCCAGAGTGTCCAGCAGCAGGGAAGCTCCACTGGAATGATCCTTGTCAGGATGCTGCAGCCACCAGAGTGGCAAAACCCTTCAGTAGGGGCAGGGAATGGCTCCTGCTGTGGCAGCACCCTCCAGCCAGGTCCCACAGCCCTGCACAGTCCTGCCTGAGGACATTGGGGTCCTTTGGTCTTTTTGGAGCAGTTTCTGTGGGGTAAGGGCATGAATCCCTGGCAATTCCTAAAGACCTGGAGGTGTTTGAAAAGGCGGGGGGAAAATCCCCTCCAACTGACGCACTGTTTTCATCTCAGCTCTGGAGATTGAAGTCATTGAAAAGGAAGAAGGGGGAAAAACCAACAAGCCAAACAACTACCAAGCTGTCTGAAGATTTGCTGGGCTGGAGACTACCCCACTGCTGGTACTCAACCCTAGCACATGCTTTTCCTTGGCCAGAGCCATCCCCAAAGGATGAAAATAGCAGTGTGAATACATAAAGCAGCACCTTTAGTGCAGACTTGAGATTTTGGGGTCATCTGTTGACTTAATGGTCCAGTATCCCTGCTTAAGGCAGCATTGTCCCAGCAGCAGCCCCTCTCTGGGGGTGGCTGATGCTTTATGGGGCATTGTCTGAGCTTGCTGGCCTTATCCCTGGATAGAAAGGACAAGAATGCAGGATCTGCATCACACCCCTCACAGGGCTTGCCTTGTGGCATAGTGACAGCATGGCAAGGCACTGGGGTGTAGCTCTCAGCTTGGGTGATGGTCTTCAGAAATGAGCATCCCTGATGTTTCAAGCCTATATAAAGGCAGCATTTCATGTGCTGGGACCCAGACACTTCACTTGGTCTTTTATACCATCAGGTAACCTCTGATACTGTCCCAGCATGGGGGGCTTGCCAAAGGGAGTCTGGACCGGGGAAACTCTGCATTCAGTCGCTTAAAATGCTGAATTGTGAGCATTCCACTTGAGCCTCCCCAGAACCCTGGCAGAGGATAACTTACAACTTATTCTAATAAAAGTTCAGTGGGAGTCCACTGTCCAAGTCTTGAAATCCTTCACTGGGCAGGGGATGATGAATGTAGTGATGGCCAAGTGTTTATTCCTGCCACACCATCAGGAGGCTTTGATCCTGCTGCTGGGTCACCACGCCAAGGATTTCAGAGGAGTGTCTGGAAAAGCAGGGCCTGATCTTTGGGGCTAGCCATCAAATAAGAGGAGTCAGACTCATGCCTGGCTGAGCATGGAGCTGAAATGACGGTGGATGCTGCTCTTGAAAGCAGACCTGCACATTCTGTATTGATGTTTGCCGTTTGAATTTTTGTGGCATGCCCTCTGCTGTCACTGAGCATTCCTCATCTTCTCCTTCTTTTCCCATGTACAGCTGCTTTTCCAGCAGCAGAGCTGGCTGTCAGCAGCCCTGGCAGAGTGGCAGGGCACAATCATGACTCCTTGTCAAGTGTCTTCCCAAATAAGAAGGGAAATTCTCCCTCACCCTGAAACCCAGGCAAGCAGGAATGAAAATGTGCCTTCCCTGAGAGGGACACACTGCCAGGACTGATACAAAGTCTTGCTGTAGTGGAGGTGCTGGAGCAGTTCATGCACAGCACATGCATTTTGGGCTTCCTTGAATCCTGATTCCTTCTGCTGAAGGCATGCTGTTAGACATTGACCTATTACTTCTGGTGGTCTCCACTGTTTTGTCTAGTCAGGTTTATCTCGGCAAAGTTTGCAAAATGATTTACAGAACTGCAAAAATGTCCTTTTTTGTTGGCAGTTGCTCATTGAAATTCATTTTGTGGAGGCCAAAAGACATATAAATAAGAGTGATGTCTTCTGTTTGAGGAGCATTGTCATGGCAACTATCCAGGTGCACACGGGGAAGAGCAAGTCATATTTATTTGAAAGGTGAGAGCAATTATTGTCATGAGGGGGAACCTGGCTGCAGAGAAAAGCTGGATGTGTATTTGGGTGCTAGAAGCAATTGTGTGCCAAGTTTCTGTCCTCTTATTTACCTGCCTGGACTACCCACAGACCTGACTGCCCAGCCAGGTCAGTCAAGAGAAAATCCCAGAGAGGCAAACTAGGGGGAAATGCCAGATTTTGGCTCTTAACCCTGTAGGCTTAGAATTGGGATTTGCAGGCTTTTATTCTGAGCAAGGATGCTGGGCTGGGCTGAGCCCTGGGCAGTCAATCCTTTGCTTGCAGCACAGGCTGGGTTTTTCAGGACTAATGCAGTTTTCAGCTGGCATGGGCAGGGCTGTGCACAGCCAGGGGAGAAGTTATTTCTACTCTGTCAGCTTTCCTGGGTACCTTAAGTAATTGCTGCTGGGGGTGTTTGTGATCAAATTCACATCAAATGTGTTTTCCCTCCTAGTCATCAGTGGTATTGCACTCTTTGGGCAAGCTGTCCTTGGAGCTGCAGACACTGATCTAGATGGGTCTCTTCTGTTTGATCCCTCAGGGATCCTGCCTCCAGCAGGCACTCTGGGAGCTTTAAGGGCTGTGGATCATAATCACTAGACATGCATGGCAATGAGATTGAGAAAAAGCAGGAAAACAGCTTTTTCCTGGTGTCACCACATCCAGAGCCATGGAAGAGAAGGCCACAGCTGGAGCTTTGGAAATATTTCAGCATGGCCGAAGGCTCAGGCACTGGTTTGGGGCAGATCAAGAGAGTCCCATTCATCTTCACCCAGCTGGTCCCTTGCAAGATGTGACACTGGCAGATGGATGAAGAAGTGCATTAGTCAGAGCACAGAATTCACAGTCACATCAGAGCAAACATTGAGGATTTGCCAGAAAAACATTTCTGATCTGACAAATCCTTCTCAATATGGTCTTCCTAGGAGGAGAGTCAAGCAGCATTCAGTCTGGCATGTGAAATCATCTTACCTGGCAATCGTTGCTTCTAAAAAGTATTTTCTGAGACACTGAGCATCAGCTGTGCCTGTCATCTCCCAGCTATTCGAGCAGCAACAGCCCTCAGTCTTCCTGTCTCTGCAGACCACCTCTCATGCCTTGTGTTTCTGCAAGGCCAGGGAAGAGCAAGCTGGATCTTGTTCCAGGGTTTTCCTGGTGGTGATGCTCTGGAGCAGGACGGTGTTATGTATTTGAGCCTTATGTTGTCATTTAAACTCAGCACATCCCGAGGCCAGGGGAGCAGTTGGTTTATGCAGACGTGGAAATGACAACACAGCCCTGCGGTCTGATGGATTCAGGAGACCTTGGGGAAGGAGGTGGAGGACACACAAGAAAATGAGAGTGGCCAGGTGAATTTTGGCTCCAGAGGTGGGGGGGGAGGTATAGAAGGACCATTTCCACTTCCCCCTCCCCTTGTTTGCTGTGTCCAGGCTGGTTTGCTCAATCATTTTGGGAGGCATTGGAGTGTGAAGCCCCGTGCAGACCTGGGCTGCTGGACCAGCAAACCAAGCTGCCACATCAGATCAGCTCACATCCCTACTTCCCAAAGCATGCGTCATGCTTCGTTTCAGGCAGGTTTTCCTTTTCCTTCCCTGTCATGTTTGCAGAGTGCTGCAGGCAGAATTTTCATTAAGTACAGACATTTCGTGTCAGCAAGGCTTGGTTTGGCAAAGGATCCTGCATGGCTGACTCATGGGACATCTTACACAGATGGGAACCCATCAGCAGGGACAGAAACCCTGACAGACCCTCTCCTCTGCCAAAGACCATTGTTGAGCAGCTAAAAGAACAAGGTGTGGCACAAGGTCTTCCACATAATCCGGCCCATTTCTGCCCGTCTTCTGTCCCTCAGGAAGGTTTGTCCCTGCCCTGGCTGAGCAGGTGTCACGTTGTCCTCACCTGTGTCCCCCACCACACACACACACACACACACACCCTGTGGCTGGCACAAACACCTCCACCGCGGACCTGGGTGTCTCTCTGTACATGAGGCTGCCACCTCCTCACCATAAGGTACAGTTTTGTTGTCAACTGGTGAAAGAAAAGCCCCATCACCTCCTTTTCTTCCCAGCAACAAGCAACTTCCTTCCTTGAGTGTCTGTCAGGAAATTGAGCAGGAAAGCTGCTCTTGGTGTTTGGTTCCAACCATGCCCGGGGGTCTGGTCCAGGCTCCTCACTGTGACTGGGGGCCATTTGTGTGGCCCTGCCCTCTGGCTTAGGTGGTGCCCAGCTGTGATGATGATGATGATGATGATGATGATGATGATGATGATGATGATGATGATGATGATGATTTGGGAGTTTTCTTGCCCTGAAGCCCCTCTGCACAGGCACTGCCCAGTGACCTGTGCGAGGCTGGGAGCTTCCCAAGCCCATCTCCCATGGCAAGCTCTAACTTCAGCTAATTGAGTGAGTGGCTGACAGGCAGATGTATGAGAAATCAATGTGGCAGGGTTCTGTGGGAGTCTGGGAGCCCGTGCTAGGACAGGCGGCACCGATGGATGTGGCTTTGCAATGTCACCTCCAGAACATGTGTCCCTCATGGCTATTCCTCAGTTAATTGATGGCCCTCTGGGTGGGAAGTGCTGGTCTGCTGGGACATCAGGGCTGGCAGCACCAGGCTTAGGCAGCACAACCCACTCCTGGCTGCCCAGCTTGGATGTTGTAGCGGTGAATCTGCAGCTGAACATCCTCCAAGCTACTCCTGTGGCTCTCCTGGGCAATCAGTGGAAGCTGGATGGGTGACAAGCTGCAGAAGTGCATCATTCTCTCTGTTGATTCAGGAACAAGTGTCTGTGCAGACAGCAGCAGTGTGCCACGTTCTCATGGGCAGGCTTGTTACTGCCTGCTCTGACAGCTGGTTGTGTGTTTGTTGTTTCCTGGCCACTGGAGACACCACTACTGACTGTGTGCAGAACTTCTTGGCCATTGCAGCTCTGGCATGGCTGTGGTTCTGAAAGAGAGCTGAGGAAGTGAGAGGGGGACTTGGCACATCTTTGCTCCTGGAGGTCTGGCCCTGCCAAGCAGTGTCCTGGATATGTCCCCTGTCCTCCAGCATGTCCTGCCTGGATCTTTCCAGAGCTGCTGCTGCCCTCCAGGCTCCCATGGTCCTTGCAATGCTGGTTGCTTGTCTGAGCCAGGAGAGGGGTTTCTGCCATTTCACTGAGCTAAGCAGTGCAGTGGAGATTGGGAATGGCAGGATTTTTGCAAATACACCCAGCATTTTCACAGGTGTGTCATGACTGGGCAGATGTTTGGGTTCAAAAGGAATGCAAAGGTCCATGGAGATCCTCACCAATCATTTCTGATGCCATTTGATCCCTTGAGGGAAAAGGCCAGTGCAGACAGGAGAGCTGGGAGTCCCAGATCCTTATATCTTTGCCCTGTGCTGTGCTCATCTTCTATCCTGTGGTCAAAAAAATACTCACAGGGAAATATTTTGCTGTTGATCTCTGTCCTGCTCCTGGCACCCTGTGCCAGACTGTTCTAACTCATTGCACATATACCTGTCCCTGCACACTCATGGGATTGCTCTCAGGGTGCCTTCCCCATCTGGCATTTTGCTCTAAGCTTTGCTTCTCTTCTTGTCCTGCTTTTGCCATTGTACATTGTTGTAGCAGCTCTTCCCTAAAGCATCACCAGCCAAGAGGACTTTTCCATGGGCTGTTGTAACTAAGGGTTATGTGTGGGAATGCTGTGATAAAAGACCTCTTCAGTTTGAATGAAATAGAGTGGTTTGAAATGAAAAGTGAGTCCTGATGGAGAGCACTGGACTTGGAGTGAGGGCAGAGCTTTGTATGACCCATCCACGAAGTCACCACCCCTCTCCTGTTGCTGCTGGGTGTCTGCAAGAGGAGAAGAGCTGGAGCTGAAATTCTGTAAGACCTGTTTACTCTTTGATTTCCAGTATATGGAAATGGGATTAAATTCATTCCCTCAGAAATTGCTTGGGCTGCAGACTCAGGGAAGAGCAGTTTCTGCCACAGGAGTGCCAACAGTCAGATGGGTCATGGATGCCCTCAGTCCTCATGGCAGAGCAGGGCTCCTTAGCTCAAGTGAGATGGACCCAGCACCAGTGCAAGGAAAACCCAGCAGCATCAGCCCTGGTTTGCTGCTAACTTGCCCCATGGTATGACTGGAGGAAGGAACAGGGAGGTGTGTCAAGACTGGTGATTTATGTCAACACAGGACCTCTATCCCTGTGATTCTTCAGAAATTGTTCTTTCCCACCTGCAGTGTGACTGAGGGTCAAAAGAGGGACAACTAATCCAGCCATTCTGAAGGCTGTGGTGTTATGCACTCATGGGATCTTGAGTGTTTGGCTTAAATACTCAGCTCCTGGAGACATTAGGTTATGGCAAAAACACCACTGCAGCCCCAATTCAAAGCTGATTCTTGGCCTTTGTCCAGAAGGGGCAGCTTGGAAACACCCTCTGTATTGACCCCAGATTCCCACGATGTGAAGAAAATGTGTAATGGTTTAGAGGCTGCTTTTTTCCCTTGTTTTTCTCCCTCTGTCTTGTGGCTTTGGGACTCCTGGATCCTGGCCCTGCAGTGACACAGCATGAGGGGTTCCAGGGTGCTAATAAGAGTCCCTTTGGTTTTCTGTGATGCACTATCACAGCTTTTTCTGGAAGAGCCCCTGAGGCACAGGAGACAGAGATCTTAAATCCAAATTTCAGCAGGTACTTGTGCTGTGGGGACTCTGATCTTCCCATCCCGCTGTGTCCAGCTGGGAAGGCCCAGGGACAGATGCTGCAGGCAGTGCTGTGGCTGCTCTGTGAGCCTCAGGCAGCCATCCTGGCTCTGCCCCACCTCATTCCCACCACATCCTGGACCTGGGAGAGGAGTGAGAAGCAGGGAGCACGTGGAAGGGTCCAGCAGGAGCAGGGGGACATCAGTGCCTGTCCTAGATTGCTGTAGCCAGCAGTCCTTACTCTAATGCAGGATAAAAGGTGCCTGTCCCTCCTCCTTTGCACTGCCCAAGCCCTGCCACGTGTGTGCAGGACCCTGGAAGGGGCTCTGGAGCAGGCAGAAGGCTGGGATGGAGGTCAGGGCCACTCTAACAATAGCCTGTGTTATTTTCACATCCTTGCTGTTTCTCAAACACCATTAGGAGGTAATCCTTTCCTCCAGGATTGCAGTCTCATCCCAGGGACAAATTTGCCTCAGCAATTTTTGCTGATTGGAAATTCACCCAGAGAGCAGACTTGCCATTTGTTCTGCCTACCCATTTTCCCAGCAGCCTTGTGCAGCAGAAACAGCAGCAGCACACAAGTCTGCCCAGCACAGGGCACTTGTTCACACCCTGGAATGGTCACTTGGAAAACTGCATAACACCACCACCTCCTGGCAGTGGCACTTAAAGCCCTGTTATTCTGCTTTATTCTGTGAAGTCCTATTGCTGCTGTATCTAAGCATCAGATTTTTATTTTTTAATTGGCACACAGATTTCTTTTTGTGAGGGACAATTATTTGTGGGGCTTTGAGGAGTGCCACACATGGCAAGTCAGAGTACACCCATAGGAAGTTTATGTCTTGATGTCTCTGCTGCCCTCAGAATTTAAGAAGGCACCTCTCTTAATTAACTTTCCTGAGGGGATTTTTCCTGCATGAGGCCAGGATGCAGTGTACATTTTAATGGGAGCTGTCAGGAAGATTATTGATTTGGTTAGTAATGTTTCTGAAATTGTGCCATTCTGGTAATTCTATCAGGTTCTCTTTGAAAGCTTAACTGAGAGCATTTTTATATCCTTCATTAGTTTTTTAATACATGATAATTTCCCCTAACTCATCAATGCAAAGCAAGATCAGCTGCCTGCTTGGTAACCATTTTTCCTGTGTACAAACCTATTGCAGCAATAATTACAAAGTGAACAAATTATTACAGATATTCATTATAAAATACAATTACACTGAGCCATGCTGCATTCTTACACTTTTCACAGCCATCACTTGCTCTTGAGTAAATGGTTTCATTAAAAGCATGAAGGGCAAACTTAATACACTTCTGACTCACAGCAAACAGCACAAGAAATCATCCTGGCTGTTCCTCTGAGTGCTTGAGGTGTTTACCCTGAATGAGTAGAAAATGTTGACTCTGCTGCCAAATACTTGTCAGCTTAGCAGAGGGGCTCTGGGTGGCCAGTGCAGATGTGCAGGGAGAGGAGAAAGCCAGAAATCATGGCAGTGTGGCCTCAATTCCACTCCCCTAGAGCGTGGCTTTCTTCCATGTTTATGGGTTTTCAGTGCTGGGACCTGCCAGGAGCAGCAGAACCTCCTCCATCATATCTTGGAGCAGCCTTGGGGCTGCTTCAGCTTGTGTTGGGTGCCCGTGGAAAGTGCAGAGGAGCCAGGGGTGGGATGGGAAACATTTCTTTGAAGGACAGGGCATTCAGGCTTGGGCAGGGAGGGAACAGTGGGAAGGCTGGTTTAGGTAAAAGCATTCCCGGGAGGGCAGGGCTGTCAGGTGAGTGTGGGGGGAAAGCAAACCCAGCCAGAAGCAAGCACAGGACTACAATCACTGCCTTGGCTTTTTTTTGGTGCTGTTCCTTGTCTGGATCGAGATGAGAGCCAGGAGGAGGTCCTGTCCCCACAGCAGTGCCAGGACAGTGAGCAGAGCCTCCAGGGAGAAGCAGAGGCTGCTGGATTTCTGTCTGTGCTGTCTTTGCAATGGCTTTGCTGTAGGAAGGACCACAGTAGCACAGGTCCACCACCCCATGTTTGTACCCCAGGTTTGGCCACCTTCTGGTGAGCAGCTTTCAGCCAGCCATTTCTGTGAGTCCCTGAGCTTTCCATGTGCCTGCCCTAACCAGAAAGACCATTTTTCCTTTGCACTCCCTTCACAGAAAAAGTCCTAACTGCAACATCCCTTTCAAGCTTGTAAATCAGAGCCTCCAAAGCCCGAACTGAGCAGCTGATCATGATGTTGTTCATGAATCTGCTGAGCCTGGGGAGACAGAGCCTCTTTCATGCCCAGGCTTGAGCATCATGCTTCCAGGGGCTTGGTCTGTGCTGGTTCCCAGTGCTTGTGCCCGTGCAACGTGTGCAAGGTGTCAAGGGACTGTTCTACACCACAGGTTTTTGGAAAGGGACATGTCTTGCCAAGACACCTCTGGGGAAGGTTGGCCCAGCCTGGCCATGCCAGGGAGGATGGCACCTGCAGGCTGCTGGTGTTCTGTGGTCCATGCCCATCCTGAGGCAAGCTTGGCCCATTGGCTCCTGCCCTTTGCTTTTGACTGTGCTATCCCTCCAGTCTGTGCCACTAAAACCACTGGTTTCTGTCCGCAGCCCCCTTTTCCTGCTCTTTCCACCTTCCTCCTCTACCTTCTTCTCCTTCTCCTGTTCTGCTCCCTGTTTCTCCTCCTCCCTTTTCCCCCCTTACTCTTGAATCTCTATTTCTTCTTCTCTGTTCCAGCAAAACGATATCAATCAAGGTGATAGATGATGAGGAGTATGAGAAAAACAAGACCTTCTACCTAGAGATCGGGGAGCCCCAGCTGGTGGAGATGAGTGAGAAGAAAGGTGGGGGATGTGCTCCGGGGCTGAGCCCAGCCTGTTTGTCCCTGTCTGGCTCACTCATGTCTGGCACCTGCAACACTGAGCTCACATCCCTGGTGCCTATGGAAAAGGGCAGGAGCAAGGCCACTCCCCATCCCCCCTGAGCACAGCCTGTCCCCAGGCCAGCAAGGCACGACCTGGGCCAGGTGGTGAGGATGCTCCTGCCCTTCCCCATATGCCCCAAAGGGGGGATGTGCAGCCCCTTCCCCCCAGCCAACCATCTCTGTCACCACAGCACCCGGGCGGACGTGACCTGCATGCGTGTGCGATGCCAATCATGTGTTTGCCTTTGTCTTGTGTTCCCACAGGAAATTCATTACCCTTAGAGTACTTGACCGTGAGGAGTATGAGAAAGAGTGCAGTTTCTTCCTTGTGCTTGGGGACCCGGTGTGGCTACGACGAGGAGTGAAAGGTGTGAGAGTAAAACCAGACCAGCTCTCGAGGCGCTGCCGCTTTCTCTGTGTCTCCCTACTCTCACAGTCCTTTCTCCTCGCACTTTGGCTCCTGGCCGTTTTGCCCTCCCTCCTCTGAAGCTTGGCCGCTGCACCTTTTTGCTCTCTTTTCTTCCCTCTTTCATTTGGAGAGGACTCAATCCCAGCCCAGGGAGCGAGAAGTGCTCCTGGCACCACCCTGGAGCAGGAGCGTCACCAGCCCCCAGAGACATTTTGGGAGTGCTGCCCTGCTGTGCCTTCATTTAATCCAAGAGAACATCCAGCCTCGACAAGTGAAAAGGGCAGCGCTGCATCATTTTTATCAGAAGATAAAACAGCTTTCACTTGAGATAAAATGCATGGCCAGAGCAGTAATTTTAGCCTTTTTATACTGGCACTAGGATCCGAAAATAGACGAAAATCACAGCCCAAGTAGGTAATATCATGAGATGCAATCAGTTTAGGTAAATCAGGTTATGCTCAAATGAAGTTTCATGGCTCTGCATTGGATAATAGCTTCTCACAGGAATAATAAAAACAATTTCCTCTTTCATCACATTTCTAAACCAAATGCCAAACTTCCCAAAAAGACAGAGTTCACCTATTTTCCCATGCTTTTTTTTTTCTGCTAGAAAATTAAATGAGGATTAATAGCAACAGCTGGTTCTGCACACTACTAGTGGCTGAGCAAGAAGCAGTTTTAGAGTTACTTAAGAGATGGACCATTATTAAAGCCTCTGCAGAAGATTTGGTCTGTGTGCCATGGAGCTGCTTTCTAGTTTCTGGGATGTCAGCTGTCCCTCCAGCAGGCATTAGGCTGTAATATTTCTTTGATCAGAACAGAGAGGGCCCTCAGTGGTCCCCACACTGAGTGGGACCATGCCACGTTCCTCTTCAGCTCAGGTGCTAAGTCAGCTGCATCGTCCCCTCCATCAGCTTCCCTGATGGTTTACGTGACTACCTAACAAAAGCTGGGCTGAAAAATCAGACACTGGCATGACTCAGGCACTGCAGGTGGGGTCTGTGTCATTAAATGGAGCTGGTGGCATCTGTGGAGCATGGACAGTACAGCCAGGATAAAGTTACACATGGACAATGTGACTCAGCAGCTCCATCCTTGCCCACAGGGGCCAGTGTGGGCTCAGCCTTGCAAGTCCAGCAGGAGCAAACATGCTTTCCAGATCCAAGGTTTAAAAACTGTGGTCCCAGCTCTGAAGATCCCAGGTGAAGTTTTTATCTAAAAATAAAAGGAAAAGGAAAAAGAATTCTTATCTTCCTGTTCACAAAGATAACCAGGGAAACCTGAGAGAAGCTCAGGCTTGCCAGCTCACTAAGTGAAAGGCAAGACAAAACTTTAAAGGACTATTTAAAGCAGCTATTTGCTGCTTTGGCCATGCAATTTTAATTTTTTTTATTTTAAACTTGTTTCTTTGTACTTGGTTTGGTACAAGAAGCAGCAAGGCAGGAGGAGCAGTGTGCTCAGAGAGACGAGGGCATCTCTGAAATGTCACCCCTAGGCTGTGGTGGGGCCCAAGAGCCACCAGGGCACTAAGGGAAAGGCTTTTTCTTCTGTTTTGGAGATCTAAAATGTTGAGAAACAAGACCCTTGAGCCAAGCCTTGCCACAGACTTTTCTTCTCTCATTGTCTGTGCCAAAAGTGCAGCTGCCACCAGAGCCATTGCTCCCCATCAGGCAGCTGGAGGAGGTCAAAGCCAGTAGCTGCTGCACATGGGACATCTTGTGTCCCTCCCCGGGGCAGAACTGCCTCTGAGACCAATGGAAGATCTTGCACATACAATTCAAAGGGGAAAAATGAATTTTTGGGAGTGTGTCTTCTAATCCCATATCCACCCCATGTTTGCAGTGGTTTTCATTTTAAATCCACAATCCCATGAAACATTTCTGTTTAGTGTCTTTCTCTTAACACTAATGGTATCCTGCAGCTTTACAGATCTGAAGTCTCTGCCCTTGGATCTGGTGTCTTTCTGTGGATATTCCTTTTGATTTCATTATTCATTTATTTTTCTTCTTCTGTGTTTGTCTCTGTCTCCTTCACAGCCCTGTTGTTGAATGAGCTTGGTAAGCGCATTCATTTTTCCTTTCCATTTTTCTTGTTTGCATATCTTTGGAAGACAATTGATTTTGCTTGATGTTTTTCTTTGCTCACAGCATTCTCTTTTAGGGTGGTCAGCACTGTTTAAGCAAGCTCAGGTACCTAATGCCCCATCTTTCCTTAGAGTAGAGCCCCAAAGTCACCAACATTAAGAGGTGATGTGAGGAGCATTTTTGCGGGGGTGGTGCTGTTACAGCCAGAGTAAACCTGCCAGCACCCTGAGATACAAACCTGTGCCACACAAATGAACCCATCACCACTAAACAGATGTGGCAAAACAGGATTTCCTGGCGACTGAGAGATGCTTGTGGCAGGACAGGAAAGTTGGCCAATCCTTTACAAACTTTGCCTCCTGTCTTGGGGAGACTTAGAGCCTAAGAAACCTTTGGATTTCCTTGCTGGCCACCTCCAGGGTAGGCAGCTGGGGAGTGGGCATCCTCATTCCCCACGCACCCGCAGCCCCAGGGCAGATTTCACCCTTTCCACAGCATATATAGACACCAAGGGGTGACAGCTTGCAGATGTGGGTTGAAAAGCCTGTGTTCAGGTCTCCCCACACTATCTCTGGGTGTGTGCTGGGGAGCAAACCCCATGTCCACAGTGAGGCAGGGAAGGACCACCATGTCTGTGTTGACGTGCAAATGCTAATCCTCATTTATTCTCTCTCTCCCTTTTTCTCATTTTTGGTTTCATCTAGGTGGCTTCACCATCACAGGTATGAATTTCTACTCTTCCCCTGTCCCCCTGTTCCTTTCTCTTAATGACCATATGCTCACCCTGCTCTCTCCTCTTGGTTTCCTCTTTGCTTTTGTTCTGTCCTGGAGGGAAACTCTGCCATGGTAAGCAGGCGCGGCCTGCCCGGCCCGGCCGGTCCCGCTAACCCCGTGTCCTCCCACAGAGTGCTCTGCCTGCCTCACACGCCTAACCCCCTCGGGGAGGGTCACCTGTCACCCCCAAAGCCACAAACAACCCCTCTCCATGTCTTGGAGAAGGGGGGGGGCTTCTCCATTTGGTCCCTTTGTCCCTTCCCTGCACAAAGGGCTCTTTCCTCACTTCCCAGGCCTGAGCACTGCGGGAGGAGCAGGGCCCCATGGCTCCTCTGGCATGAGCCAGCCAAGCTTCCTTCCCTCAGCTGAACAACATGGGATGAGAACGTCCTGGGTCCCACACATTGCCCCTCAGGAGCCCTGGAAACATAGTTCAGATTTAGGAGACTCTGGCTCCAAGGTGGGTCTCTTTGGCCTGCAGGAGGAGAAGGGCTTTCCCTCAACTCCGTGCCACCTGAGCAGACAAGGGGCATCCAGCAAGGGAGCAGCACTAACCCCGTGTGACTTAAGAGTGGAGTTTACTAACTGCACGGGGACAGCTTGTAGAGTGTGTGCAGTCCCCCCTGCTCATCTCCTGCTGATCACTTTAATAGGCAAACCTGTCTTCAGGAAGGTCCAGGCTAGAGATCATCCTCTTCCTTGCACCGTGGTCTCCATCCAAGGTACCTGTGGTGTGGCACCATGTCAGTCTCACATGGACTGACTAGGGTGTTTGCCTACTGACAGATTAACTCGTCCTTTTTAGCCCTGATGTTCCCCTGCCGTCCCTCAGGTGGACTGGAAGGGAGTGCAGTGGGGTCTGCACAAGGGACAGTGACAAAGGCCTGCTGCCTGCAGTCCCCATGCCCCAGAGGTCACACAGATGACAGTGGAGGTGCAGACCTGCTTCACTGATCTTGTATTCCCTCTGCTGCCTCCTCTTTTAGGGTTTGGAGCTAGCTAGCATTCACTGTGGATGGCTTCTTACATCTGTGCTCTTCCCTCCAGCCCCACCATCACAGCAGGCATTGTCTGCCAGCCCCCTCTCTGAAGGCACAGCCCTGCTCAGAAGGAGGCAGAGCCAAGATTTCATCTGTGTCTCAGCCCAGGGGCTGCTGACAGAGCTCTCTTGCTGTAACAGGCTGGTGGAATTGCCCTGACTGTACCTCAGTGCTGACTTGGAGTGCTGGGGAATGGAGCAGCCTCAGTGCTGATCTTTCCCCTTCCCAGCAGCACAGTGGCAGAGGCAGCAATTAATAACCAAGCAATTACTAAGCAATAAGCTATTCCCCAGCCCCAGGATGAGCAGGACTCTTCTAAGGTTGGATGAGTTGCAGACCTCTTGGTAGCATTCCATAGAACTATCCTGTCTGTTGCTCCATAAACTCCTTCTCTGCTGTTCTGTCGCTCATGCTCCCCCCAGAGGCCTCCTGACCTCTGCCTCTGACAGGAGGCCAGATCCAGAGTGCCCAGCTGGGCCTGCTTCACCCACGGGCTCTTTGCTTTGCAGAGGAGAATGAGGAAAAGCAGCCCCTGACCAGCAAGGAGGAGGAAGAGCGTCGGATCGCAGAGATGGGGCGCCCAGTCCTGGGGGAGCACACCAAACTCGAGATCATCATTGAGGAATCCTATGAGTTCAAGGTACTGTTCACATCCTGCATCCCTGTTCTTCTTCCCCGCTCCTCCTTTTGGGTTTGTGCAGCGCTGGGGGGCATATGGTGATGGTATTGGAGCAAAGCAAGGCAGTGCATGGAATCACACAGGAAAACAGGAACTGGGGTCCCATCCCAGATGCTGCAGGTTGCTTTAAAACATGACCCTGTTCTCACAGTGAGTTCTACACACTGCTCCTACTTACAGACAGCCTTGAGAGAGCTCCAAGCCTGGCACTCCCAGTGCAAAGGGCTGATAACCCTAAGTGCAAGTAATGGTTGTGTGGCTCAACTGCTGTGAATGCATGTGCCAGGCCAGGAACTGAAAACTGGCCATTTCATTATCTTCTCCATTTTTCTGTAGTAGTAAAAATATAACAAGTCACTCTTACTGTGGCTCTGAGATGGGTTAAACTCCCACCCATGAGCAGGTTTCCTAAGGTCTTTTTTAGCAGCAGCGAAAGGAATTGCAAGTACTTACATTTGGGTCTCTTGAGCTTAAAATCTGCTGAGCTTGTTCCATAAACACATACCCATAAACAGTGGCACTGGTGGGCTTTAGCCCTGTATCTCCAGCCCCTAATTCTCTGCTCTGCATCTCCCTCCACAGAACACGGTGGACAAGCTCATTAAGAAGACGAACCTGGCCCTGGTGGTTGGCACAAACAGCTGGAGGGAGCAGTTTATTGAGGCCATTACTGTCAGCGCGGGTGAGTTTGGGCCGCAGCTCCAGGTGAATTACGATCACCCTCGCGCTCGCCTCGCCTCGGCTGCATCCCTAACACGGGCTGTAGTGGAGCAGCAGGAGGCAAAGCAGGTGGCAGAGTTATTTACAGCTTCTGCATAAATAAGGCAGCTGATTAAAGCCTTTTGTGAGGGCACCTTGTCTCATGTGTAGGAAACCTTCTGCGTGAAGCGTGTCTGTAGCACCAAGCAGAGCAACACCTTGGCTGGTAGCAGACGGCAGAGGGGGAAAAGTCAGTTCAGTGGGAGAGAAGAGATCTGGAAGGAGAACACAGTGTGGAAATTTAGAGTGGCATAAATAAGGCTGGTGTGAAGCAACAGTGCTCCCCTTCCCTGGTTCTCCCTGTACCTCTGTGGTGAGGACAGCACAGTAGTGAGGGTGCAAACCCTGAAGGCAGTCACTCTCTCTGAGACAAAATTCTCCCTTGACACGCCCTGCTTTCTGGAACTCCTGCTGTCCCACCAGCTGTGGCTGAAGGATTATGGCTCAGCAACCCAATAGCTGCAGCAGCACATCATATCTCTGACTGAACCAGATCCTGTGTGATCTTATCTTCCCTCCCTTGGAGAATTGCCTTTCCCTCAAATGCCTTGTTGTGCCGTTCTCGCATGTGCCACTGCCATGTTTACCAGTACAGGATATATTATCATTCCCATATATGTGGAAAAAGGAAGAAAGGTCTCCTCCAGATGTTGTTTTAACAGCTGGAAACACTATTACTTACTGGCTGGATGTTACAATCCCAGAGCCCAGCCTGGTCTGTGTGTGCACACATTAGGGCAAAATCAACCAGTTTAAATTAAATCCCTGGGGAAGGCAATTACCTCTCATCTGGCTAATTGTGCACTGAAGTGCATGGGAGAGAGCTCAGCTTCCTACCTCTAACTCTGCTATACAAGGTAACCTCTGCCCAGCACCATGTAATTAAAAATGATGGCAGTACCATTTGCCCTCTGCCTCTGGAAAACAAGGGCAGGACACTGTGCAGTAGCTTTCTCCTCAAATTGTGATCCCTCCTCTTGTAGCACAGTTCTTCTCAGAGCCTTCAGGCAAGAGCCTCCCATTATTTTGGATTCAGCATGAACTTATCATGCAAGACAATCCTTGCTGCAGGTTTTGTAGCTAATATGGCTAAACTAATCTATGCCAGAACCAATTATGTAATTGCATCCCATGTTAAAGCAAAGATAGTCACTGATGGTTGGATCCCATTTCTGTGACACACGTAAAGACTGCAGTTATGTTGCCCCCATATCTGGAATATACAGCCATGATCAGAGCTAACAGATGATTAACAAGCATTTAATAAATGGGATGTATTTTGGTGGACATGAGCTGTCCCTTGCAGTTGTGGATCTCAGTGGTAGTTTGTCTCTGAGCTCTGGAGGTACCCAGGCTTTAGCTCCTCAGGCTTTGTGCCACATAAGTTAAAATGCCTTAAACACTGGAGGTTGGGCTTGAGTTTTTCCCCCACAGCTCACCCTGGATACCAGGTGAAAGTCCCCCATCACCACTTCAAAATGTAACATCCCAGCTGAGAAAAGAAACCTTAAACCCCCATTTCCCACCCAATGATCAACTCAGGGCAGTGTTTGCAGGGGGATGGAGCAGCAGAAGGTGAGGTCTGTGGAAGAGCAGTGCACAGACAAGGCTGTGCCACACTGTGCTGTGCCATTCTGGGCTGCCCAGAGCCTGTCACTCAGCTCCTTTAGTCTGCTCCCAAAAGCTATAAAGTTTCTTCCACAGCAAAAACATTCTGGGGCTTGCAGGCCTGTTTGTGAATGCTCCTCTGGGTCACCATCCAGGACACTCTATGTTTCAAGTCACCTCCACAAGATCTGGCCAGCTCTTCAAAACAGAGACATCATGGCTGCTTAACAAAATGATAGGCAGATCTGGATGAGCGTTATGACAGTGGCATTCATGTTCCTTTTTCAGTCTGTTTCATTGTCTCCATAAAGATTCAGGCCCACAGCAGTCCTGATGCCTCCCTGAGCTTGGCAGAGGATTGAAGTACCTGCTGCAAAATTACAGCACGAGCACAGCATGGTGTATCCTGCCATTAGCAGCCTTTGCACATTGAGGGAAAAACACAGGCCAACACAGGCTTTCCAGGCTGGAAAACTGCTCCTTATTTTCACAACAGTGCACAGGAATGGGTATTTATATCTGCCAAAATAATAACACTGATTAGCTGCTGTTACTGCCATAGTGAGTTTGAAGCTCCAAAGCTTGCATCTTCCCTTTGCTAAGGAGCTTCTTTCAACAGCCATGCAGGGACACCTCGTGGTCCACATCCTTGGTGGGAAGATAAAAAGCATCAAAAGCATGGAAAATCACCAGACAAAATGCAAGGGATGTCTTTAGCACGACTTAACCTTGGAATCCCAAACATTTGTGACTTAGAAACGCATCCTTGTTTCTTAAGGGCAGCAGGAAAGCTCCCACTGGCTTAGTTGGAAAAGTGTCACCTCCCCTTCAAGTCTGGGAGTGGTTCCAGTGTGAGCAGGAGGAGTTTTTGACTATGCCACAACAGTGATGTTGTGTACTGTGCCAGGCTGGGGAAGCCCCACATTTTCCACGCAGCTTGCCCGTGGCACAGGCTGGCCAGCAGGCTCTCCAGACAGCTCCTCAGCGCTGCAGGAGTCAGGCAAGGGGCCACCAGCCCCAGGGGGCTCCCTGGTGGGGTCACCCCACACCCTCGGGACTCCCTGTAGGCTGGATGCCAAGGGCTTTTGCAGAGACAGGTGAGGTGCTAATGCCTGGAGCAGGAAAGGGAGTTCCCACTGACCTAGGAGAGACCAGACATCAAGGAATGGGTAACCAGAGGTAGGAATGGGCAACCAGAGCTTATAGGGAAGGATGTGAAGGGGCAAGGAAATGCAGCAGGGAAGCACAGCCAGCAGTGATTGAGCAGGGAGGCTTTAGGGGAGGCAAAAATCCATCACTTGATCCTGGTTTGCAGCAAAGGTAAGGTGAAGCACCAGAGCAGCTCAGCAACCATCCAAGCCAGCTGCCTTTCCAGAGAGCTGGTAGCAATTGCAGGCAGTTGTGGAAAGCAGCTCAGAGCAGCTCAGAAGGGGCTTCCCTGTGAGAGTCTCCACAAGGCAGGAGTTGCTCTTGGTCGGTTTGCCTGCCCCAGTCAGCTCCAGCCAGCACAAGCTTGGCTTTTTCCCACTTCTTCTGGGGAAAGAGCTCTTGAGCAGGAGCTGAGTCCCAGAAAGCATCTGATGTTTAAACTCAGGCAGAGGTGCTGGCACAAGGCTCTGCATTTTCTGAAGTGCAGGTTGCTTTTTTCAGCCTCTGGCGTGTGTCTCTGTGCTGTGGAAAGGGGCAAGGAAAGGCCATCGAGCCACTCTGATGATTGCTCAGAAAATAAGACATTTGGAAGTCAAGGCCTTCCAGGGCCCAAATCATGAGACACAGCATTTTGGGGACTGCAGTTTGCACAGGAGCTTTGCCCAACCTCCCCCAGGATGAGCAAATCTGATCAGGCACTGCTGTGTTCTCCAGGAGAAGATGACGATGACGATGAATGTGGGGAGGAGAAGCTGCCCTCCTGCTTTGACTACGTGATGCACTTTCTGACCGTCTTCTGGAAGGTCCTTTTTGCCTTCGTGCCCCCAACAGACTACTGGAATGGCTGGGCTTGCTTCGTTGTCTCCATCCTCATGATTGGCCTCCTGACAGCTTTCATTGGCGACCTGGCATCCCACTTTGGCTGCACCATTGGCTTGAAGGACTCCGTCACTGCTGTCGTGTTTGTCGCCCTGGGGACATCGGTGCCAGGTAAGCACAGCCATGGGCTTTGTTGTGAAGCTCCATCTCCACCCAGGCTGGGGCTGGGGATGGGGCTGGGGAGGCTGTGCTCAGCAGATCCCAAAGCACAGGTTTGAGATACAGATGGAAATTCGTTTTCAGTCTCAGATGGGCTGAAGGAGAGAACCAGGATGTGGATTCAGTCCCATGGGAATTATTTCAAGGCCCATCCCACTGCAAAGACTGTGAAGTATCTCTTTCTGTGGGCAGCCTCCCTGGTATCCACTTTCAGAGTCAGAACTGGCCTTCAGTTAAAATGCTGCCAGCATTGGCAGGCCTGCATTTTAAGCACCTGCTGCTTTCACCTTGTTCCTGGGTGAATTAAGTGTGAGTCTGTACTCAGGGCACACTTTCCAGCATGGACACCTTTGTGTCAGACCAGGTTCAGATGGATCAAGGTGAGGTTGCTGAGCTGGGGGAGCTGCTTGAAATGCAGCTTGTGAAGCTCTGTGGATTCCCATGTCATCCTGTGCCTTTCACTCACCTTCTCCCATGGGCTGTGCTGGGCAGGCAGAGCCTGATTTCTGGACAAGGGGCTCTGACCCACCCCAACCATCCTTTGCATCAGTCACACCTTCCCTCACCATCTTCAAATTTCCAGTTATCAGCACCCTGATGCTCAAAGATCCTGAAATTGTCCTAATGCTAGCAAAGGCAAAGAGAAGAAGCAGCAGAACCAAAAGAGAGCAGATCTGGGGCAAGGAACAGAAGAAGGAGCATTTTTACTGCACAGACCTCTGGCAGTAGAGGCTTTAGCAGAAGGTTTGCAGACCTTCTTCACATGTTTGACAGTGAAAATCTTCCCTCCTGCTTTGGCTGGCATAAGGTGGCATTTAAGCAGTTCTTTTTTAGAATATATTGAGCTACTCTTGTTTCAGTTGGCTCCCAGGCCGTGCTGTGTTAGCTGGGTGCTGGTTGGGCTCTTTCAGCCTTGCTTTCCAGGAGATGGGCAGGCACCAGAGGAGGGTGCAGAGAAATCAGCAGGGACCTGACAGGGACCTTCCCTGCATTGAAAGTACTGCTCAAACTTGCAGAAGTGCATGTGGTTGTTTCTACACTCATTCCTTCTCCCCCAGTGGCAGCTTCAGAGCCATGGAGGCATCAGCAATGTCCCACAATTCTATTGCTGCACCATGATCAAGGCCTTTTCATTCCCTTAGGTGCATTTCCATGGCAGCTTTTCTTTTTTTTTTTTTTTTAAAGCAGGCTTTTGATATCTTTGCTGCAAATGGACCCTCTCACTGTGCTTCTATGTGTCCATCCCCTCCTGTTCCATGGAGCTGGATCTTTGTGCCAGGCTGCACTTTGCCGTCTCACCCTGGAGCTCGGTGGGGAGGAACAGAAAGGAAATTCTGTAGAATATAAAAACGTGAAATATGACCTCATTGTTTTCTTTTCCTGAGCCACACTGGGCTGCCTGTATCCAAGGGGGTCTGGGAGTGCAGATATGTTCAGGACTCATCTTCTCATTGTTAGCTGAAGGTGCTCACCTGAACCAACCCACGGGCTAACCCCTCCTGCTCTTCTTTCCCTCTGCAGATCCAGAGTGGGTTTGGATGTAAAATCAGCACTTCCCTGTGGTGCAGAGCAATGTTATGCTGGTCTGCCTGACACAAGGTTTTCCATTAAAATGGCCAGCCAAGTTTTATCACTGGTGTTAAAGCTGGCAGAGCACCTGGGCAGGCATGCACCCACCCACAAGGTTTTTCTTCCCAAGGATGGAGGATGGCCTGGTTTACCAAGGTGTCAGGGCCTTCACAAGGCACTGGACTTCAGGGAGGCAGAAGGTGCTAGAGGCCACACTGGGGAAGCCCTGTATTTCTGACCATTGAGATTCACCCCTGTGCATTTCCAGACCCTGATGGTCCAAGAAGCGCTAGATGGTCCCACAATTCCCTGGAATTTCCATTAGAAGAGGCTGTACCCTATCCTCTTACCCATTATTTTCTTTCTCCAGGTGTTGCCATTGACATTTGTCCCCAAGCTGCCCTCTTTTCCTGGGTGTTTCCTGAGGGTTTCTCCCCATCTTTCCTTTGCAGACACATTTGCCAGCAAAGTAGCAGCAACGCAGGACCAGTACGCAGACGCGTCCATCGGGAACGTCACCGGGAGCAACGCTGTGAACGTTTTCCTGGGCATCGGGGTGGCCTGGTCCATCGCAGCCATCTACCACGCGGCGCACGGACAAGCCTTCCAAGTCTCCCCTGGCACACTGGCCTTCTCCGTCACCCTCTTCACCATTTTTGCTTTTATCAGTGTGGGAGTGCTGCTCTACCGGCGGAGACCCGAGATCGGAGGTGAGCTGGGCGGGCCGCGGACTTCCAAGCTGCTCACATCCTCACTCTTTATCCTCCTCTGGCTCTTGTACATATTCTTCTCATCTCTGGAAGCCTACTGCCACATAAAGGGCTTCTAAAGGGACAATCAGAGATAGTAAATATGTGTATATCTATATATATCTATATAGAGTGATATATAGGTATAGATATAGATATAAAGCTGTGTATAATGAACAGAGAAAGAATAAAAGAGATTTGCCATGTTCACACACCTGCTGATGGAAAGCGGCTTTGGAGCATCCTTTGAACTAGGCAGGACCCCAAAGCCAGCAGGAGCCCTCCCCAGGCAGTGGCCCCAGCCAGGAGCCAGGGGCAGGGCCCTTTCTGCAACTCGACCAACGGGAGTGGCCGATGGCCACCGAGCCCCTTCCATCGCTGACTCCCACCCGCTGGCCCCGGGAAGACGGATGAGAAGGCGACCGGGGTGCGTCGGTGTGAGCAGGGCCAGAGTAGCTGGTGAGAACCAGAGCAGTGGGCAAGGGAAGGAGAGGAGAGCAAGGGCTCTGATCTCCCACCGCCATCCAGCTGCCTTCGCCACCCGGGACCAGGCCCTCTGGCCCTGCTGGAGAGGAGTGAGAGACCGAACTGAAGACAAGGGGAAACTGGGAGCTTTCCAAGGATAGAACACAAACCGTTTTCGTCATTGCTTTGGGGTTGGTTTTTTGTTTCATTTTGGCGTGTGTACAACTAGCATTTCCCACCCACATGCCCCTCACCTTTCCCTGTCCATGCTTTGGGGGTGCACAGCCGCAGCCTCGTGTCCCGTGTCCCAAGCCGAGGCTGCGCGGAGCGGCGGGAGCCTTCCTCCCACTCCTCCGCCTCCTCGGGCATGCTGTTGTGGTACTTGTAACATTTGCATGAATGAAATGAAATCTAACTGTATATAGCATCCTATAGCGATAGTCCTTCCAACCATGTGGGTTGAGCATTGCAGATTACAAGCGTTTTCTTTTCACTGGGTTTTATTTATTTTTAGTTAGTTCAGTTTTGCCATAGGGTTTTGCTCGTTTGTTTGTTTGTTTCCTCTTAGCGGGGGTGGAAAGGATGGAAAGCTGTCCCCACTTACTGCTCGTGGCATGGCTCCATGAGAAGCAATAACAGCCATGCAGTTGTAGGTTTTCAGGGGAGGAAAACCCACACCCCAGAGCCTTCAGGCTCTGTCCAGGTGTTGTGGATGGGGTCCTCTGATGTGCTGAAGCCAGTGTGAACCTCACCTGCCCACAGGAGGTGTTACACAGGCTCCCAGGGAGTGGGGTGAGCAGTCTGAGGGGAGCAAGCGTGTCTGACTCCCAGCACCCCACATGCTTCTGCCTTTCGAGTCGGTGGCTGCCTCAAAGCCCTTGGCCCCCTGCTATTGCCTGTACCCCCAAAGGTGTAGTGACAGCCCCTGTTTCTGAGTGTTAAGCCATCAGGACCAGTCCCCAAAGCTGGTCCTTCCCCACAGCCATTTGGAGGCAGGGCTGAAGGGCCGTACGAGATCTCCCACTCCACTGAGCGTGACCAGGACGCATCCCCCCAGGAAAAGGTCGTGTTTTGCACTCTCCAAATCCCAAGTCACTGGGCAGGATGAGACAGGGAGGTGTGACTCAGCATCACCCCCCTGGTGCCAGGAGAGTGGGCTGGGATACAGAGCTGAGCCAGGGAAACGTGGGTGTAGAGGTCCCCAGGGCACAGCACAGGGCAGACACTGGGCACTGGTGTTGAGAGATGTCTCCTGACCCGCTGCCCTTTGTCAGGCTTCCTGACATTCCAGCCAGGCAAACTCCCAGCCTACGTGTCCATGGTGAGCTCTTCCCACTCAGCTGAAAACCATGTCTGATGCTTGTACCATAACCAGCTGGCTGGGGGTATTTGTACTCGTCTTGAACTATCTGTGGAAATTTTAATTAACCTGCTGTAAGATTTTCTCTAGGAATATGAAGTTGTGGGTTTTTTTTTTTCTTCTCGAGCCTTTTTTCACTTTTGATTTGTTTTGGGGTTTTTCTTTTTTGTTTCTCATTGTTTTGGGGGAAAAATCAAACACAGGTGCAGGTTGTTCAGGTTTGTGATTACCTTTATGTACAATGATTTCATTTTCATCTGTTTGGCTTCATTTTTTAATTTGTGTGTATTGCCCACCACTATAGACAGTGAGTCCACTAATTGTGATGATCCTTATCAATGGTACACAATGCACAGAGAAATAAAGTTTGTAATGATTCCTGATGGATCCAGTACTGCTCCTGCATATTCTCTATGGAAAACCCTTCTCTCCCCTCCAGCTGTTTCCATCGTAGCCATCTCTCCTTCACTCATTGGTTTGCCTTCCCCGTGTTTCTGCCTCTGGCAGGGCAGTGGTGCCTTGGCACGGCTGCCCCTGACCCATCCCATGCCCTTCTTCCCTCTCCATCTCCATGGTGCCTCAGGCTCGGTGTGTGCTGTGCTTCAGCCAGGGCTCACAGCCTGCTCCACTCTCAGGGGGATGCAGGAAACCACCCAGGGACAAAGCTGCAGGGCAGCCCACCCTCCTGGGGCCAGGAGCTGCCCCTGTGCTGGGTCCCTGGCCAGTGCTGGCTTGCCCTAGGCTTGGGGAGAGCCGTGGGTGTGCCCCCAAGCAGCTCTTTCTGCTTGTGTCCTCTGTAGAACTGCTCTCACTACAGCCTCACAGTGACCTGTGCTGGGTTAAACCACGAGGTAACTATGAGGGAGAATGCATTACCAGGGCCAGGTCCATGGGTGCCAAAGCAGATCTGGGGCACCCCACGAGGCTGGGCTGCTCTCAGGAGGTGCCTGCCCATGCCCCAGCTGTGGGCCATTTCAGACCCATCTGTGCCTCCACACTGCTCAGCCAGCACTGAGGAGGAGAAAAGTCTCCCCATGGCCAGGGATGTTGCTCCGCCCGTGTTTCATCCAGCATCTGTTGAGCTGTCCCCAGATAAACCCTCCCTGCAACGCCTGGGAGGTCCTGCTCTGACGGCTGAACACCAGCCCTGGAGATGGGCCCCAGGCAAGCACTGCCTTCAACACTCCCCAGCAGAGAGCACGGCCAGCAGCGTCCATGTGCTTCTCCCAGGCAGTGGATGTGAAAGCAAAGCAGCTCTTCTGACCCAGTAATTGCATCTGCTGAAAGGTGATGTGGGTGCTTTCCCCTCATCATTTGCTTCTTAGAATGAATTGCCTTCGCTGAAGTAATTAACAAGTCAAATGGGACTTGTGTAGCCACTCAGGTTAGCAGGCAGTAAATAACTCTTGTGCTCACCGAGCTTTCCTAAGGGAACGGTGGAGCAGTGCTTGCTGAGGACATGGCTGAACACCAACCCTGTTCATGCAGTTGCTCTCTGCCAGCTGTGTGCCTTGGGCATCTTTACCAAGCTGTGCAGTGTGACCTGAGTGTGCCCAGTGGCCCATGGAGGGGTCCCGCGGGAGCAGCCAGGGGAAGTGATGTTCCCAAGGGTGCCAGGCCTGCTCTTCTGCACAGTCTCCTCTTCATCCCACACTCTCCAAAGGCAGAACAGAGCTGCCCTCCCGGAGGAGATGCCAGCACTGGCTGGCAGTGCCGGGAAGCAGCACATCCCCGGCACAGTCACGCCTTGTCACACACAGCTCAGCTCCCTGGATCCCCTGTCCAATGCCAGAGCTCTCCCATCTCTGCCTTGTCCAGCCTCCCACCCTTGCCTGCGCAGGGAGAGCATGGAGCACCTCTGGTAAAGGCCTGGGTTTATGGATGTTGCCAGAAGCAGCAGTTTAAACCCTTGGCCTCCATCCATTTCCCTGCCCCATTTGCTCTCACCCCCTCTCATCACCCCACCAGCCAAAGGCAAACCTTTCCATGGAAAAGGATGCAGCACATGTCCAAAGGACATTCAGAGACAGGAGACACCCAAATAACTCCACAGGCCACTGCCAAGCACGTGGGGACAAGCAGAAGGAGTACACCAGTGACAGCCCCAACCATCTTGGACAAACCATATTGCCAGCTCTTCATGGCTCAGCGGGCATGGAGGTAAATCCCAGCCACAACCTGAACACTGGGAGAAGGCACAAGAAAAAAGGGAAGAGCTGCAGATCTGCAGTGCCTCGTGGCTGAGCCCACCCCGACTGCCACCTGTGCCAGGGCAGCACAGGAACTGCTCCATCCCAAGGTGTGAACCCCTCATCTCCTGCAAACGAGGCTCCTGTCCCTGTGTCACCCGTGCCAGGCAGCCCCTGGTGCCTCTGGGCCGAGGGACCATCACAAGACTCCTTTGTACATCTTCATCCCTGCTCCCTGGAGGGACAGGGGGGAGAAGGGAGGCCTGGAGCCCGCTGTGGTCACGAGCCTGGCTGTGAACTCTCTGCTCTGTTTCTGCTGTGGGCAGGGACTGGGGAGGCAGAGCCCCTGTGTTATTGTTACAGCTATTTTTAAATTCTCGCGTAAGAATCGGCGGCGTTGGTGGCCATATACATAACTCAGGAGGAAGTTCAACTACATTCCTGGAGGGACAGAGCTGAGCAGAGCCAGAAAGTGAGGAAAACTTAATGCTGGACAGTGTAATTCCAGGACAAAGCCTTGCATTATTTTCTGTAAGCTTTGGCACCCAAGCCTACCTGGAGAAATGTGTTTGCAGAGCACCAGGAACCTCTCTGGCCTCTCTGAGCATGCAGTGACCAACTACTGATGCCTATACCCATGCTCAGCACAGCTGTGGAAAAGCCTGTTTATCTTGTAAAAAAATGGCTTGCACAGGACAGCATCCAGAGGCATCCATATTCTTGCAAAAAGCGCCGAGGGACAATAAATACAGAGACATTCCTCACCTTTTAAGGACTTGAGCCTTTCTGCTGTTGGAACTGGAGGTGCCAAGAACCTCTTGCCAGCCAGCAGCACCCCTCACATGGAGGGAAGGGCACTGCAAGGGGAAGGGGCCTGCCTGGCCACGTAGGAGCTGTTATCAGCAAAGACAGGCAGGAGCTTGCTGCTCCCAGCAGGGTTTTCTGCCTGTGGATCCCCTGAGAGCATCCAAGGAGTCTCCACAGGGCCTTGCTCTCTCTCTAGAGCATCTCAAGAGCAGCCAGTCCTGCCCCTGGGACTGAGTGCCCCCAGGGTGGTTCAGCACCCTCTCCTGCAGGCTCTGCACCCTCCCTTGGCTCCTTCCCCTTTCCCAAAGCGAATGCCAGCTTGGGGCTGCCCTCACCACAGCTGTGGAAGAGGGCACCAGGGCACCCAGTGTTCCCACTCTGGAGCACTGCTGGAGCTGAGTGTGCCAGTGGGATGCCCAGCAACCAGAGGGCACAGGGAAGGGATGAGTGCCAAGGGCTCCCACGCAGACCTGGAAACCTTGTTCAAGCACTGCCACAGCATGCCCTGGCTGCCAGGGGCACGGGCATGCACCTGGATTTCTGCACAGACACAGCACAGCCTCCAGCTTCTCTGGCTGCCCATGGGCACCAACCCCAGACAGGATTTTTATCTCTTGGAGTCAAAACAGCCCTTGGCCTGGAAAGCTTTCTGCTCCTCCAGTACACAGCCCCAGCCAGGTTCAGGTGGCACTGGGAAGGACCATTAGTGACCCACCATTAGTGACCCCACCTGGTGCCAGCATCCTCCACATTCTGCCTCGAGCCATCTCAAGGTCCCAAAATCTACACTCAGTGACAATCCAGCCTGCAGCTTGCTCTGTGCTTGCCTCCCCTGTGAAGCCTCTTCACATTCTGTCTTCTCCCAAGCTCCCTGCAGAGGAGCATCCTCTGTCCCTCCCTCCTGCCCCACTGCTGGGGATTTCCTGTGTGGGACAGATTTCCTTCCTCACTGCACTGAACAACAGCACATGTTAGCTCAGCCTTGCTGTTTGTGTCTCAAGGCAGAGATGAACCACCCCACATCATGGACCTGAGCCCCTAAAACCAAGGAGCAGGCAAACTTCCACACAAACCCCACAAACCCTCCTGCTCATCACCCGGGCACCACCACAGCCACTGCCCACGGGCACAGTTTTTATTGTGCCACTGTCCTTCACTCACTAGTCTGTGGAAGATTTTTTGCTAAATTTCCACCATTTTCAAGTCCCACAGGTGCTCCAACCCCACCCCCCAACCCAAACACCCTCTATGTTTCCAAAACAAACTAATTTGCTTTATCTGGGGGTTCAAGGCTTTCTTGCCCTTGCTTGAAATGGGCACTTGAAGCAGAGCAAGTTGTAATGGCTTGGGATGCTTAATCCACACTTGGAGCTCCTAAACTCTTGCAGCATGAGGCAGACTGCCACAGGGCTCTCTCCCTGCACCTCCCAACCTCTTTGTGGAGGTGGGATTTATTTCTCCTCCATTTCTTCCAGCTCAGAGGAGTCTCTTTACAAATGGGAGGATGAGACCTGCATGGAGCACAGCCTTGCTCTGCTTTCCTGATGGAAGTTGCCTGTCCATGGCACTGCCACCCCCAGGAGGTGTGTGCCCCTCTGCCCCAGCCCACAGCCCCTGGCAGGCTCCTTGCTCACAGAAATGTGAGATTCTGGCAGATGAGCTGCTTTGCAGAGACACTTAGAAACATACAGAATTTCTAAATCCTGTGAAATTGCTGTGCTGGCACAGGCAAGGCTGGATCCTGGTGGTGCAGAAGTGTCCCAGAGCTTGTTTGGGAACATTGATGAAAGGCTTCACAAACCAGCAGCCTGGTGACTCCCAGGGACATAGGGAGGTGCACAAGTGGATTTCTCCTTACTTCACGTAATGCTGAGATGCCTCCCTTGGCTTCGGCTCCAGCCCTGTGCCCTGCCCTGTCTTGCAGTAGGAGCTGTGATGAGCTGGCCCTTGTCTGAACACCCCCTGCTCGAATGAGAACAAACTCATGACTGTTTGCATCTTCATTTGCTGGCCCCATGTTGCCTCCTTCCTCTTGCAAGCTCTTGAGAAAAATGTGCCCATGCAGGGAGCCTTGCAGGAGCCCTGCTTGTCGTGCTCTTTAATCAGGAAACATACACTACTTTCTGCAGCACAAGAGAGCAAAAGATGGCAATAATATCTCTTACATTGCAGGCACTGTGTTAGCAAGGAGGAAAATGTTATTTTTTCCCTGACAATACTTGTCCTACTTCTTTTTTCCATCATGCATTAAGCATTAGGAGGCACAGCTCTGCACACAGTCCAGCTCTCAAGACTACCTGTTGAGGACATTGCTCAGCAATCCAGCAGTTTTATTTGTGGATGAAGGGCAGAAGGTGGTGAATTCTCCTAGGATTCCTAGCTCCTGCAGGAAGACACACAGCCATGCTGGCAAAACCCCCAAAACACTGCATTTTGTGAAATGCAGCCCTTTGCATCCTGGGTCTCTGTGCCAAGAAGACCTGGCATGAGGTTGTAAAATCCAAATCATGAACTTCCTGAAAACCACTCAGCAGTGATGGGCATCTTTATCCCTCCTGCTGTCTCCTGTGCCCGGGGAGGTCTCTGGCACCCCCAGTGCTCACCTCGTGAGAACGTCACTGCTGATCAAGCGAGAAGAGGACACGGAGTAGACAGACCACATTCTACCTCCCACCCCAAACACAAACCCACAGGATATTCCCAGCAAAAGGCAGCCAGACTGCCAGGCAGTCCTTGGGAAACCTTCCCCGTCTCAAAGGCAGCAGGTTCCCCATGGTACTCACTCCCCACATCGCTGCCCTGAGGGAGGGGCTGCTTTCAGCTCAGCATCCTGCAGGCACGGCCAAAGGAGACACCTGGGCTTCCTTCTGGGAGCATCAGCCTGAGAAGCCTGCAAGGAGTGGCCATAATATTACAAAGGAGAGATAAATGAGATGGGAATTAGTTAAAAACCCCTACAGTAGGGGTACTTTAGATCCATCACTTATTTTCCGCTGTAATGAAGTGGCCCAATTATCTTGATGCTTGAATGACCACTCCAGCTCTCAAAAGTAATTTCTGCACACTTGAATGGCTGCTCCTCCTTCTAGAGAAACCATCTCAGAAGGGAACACATCTTTCTTGGCAGAGATGTAATCCATGTCAGCAGCTCCTTCCACTGTCCCTCTCAGGAGCGGAGGGACAGTCGTGCAGGGAGCTGCCTGCACAGCCTGTCCCAGGGTTGCTGGACACTCCCCACAGCAAGGGTCCCCTGGAACAGTGGGATGCAGGAGGCAAGGAGCTCAAAGTGGGCCTGAGAAGTGGTGGGGACAGCTGGTGGCTGGATGCAGCCCATGAGGGCAGGCAGGCAGCAGGCGTGTGGTGAGTCTCCTCACGGGCACCCCATGCCAGGGTGGTGGCTGGGGACAGCACTGCCAAGGCAAGTTGCCCTCTGGGATCCTGGATGTGCTCCAGAAAGAATGGCTCTCACTTTCCTGCTCTCCTCTGACAGGCACCCAAGGGCCCCGGCTCAGCAGCCCGAGGGCAGCTCCCTGCAGCAGCACGGGGCAGGCAGGCGGGGAGGAGGCTGTGACCACCCTTCCTGACGCACCCAACGCCACCTGCCACCGCCATCCTGTCACCCATCACCCTGTGTGTCCCCCCTCACAACCACAAGTCATTCTAGGGCAGACACACATCTTGTGCAAACCTTGAGAGAGAGAGAGAGAGAGGGGAGATCCCTGACAGCCCAAGCAGCCCCCTGGTCCCCCCAGCAGGGACAGGGCAGGCAGACCCCAGCTGGACAGAGCCAAATTATTCCAAAGCTGGGCTGAGAGTTTGCAGGAGAGCTGGTTTGCCTGGAGACAGAAACCAGAGCATGGGTCATAAATTGAACTCCACCTTCCCTCTGCCACCTGCGCCGTGCTTGGTGCCATGAGCTGGCCCTGCCCCAGCTTGTGCCCCAAGCTGAGGGTCACCCCCGGGCTCAGCAGCTGGAGCCCCCCAGTCTCTCTGTCTCTGTCACAGTTCCTCACAAATTCAATGGCACAATGCAGCTACACTATTTGAAAAGCCATAATATTTGTTGGTACGACTCTTTTATTACTGTCAATTTATATATATATTTGTTGATAAAAGAGGTCATCTTGGGAGACACTTCCAGTCTACTGGGAAATAACTGTCCGATGCTGTATATTCTGTACATGCTGTATAAACAAAGCAAAATATGTAAATCTCAGTGTTTGGTGGACTCGGTGCTGCAGGGGGAGACTGGCACCAGGCAAGGCCCCTTCTGGGGCCACCACGGCTCGGGCTGGGGGCTCCCAGCAGCGTCCCCGTCCTGCTGGGCTCTGACACGGCCTGGGGCAGGGCCTGGCCCTGCGGCTCCCTGGGTGCTTTCCCCGCACGAAGGTGGAAGGGGCGGCTTTGGGAGCGGGAGCAGCTGCACTTTCCCTCCCTCCCTCCCTGCCGGGGCACAGCACGGGACCCATCCGGAGCTCGGTGTCACCCAGCTGCTCCCCAGCCCGCAGCCACCGCCCAGCAGGACATCCGTAAGCCTTGGGGGTCCCAGAGAGACGATTCCCCGCGGGAATACGGCCGGTGAGGGCAGAGACTGGCTCCGAGCATCCGGCTTCTCCAGCTCCTTCCCACGCCCAGCCAGCCGCCCTCCCTGGCGTGTTCTACAGCAGCCGCGAGCTGTGACCTTCTAGCCCGACACACGCTCCTAGAAAACCTGTTTCATATTTTCCGTGGTATCGATCTACAACTTTTGAAATTATTGGACACAGTCGTGGTAGCCTAAAAGTTGTGCTGAGCTCATATATTTTTATATTTGTGGTGTTTTCCTATCAATAGAGAGTAGTGAACCCTATAGCTGAAAGTGAACTATTCAAAATAAATATATGACTGCAGAAAATATTTGTAAAAATAATTTATTTTAAATATTCTGCCAAAGATAGCTCTCTAATGATCTGTAAGATGTCGTTTCTCTCTTTTTGCTCTGAATGTCATTGTGAAAGGACCTTTCTCCCCATATCTTTTGAAGATTTTTGTTTTTGTATCTTTAAGGGCAAAGAAATATTCCAATGATTTTTTACTAGAGCAGTAAATAGAGCAGTAGGGAAGCACGAGACAACTCTGCAAAGGTGACAAACAGGATCCAGTAACAATCACTCTGAAAATCTGGTTTTTCCCATGGTTCCTCTGGCTGACAGATGGGGTTGGAAGCCTGGGGCAGCTGTCCAGCAGGAAGACCTTGGCTGCCGCCACTGCCGCTGCTGTGGCTGGTGTGTAGCTTACCCAAAGGAGAGAAATCTCCCAAGAATCCCATCCCCAGGCTTGGGGCATTTGGATCCCCTTGCATCCAATCTTAGCCTCTCCATTATTTATGGGCATGATTTATTTATTAGCCTTTAATAGGCCCTGTGGCACATGGGGAACCCTCACCCAGAGCTTTGTGGGGCTTCAGTCCAAGGCCATTCCCTCCACACACCCGCCAGCAGCCCCGAACCCCTGGCACAGGGAATCCTGCTGGCATCCAGACCCGTCCCTTCATCACGTGGAGACATGGCAGGGGACACCCAGCCACCAGGGGACACTTCAGCAAGAGGATCCACCCCTGCAGATATCCACTTAAAGCAGGGGGAAGTACAGCCTTTTACCATGGAGAAGTTGCCTAGATTAGCCTTTGAGAAATGACTTTTTTTTTTATTATTGTAGAGAAAAATCTTACCCTTCTTCATTTCTCCCTTTTGAAATGACTTTTCAATACTAGGGAAAGCCTTCATTATCTTCTGTGATCCCCAGGTCTGCTGCAGTGGAAATAAATCCTCAGCCACGTCTGCTAGGCTCCACCACTTCAAAGAGATTCTTGGCTCAGATTTTTTTCCCTTCTGAGCAGATTCACAATTTCCTAAATGTCTTGGTCATAAAGGTCTGGAGGAATTAATGGGTAAAAAAAGAAATAAAAGCCCTGTTCCAGTGAATGTGTTTCCACAAGAGATTCAACTTTTGACTCCCCCAAGGTCAGGCACGTGTTTTATTGGGAAGGGAGGTGGAAAAGCAGTTTCCAAGCCATAGGGTGCGGTGGGAGTGGCGGGAGGACTGCAGCCGTGGGTGGCGCTGCCCGGGAGCCTTCGTTCCCCCGGGCCCTCTGAACCCGGGGCTCTGCAGCTGCTGCGCCACAGGGAAACAGAGCGAGCCAGGGAAGACAATGGTGAGAAGAATTGGGTTTCTGATCACTGTGCATTTTGTTAATTAGTGAATTCAAATAGTTTTATTTTTACCAGAAACAGATAATCTTTATTCCAGTAAAGACAACTGTTGACTTGAGATATATATAAATATATATATATATTATTTGAATGGTTTATATCCTGTTGCTCTAACTACATAAAATGGAAACATGTTGCAAGTTGTGTCATTTCAATATACAAAATAAATGACTTTTCCCTGCATGCTGCCTGGGTATGTTGTGATTTGAATTAAGAGTTATATTTGAATTGCCTTATTCAAGAGGTTGTATGTTACCTAACTGGGGAATGACCTGGCACTGTTCATCACATTTCATGTGTACTTGATGCTGTGTTATGTCAAATTCAGATGAGTTGTCTGTCATCTATGTATTTCGTGGGAGATCTTTTATCTTGTTAAACTGTGATATGTAAACCTTCATTGCCTGAAATAGTCACAGTTGTATAAATCAGTGTCTTCAGCTGTTTTCCTAATTTTAACACAATTCCTAACACAAAATATAGATGTTTGTAAATTCTTCATTCATTTGGTCTATTTTTATGTATGAGGCTTTTTTAATCTGGCAAAGCAATAAGATAAGGCAGCTTTCCCGGAATTTTTCAATCAAGGCTCAGCTACATTTCTATCCCTCGGCAAGAGGCAACAACCAATTTTCAGCAGGGACAATTGGCATTGGGGATGTCTGTTTATTGCTATTATCTCTCCTGGCTCGGATGGGCCATTATCAGAGCACAGCGCGATGATGAATGACGAGCCAGACGTGCGGCTCCTGCAGTGACAGCGCTCGGGGGCCGCGGGCACTCCCAGCGCCTTCCAGAGCCCCGCAGCTCTGCGGGCCCCAGGCTGGGAGGGAGGGACGGGAGGGGTTCCTGCAGACAGGGAATAGCTCGACTCAGAGAGCAGACTCCCAGGAGCGCACCTCCAGACCACTGGAGCATTTCTGGACATTTCCATGCCTAAAACCCCCAGCAGAGCAGTGGTTGGGATCATTAAAACAGTTTGGCCGGAGTCAGTCGCGGTCCCTGCTCAGCTGTGCGGGTGCCACACTGTCCCGAGCAGAAGCAGCAGAGATGGCTCGGGCACACGAATCACGCCCGGGCGTCTCAGCGGTGGTGTGAGAGCCCCACCGCGCTCTCCCCACTCTTCCAGCCCGGACCGCCGTTGCAGACGAAACGCTGGTCGCTTTTTATGTCAGTAACCATAAAATACACATGGCCAGAGAAAAAGAAATTCCTGGAGCAGAACAAGCTGTGGTGGTCCTGGATTATTGAATCTCTATCCAGAGCTTCGAGTGCTAAAAAAATTCCCATCCCATCCACAAACGTACCCATCTCTTTTTATCTTTTTCTCCCTTTACTGTTGGAAGGCTGTCAAAAGGGGAAAATGCGCTAGGAAGGGCTGGGGGAGCATAGGGAGAAGGCTGCCATAGGCAGCGCGGCGCGGCAGCCCGCGAACGGCCCGGAGTGGGAGAAACAGGCTTGTTAGAGGCGAGTGTACGGTAGAAATTCCGCTTTTCGCTCCAGCCCCTCGCGGCATCACCCCAAGAGTGTCACGGCGGCCGCCGAGACCGGCGCAGCTCAGCGCAGCTAACGGCGGGGGCGGGGCCCGGGGAGGCGTGATCCCTGACTCTAGGGTCCGCCCCTCGTTTCCCATTGGCTGCCGCCGGCCCCGCCCCTGCTGCCATTGGCTGGTGAGCGGGCGGGTTTCCCGCGCGCGGCCGGGCGCGATGGCGGCGGAGCGGGGCATGGAGCTGGTGCGGGAGCTGCACCGCGCCGCCGGCGGCCACCTCCCGCCCTTCCGGGTGAGCACCGAGAATACCGGGAATACCGGGCGGGCCCCGCCGGCGGGCACCTCCCGCCCTTCCGGGTGAGCGCCGGGAACAGCGGGTGGGCCCCGCCGGCGGCCCGCGCTCACGGGCTGTGCCCGCTGTTGCAGACGGAGGAGCTGCGGCAGGCGCTGGAGGAGATGCGGGCGCTGTACGAGCGGAACCAGGCGGATGTGTGAGTTGGGCCCTGCTCCCGGCGCGTCCCGCAGAGCACGGGCGGCGCTCCTCGGCCCGCAGCTCTGCTCCTACTCCTCTTTCTCCTCCTCATCCCCCAGGTCCGAAGCGAAGGCGGGACGGACGGACCTGATTTTCCTCATCCGGTTCCGGCACTGCTGCCTGCTCCGGAACCAGCGGTGCCTCCTGGCATACCTGTGAGTGCGGCGGGGGGTGGCCGCGTCCCCTGGGCTCATCCCTGCCGGCACAGCGGCCCCAGGGGCAGGGTGTCGAGACTCTCGGCCCGTGGCTTTTCCACGAGCAGCAAGGCAGCTGTGGAGCTGGTTCCCCTTGTGTTCGTTGCTGATGTCACCGCAAAGAGAAGGCTCTGCTTCCTCCTGCTCTTTAAAAGTTTAGATTACCGGATGTCCCACTGGCCTGGGGATGTTGCCAGCACTCACCTCAGCAGAGGTGTTGGGTTTGCCCCATTTCTTCCCCTAGGTATGACCGGTTGCTACGGATCCGAGCACTGAGGTGGGAGTATGGCAGCGTTCTGCCCAACACCATCCAGTTCCACATGTCAGCTGAGGAAGTGAGTCAGCCTTGTTTCAAACTCTTCCCCCCTTCCCACATATTCCTCCTGATGGATTATTTAGTACAATCAAAATAGGGTAGTCTTCTCCCCACTATAAACATTACATTTAACATGTCTTTCTGTAAATACTTGGATGTATTATTGTCTCTGGGTGTAGTCCTGTTAATGCCCACAGGTGGAGTGGTTCAATCGCTACAAAAAGTCTCTGGCTACCTACATGAGATCAGTAGGAGGAGAGGAGGGGCTGGACCTCACACAGGACATCAAACCTCCTAAAAGCCTGTACATTGAAGTAAGTGCAAGATTTCTGGCTTCTATCCATGAATAAACATTTCCATGACTATCTGTTTTCGAGCATTTCATCCCCATCCCAAGTCAGTTCATCAAGCAAGACCTTTCAGAGTTCCAAAGCTTTCACAGGTTTCTGTGTTTTACTTTGCCTGCCAGCATGTTACTCCTTCTACTGAGAGCATAAAGTATGTGGAGAGATGGCACTTCTGGTCTGCAGGGAGTTTGTGGTGGGGCGAGTTATCCACTAGGAGGTTTTTGCAGCAACTAGACCAACTAGAAAGCATGTTCCCATGCCAAGAACTGTTACCTGGAGGGGGTGGTTGGTTTTTTTTTATTGGACTCTTACAGACCTGTTTTTACTTTGCAGGTCAGGTGTTTAAGAGACCATGGGGAGTTTGAGATTGATGATGGCACTACCATCCTGTTGAAGAAGAACAGCCAGGTACTTGTGGCAGGAGTGTGGTCTGCTCTCTTCCTTCCTTTTCACTCCCATGACATTCCCCTGGCCTTGCAGCATGTCCCAGTCCCTGCCCACACAGCTTCTTGTATGTGCTGTCTGCATGGTCCAGAGTGCAGCTCTGCCTGATCTGGTACCATGAGGCACTGGATGTAGAGCACAACAAACAGAGCTGGTTGTGTGCAGCAACAAATCCAACAATTCAAGCAGGGTTTTTTTGTGCTTCTGTGCAGCACTTTTTACCCCGCTGGAAATGTGAGCAGTTGATCAGACAAGGAATCCTGGAGCACGTTCTGTCCTAAGTGTGCAGGACAGGAGAGACAGCCTTCCCTGGCGACCTGCCCACGATGGGGACTGGGCTCTGGTGTGTGCAGGACTTCAGAGACCTCAGTATTTCTGCACTGGCACCCTGCCACTCCTCCTAACAGCCTTTGATGCCTTAAAACCACAGCTCTTCATGAGCAAAGGGTGCATGCTGGTAATACAGCAATCCTGGGAATCCAGGATAGTGGTGGGGGGGAGGCATTATCCAAGCCCCACCCAGGGTTTGTGAATGAATTTGTTTGGAGTAGTTCTGTGTTCACACTGTGCATGTAAGACACCAACTGGCTGGGCTCTAGAAGCCAGGAAAATTCCATGGTTGCAAAATAAAGACCTCCTTCAGCCTCGGTCTCCTGGGTTTTTAAGAGTTAATGTGTTCATTCAGCACTGTGATCTGGCTCTCCAGCCAAACCCATCCTCACCCTGCAGTGTGATGGTTATTTAAGTATCTCAGTGGAACTGCTCCTCCAAGGTTCAGATAAGGCTGCACAAGGTTCCTTCCAGGATTACACATGAAGTTTTGTCCCCTTCAGAGACCCGTAAGTGTTGTTTCTTGAGGTGCTGTGTGAATGAGCATTGCAGTTTGGATTGTGGGCCTGGGTTTTTACCAGCTTCCTTGGCCTGTGCCTCTTCCTGTGAAGAATCTCTTATCCCAGAGCACTGGTCTGGCAGGGCCTGTGGGTTAGTTGGAGTAGGGGTGGGAAGGGGAGCAGAGGGTTTTAAGGATTCTGGTTAGCACAGAACCAGAACAAGGCTGAAGAGTTGCTTTCCCTGTCTGGTTTCCTAGTTGAGCTGCTCAGCTCTTGCACTGTGTCTGGGAAAACACTTGCAAAAACATCAGCCCTAGGTAAGACTGGAGGTTTGCTTAGCCCTCATCTCAGACTGGAGCTGAAAAAGCAAACAGCTGGGGGAAAATGCAGGAATAGGATAAATGCCTGGGGCATTACAGCATTGCTCTGTCCTGCTCACTGCAGAGGCAGCAATGTGGTTGGTTTTGGATCCTAGGCTCAGGCTGTAGGAGGAGCTGTTGGAATAAATGTTCAGGAGCAGCTGGGGAAGGTGACTGAAATACAGAGCAGACTGGAAAGAGCAGGAGGTGCTGTAACATTACAAAAATTTTAATGCCACAACTCAGCTTTCTTTCCTGCTTGGAGTGAGCCAGGCACAGGGTCCTGCACGCCCTTCTGCCCTGGCTTTTGAGATGTAACTACGGCTCCACCATCAGCCTTCTGCAGAGAGGGAGCCCTGCACCACCCCCAAACACTGCCAAGGAAAATCCTGTGCGCTGGCTGCCCTAAGACAGACATCACATAACAGCACACTGCCACTGGGAAAGGCACCAAGGCTGCTGCTTTCAGTTGGAAAATTCAGCTATCCACAAGACCAATTTCCTCAAAGGACTCTAGGCTCCCCATCTGCTATTTTCTGCACAGGAAAATCCTGGCAAGACCAGAGAGGATGAGGCTGATTTCCCAACCCAGCCATATCTCCCATTCCGCACCTGACCAGCCCCAGCCAGGAGCAGGGGCTGCCACTGCAGACGTTCCATCACCCACTCAGAGATGCTGGTGTGATTTTTCCAATAAGCTGCTTCAGAGCTGAGGCTTGTTCCTCCAACAGCTGGTTCTTCTCCTCCATGCTCTTCTGCTTCAGCTCAGCAGCCTGCAGGGCCATTGCAAACCTCCCATTCTCTCCACGGAGCTCTTCAGTCAAGAGTTTGTTCCTGGAGAGCTGGGTCTAAAGCAGGGACAGGAGGCTCAGGTTCAGCATCCCATGCAGGGGTAGCAGATGGGCAGGGACACACGGCACCAGCCCCTCTGGCACTCACCTGGGCATCTCTGAGCTGAGCTGCCCTCTCTGCCAGCACAGCTTCAGCATTCCTCAGACTCTGCTCCAGCCCCTCTGCCTGTTCCACAGCTGCCTGCAGCAGCTGCTCGTGTTCCTCCTGCAGAGGGCAAGAAATTCTATGTGTGGGTTGTCCCAGCACTCTCCTGGCCTCTGGCAACCCTGGACTACATTTCCCCAAGGCCCTGTTCATGGACCCTCATGCTCCTTAGGCAGAGCAGGGGGGTTCATTAGAGGTGCAGGATACAAAGAACAGTGGGACAGTTTAAGACAAGGCACAGATTTTCCAGCAGTGTTTTCTATAAAAATAAGCCATTGGCCTCCCCTCTCCCAGCCATATCCAGGAAAGCTCAGGGAGAGACAGTCTCCTTGTGCCTGCTCATTATAATTCCTTAGGTTATAATTTGCCCTATCTTTGCCCAGAAGACAAACTCACAAAACCCCAACACCTGATTGCTCAGTGTCCTGGAGATAAATCCACCTGTTTGAGTGCAGGCTGGCAACTGGAGGATTCATGAAGAATTACAGTTGCAGCTGAATTTGAAGGTAAGTGCATTTTCCTTGTGGGTTCTTTATATCTACCATCTTCCACCCAAACCTCTGGTGGCTTCAATCACAGCTGCCTTCCAGGCTGCCAGGCCAGCAGTGTTCCCTTCACTGCAATTCCCTGCTTACCTGGATCCTGACCAGCTGCCTGCATGTCTGCTCAGCCTGCAGCTGGAGGCTTTCCTGGAGCTGCTGAGTCTTGCACTGTTCCTCTCTCAGGATGTTTTGCAGCTGCTCAAACTGTTTCTTTGGCACCATGTTGTTTATCTGGGCCTTGGCCTGCTGCAACTCCAGGGCATGCTGGGCCTGGGCCAGGCTCAGGTTGGCTTTGGCTTCCAAAAGCTGTAACACAGAAAGGTTGACAGCCGGTTACAGCTTTGAGCCCACAACAGGACAGGCCCAGGCTGTGTTTTGGGGGAGAGGAGAGGTCAGACACTGCCCTCAGCCCTCACCCCAGCGTGGGCACAGCAGAGCTGCAGCACCATGGCAGTGGTGCTCACTGGGCAGCCTGCAAAGCAAGGGAGTGAGAGCACTGAGAGCTGCAGGAGGAGACACAGAGAGCCCGTGCTGAGAGATGCTCCCTTTGCTGAGTAGTGAGGAGCAGGAGTTGCTGGAGGGATTCTCTGGGAGGGAGTCCCAGGACCAAGGCCCACAAGAGCAAGAGACAGAGGGGCTGCTCACTTGGGTTCTTGGATACATCCCAGGCTAGCTGTGATGTACTCAATGTCCTGTATTACATGTCCTCTGCTTCCTGTCAGCAGCAAAGGGCAAAACTGGTAATGGGAAGCAGATCTCATCCAACTTTGGGATGGCTGGCATGGGTAAGTTGTACTTTGGAAAGCCAGTCCCCAGGGTAGAATGCAGGAGAGGAATATTAACACATTGGAAGGTTTCTCACATGGGCTTTCCTCCCTCTGTCCTGGTGATCCACATTACTCTGCTCTGACCACCTCACTTCCCATCCCTCAACAAGGCCTGTCTGGCTGCTGTCTTCCCTTCCCAACCCTTATCCAAATGTGCCACTGCTCCAGCTCCTCTGTCAGCTGAGCCATGGGGAACCACAGCTCCTGGCACCCCTGTGGAAGCCACCTCCCCTCTGCCCAGCCAGCCTGCACAGGACAAGGACAGGGGGTATCAGGGACAAGCAAGCAAGGAGCTCCCCCCAGCTGTGCCTGAACTGGCTTCAGCCACAGCTGAGCAGGAGGGAGAATCCTTTGTCCTCCACAAAGAGGGAGAACAACTTTTTCCTGAAAAGCTGGACATTCTCCCTTCTGGGGAGGGTGTCCAGCATAGCCCCAAGCAGGACAATACCAACATCACAGAGTCCATCAGCAGCCTGCCACTGAATGAAGGACACTCACCTTTTCCTGTGAGGCCTGGAGCTGCTGTTGGAGCAGCTCCATCTCCATCCAGCATGCTGCATGCCTCTGGTGGTGCTCCAGCCTGGCAGCAATCTCTGCCCCTTGCAGCCACTCAGCCTCCAGAAGGCTCTGGCTGTGCAGCTGGGCAGTGCCAGGGCCAGCACTGTCACCAGCCTTGTGCTCAGGGGGCTCACAGCCCAGCTGAGGCCTCTTGACATCCTGGTGAGAGAGCCCCTCCTTGTCCTCATCACTCTGGAAAAGGTGGAGAAAAGAAACAACAAATCATGCACAGGAGGCTTGATTGGTGGGAACACAGGCCACAAAGACTGACTGAGCCATGTGGGTGTGAGACTGGGAGGGAGAGAAATCTCAGAGATAAAGAGTAGTGAAAGTCGTATAAGACTTTCCCCTTCTCTAAGACTTTCAATGTCACACAAGTTTTCACTGCTTTACAAGTTATAAGATGAAGCTGGTCCTTCAAAGGAAGACTGGCTTTGAATGTTTGAAACAAATATTCTTGCTCTTCTCTATGAATTTGTGCAGGTTTTGCCCTTCTAAATCCTTCAGCCAAGAGCCTGGCAGTTGGGGCTGATGGCTTCCTACCAATGCTGTTAACTCTGCTATTTCAGCCACCTCCTCCAGCTTCTCTCTACCCAACTCACTCCTGTTTTTCCTGCTGGGAAGAGGGATAGGATCAGCTTCAGACCAGAGAGCAGCAAAGCACAGCCCCCCAGAGGAGAGCCCTGCTTTAGGTAGTCCCACATTTGGTTTTGGCCTGCAAGAGGAAGCAAAGCCAAGCCAAACCAGATAAGGCCCTGAATTGATGCAGGAGTGAGTCAGGTGCCTCTGTCCCAGCAGGTGACTCAGCTGAGCCAAAGTCCTGCAAAGCGGTCAGAGACCTAAAACCAAGGAATGAAAAACAATGGGAGGGATAGTTTAGCAGACTGGGATCATCCACACCAGAAACCTGTCTCTCCCCAGATTTATGGCTCAGTGGGTGACCCCAGTACCTATCTAAAGCTTCCTAAGGAAGAAATCCATCCCATGATGACCCTTCAGCAAGCTGCTCTCCAGCAGCCAGCACAGGTCTCCTGTGCAGGGAGAGACAGCAGAGTGAGAAAACCATGCACAAGCCCCATTTGGGGCTGGCATTCTGTGCTGGCTCCCTGATCTTTTCCAATTTGGTTTGCAATGACAGCTAAGGACTAAGGAAAACTGAGAAAAAACCTTCCCATAACTCGGGCATAACATGGGGACAATCAAGAGACAAGAGCAGAGAAGGAGCAGGTCTCCAAGGGAAGGGAAATAAAGGGGAATAAGGACAAAGAGCATCAGACTGAATTGATGTGGCTTCCAGCTGGCTAAAATTATTTGGCAGTCCTGTGGATACAAAGTGATTTGACTCATCCAGACACACCAAGACTTCATTACAGGGCGACAGGTGGTGAGGCCAACCCCTCAACTGCAATAAAGCCAGGTCTGGAGAAATCAGCTTGTTTGTGAGGCCTCTGTGATTTCACAGGGCTGGACACAAAGCTGTGACCCCAAATCCAAGGCGGCCTCATTATCCTTCCACTTCTGTGGGTACTCCCAGTCTCCCAGGAGGTCATGAATGCTGGCACTTGTGGGAATGAAGCTTAGTCCTGTGTTGGACAGTCCTATCCAACAACTGCTGCTAAACACCAGAGCCATATAGGACCCAAATCCCTCAGTGGCAGGTGCAGGATAACAGACCATCCATCTTGGCAGGGAGGACAGCACTGCAGTTTGCAGCATGCAGAGGAGCTGTGTGAGGAAGGTATTCCTCTCTTCTTGAAGCACAAGGACCAGTCCATGGGCTATGTGGTGTTTGCTCCCCTCAGTGCAGTTGCTTTTGGGAATTTTACATTGAATTCACATGCTGTGCTTCCTGTGGCATCTCCAGCATCCATGTCCAAGGCAGAGGAGGTGAGTGTGCAGTCAGCCACAGCCACAGGAGCACATCCCAACTCCCTGACCACACTCCCACAGTCAGTAAAAGACCTAATATAGCCTTTGCATTTTTCTACATGTGCTCAGTCATATTTATTAATTGGAAGTATCCTAGTTCATAGCCCACTTCATGAGAGCAGCAGAACAAAGCTGCTGTTGGAACATCCAAGAGAACACAGCTGCTGTTACAGCATTCAGCAGCCATGTGTCTCACAAGGCACCTGCTTTTTCTTTGCAGCAGCATGTTAGATCTTCAAACTACTTTTGACCTGACACTCTCTTGAGCTCTGGGTTCATTTTCCAAGTACTGCATGACATCTTTGAGCAGCAGCAGCTCCAGTTTCAACCTGTTCCTCTTCTTCTTCAGCTCTGTATTGACAGCCTGAATGCCAGGTTTCCTCCTATGCTGTTACACCTCTGTCTCCCAGAGTTTTTTTCTTTCTCTTCTTGCCCTGCAGGTCAGGTCTATGTCCTGAGATGTCTGCTCTTTGAAGGCATTTAACTCTGCCTCCTTCCCAAGCACATCCCCTTGTCTATCAAGATTCCATTTCTCCCTGACAAATGCTTTTCACTTTGCCTCCAGCTTCTAGATTGAACAGGCCATTTGTTACAACAAACATCTGCACTGTTTGCACTGGTGCGTCCATCATACAATTGTTCATTTCTTCTCTGTTCCTTCAGTGTTGAAATTGCAACAAAAGATTTTGGTCTACCTGCTCACCTGATTCTTTGGGGATCAGCTCATTTTCCCCCAGAGGACAGCTCTCCAGACACCTTGTCCCTTCCAACAGCAGAGCTCTCAGCTTCACTGTCTCTGCATTACTCCCATTTCATCCTGGTGCCTTTTTAATCTTTTCATACCCAACAGCCAGCATTTCAAACATCTTGGCTTGTTCACCATTAACCTTTTCTTACAACTTGAGCTGCCTCTACTTCCACAGAGACTTGGTCTTTTTTCTTCCGCTTCCACTGCTGCCTCTCATGGGTGCCCTGCTCTTGAAGACCTCACCTTGGAGCCTTTATTGTTGAGAAATCACCTCCTCTCACACCAGTGCTGCTGCAATGAAGCCTTACAGCTGTCCTCATGCTGGCATTCGCTCCATGGCAGCTCTTGGTTATGCTCAGCCTCTGCATCTTTCCTAAAGATAAAAACCATTTTGCTGACGTGGGTTTGATATCACAGCTTGAAATGCTCAGCCAGCCTCTGAATGTACATTTGCTGGAGACACAATACAAAGAGTTTTTTATGTTGCAAAGTTAAGGCAGTTTGTTAAACTTCACAGAAAATTCCCACATCTTTTGCACTTCTCAAAGACACACAGCCAATCCCATCTTTTCCAGCAACTCTGAAAGCTCCCCACTGCAGTCAGTCCATCTGCCATTCACCAGAGATAAAACAGCTTAAATGCCTTGTATTCCTATTATTTGGGTTTGTTTCCCTGGTCTACCACAGACTTCAGCCAAATCACCTCCCTCCTCCCCACCTACCCCATATCTCAGCCCTAAAACAGTGACAACGACCTAGCAAAATCCCCTGCTGGCATATTGCCAAGGGGAACACTGATGATCCTAAAGGGAGACACAGCAGGGCTGAGGCAGGAGGAAGGGAACATAAACAGTTATTCAGTGACAACCTCTTTCTTCCACAAGCCAGTCTCTTTTACCTAGATGGAGAAATTTAAGACTGTTTTTTACTGCTTTGAAGATAGCAAGTTGTGATCATCTAGCAAGCAGAGGCAGGTTTGCTGAAGCATCAAGAAAGAGATAATAAAAAAAACACTAATGAAAGCTCTTTTATATCTCTCACTATTTTAAGATACAGTCTTTGCTGGGCACTGCCTCTAACATAGCCTTGTAGAACATGCAGGGAAACTTAAAGTCTTGAAATAAAAGCACTCATGTAAGGGGAGTTAGGTGTCTCACTTCAAACAACTGCAGTCCTGCAATTCTGCCTCAATTTTCTTCCAAATTAAAGCAGTTCTCCAGCCCTGTGAAAAATCAGCCCAGGCGACTCTGGTATGAGCAGGAGATGTACCCCTAATCTCCTCCTTAGCCCCAGAAAGAGAACAGTGCCAGACCCCAGGCTCAGTCTGTCCCTATGCTGTGTCTTTATTTCTTCTCTGTCCTGGTCCAGCTGCTGCCCTGGACGGCAAATGTCTTCAGTGTGCTGCTGTCACCCTGGCCTGCTCCATCTCAAACCTCTCCTCCAGCTTCAGGCTCCCATTTTTGCTCTTTCAGCCCATTAATTATAGCCCAGTACTTTGCAACTGTTTCTTCAAGATTTCTTTTCTGGTATTCCATCTTGCACATGTTAGCCTTGAAACTTTTCTCACTGTCCTTCCTCTCAAAGTTTTTCCACATAAACTATTATGAGGAAGAAATAGAGTTGATCTGTTGGAAGGAGATAGGATTGGGATACTAGCACCATGCCCCTGAGAGCTTTCCTCTCCTCCAATAGCTCCAATTCAGATTGATCTATTGGTCCCACTCAACAGAGGACTCTCTTCAGGCAGTTCTGGTCCCTGCAGATCACTCAGTTTCATGCAGCAGTGTCTAACAAACAGAAACCAGTGGGTCCCAATTCTTTTTCCTTCAGACTGCTACCAGCAAGCAGCACAGTCCTGCCCATTCTCCTTGTTCGCAAGGTGCCCCAGCGAGGAGAAGGGAGAGGCCAGGGCATCATCTGCCACTGCTCCTCACATCCCTCCTCCCCTGTAGAGTGGTTCCTTGTCAGGATGTGCTGGTGAGTAGCTGCTGCTCCCCACAACTCCCCTGTGAACACCAGAAGCTCCAGGATTTGATGTGCACAAAGGCAGGACTATAAAGCAGGTAGAAGATCTGTAGGCAGCTTTGTGCTCCTTGAACTGTTCTGTCACCTGCAGGGTAGTTTAGGATTTTCTCTTGCAGTGCTGCAACACAAAACCCAGCAAGCATCACTGACCTCTCAGTTCGGCAGCAAAAGGAGTAAATGTGGAACCTGAGGCCTCTCCCATGAGCATTCACAGCTGACTGAAAAGGAGGCTGGGCTCACACTGTCACCTCAGAGCAAGCAGGTTAGAAGTGTGCTGCAAGCCAAGGGTGACAGGGCTCTGATACAGCCCCTACCACCAGGAGACACCTGGCTGCTTCTCCTCTTGGTCCTGTCCCTGCTTTTACTGTGACAACAACACTGAGGGATCTCTGGTTCCTCACAAGACCCACACAAACATTTCACAAGGTGACAGTGATTTTTTGCTAGCCAGTGAGGTAAAGGCTACAAACCCTCCTACCAGCCAAGACAAGCTGGAGAAGCACATGAAATAACCCCACGGAGTGGTGAGGCACCACCCTGCTCCCCAGCCCAAACTCTCTCTCTGTCCTGGTCCAGCTGCTGCCCTGGACGGCAAATGTCTTCAGTGTGCTGCTGTCACCCTGGCCTGCTCCATCTCAAACCTCTCCTCCAGCTTCAGGCTCCCATTTTTGCTCTTTTCAGCCCATTAATTATAGCCCAGTACTTTGCAACTGTTTCTTCAAGATTTCTTTTCTGGTATTCCATCTTGCACATGTCAGCCTTGAAACTTTTCTCACTGTCCTTCCTCTCCCTCTCAAAGTTTTTCCACATAAACTATTATGAGGAAGAAATAGAGTTGATCTGTTGGAAGGAGATAGGATTGGGATACTAGCACCATGCCCCTGAGAGCTTTCCTCTCCTCCAATAGCTCCAATTCAGATTGATCTATTGGTCCCACTCAACAGAGGACTCTCTTCAGGCAGTTCTGGTCCCTGCAGATCACTCAGTTTCATGCAGCAGTGTCTAACAAACAGAAACCAGTGGGTCCCAATTCTTTTTCCTTCAGACTGCTACCAGCAAGCAGCACAGTCCTGCCCATTCTCCTTGTTCGCAAGGAGCCCCAGAGAGGAGAAGGGAGAGGCCAGGGCATCATCTGCCACTGCTCCTCATATCCCTCCTCCCCTGCAGAGTGGTTCCTTGTCAGGATGTGCTGGTGAGAAGCTGCTGCTCCCCACAACTCCCCTGTGAACACCAGAAGCTCCAGGATTTGATGTGCACAAAGGCAGGACTATAAAGCAGGCAGAAGATCTGTAGGCAGCTTTGTGCTCCTTGAACTGTTCTGTCACCTGCAGGGCAGTTTAGGATTTTCTCTTGCAGTGCTGCAACACAAAACCCAGCAAGCATCACTGACCTCTCAGTTCGGCAGCAAAAGGAGTAAATGTGGAACCTGAGGCCTCTCCCATGAGCATTCACAGCTGACTGAAAAGGAGGCTGGGCTCACACTGTCACCTCAGAGCAAGCAGGTTAGAAGTGTGCTGCAAGCCAAGGGTGACAGGGCACTGATACAGTCCCTCCCATCAGGAGACACCTGGCTGCTTCTCCTCTTGGTCCTGTCCCTGCTTTTACTGTGACAACAACACTGAGGGATCTCTGGTTCCTCACAAGACCCACACAAACATTTCACAAGGTGACAGTGATTTTTTGCTAGCCAGTGAGGTAAAGGCTCCAAACCCTCCTACCAGCCAAGACAAGCTGGAGAAGCACATGAAATAACCCCACGGAGTGGTGAGGCACCACCCTGCTCCCCAGCCCAAACTCTCTCTCCAGCAACCCTACTGCAGCAGATGTCTCATCAGTCACACTGTAGCAGCTGTGCTTACCAAGCAGTCAGGACATCTCCCCGATGCCCGCTCACCTTGGTTTCCAGCTGCACCTTCAGGTCCTGCAGCTGCTCTTGGAGCTGCTCCACTGGGAGTGACATTTCTGGAAACACAAAAGTAGGAACAAGAAGGCTTGGAGAGGGGTGTGATGGCAGAGAGGAGCCCTGTGAGGGGAGGCCTACAAGACAGGACTGATCAGGATGGCTGCAACTTCATCCAGTCCATAAAGGGTTTGGGGGGTTGCATACAACCCCAAAAGATGAACATTCCCCATCTATCTGGCAACTAGTTCCAGGGCTGCATCACCCCTCTTGGCCAGGAGCTTTCATCTAATGCTCAACTTAAATTTTCCAACCCACAGTTTGGGGCTACTTCCTCTTTACTGCATTGTTTCCTCAGCATCTTCAACACTGAGAATCTGGCAGTTCACAGGTTCCATCAGTAACTCTGAAGTTGGAAAATCCTCCTCTCCTCCATCTCCCTCCTCACCACCACCCATCCTCTCCTTCTTCCCTCCCAAGGCTACCCAGTACCAGAACTGGCAGCAGTACTTCAGGCACAACAAGCCTCCCCTCACTCCCATGCAGACTTGGATGCAGAGGGAACTTTGTTGTGTCTGAGAGGACGGGCACTGAGCCCTCCTGCACGTTACCTGCTGCTGGCAGCCCTGCCTCAGCCCTGCTCTCCTGCAGCTGGAGGCGCAGCCCCTGCAGCTCCCTCCGCAGCGCTCCGTTCTGCTCGTACAGCACCTGGAACAAACACTGCTCAGGACACAGGACACAGCTCCTCCAAAGCTCCTGCCAGGGCCTCCCCCAGCCCCAGCACAGCCTTCCCAAACAAAGGAACACATTAGAGAATCTGGAGGAGCCAAAGAAGAAATATAAGCCCAGATTTCCAAGACCACCATCACTACATGCTGTAAAGCACAAAGCAGCTGCCCCTGAATGCAAAAGCACACAAAACCAGGGGTTTGCCAACACCTCAGGGGGCTGGGCCTCCTGAGACCCTCCTGACCTAAATAACCATTGGTAGAATCCAACACAGAAGAAACATCATGATCTCAGCAGAAGGCCAGGGGTTTGTGTTTACATCCTCAAGACTCTCTTGTGGGCACATGGGCTGGCCAACAAGCACTACTCTGTGCAGAGAAGGCAACTGGCAGGATTCACAGGGAAGCAAAGCCCACAGGCCTCTGGGAGGGAGCTTTTCCAGGTTGCAGAAGGAATAAAGCAAGGGAAGAAGGTGCTGATCCCATGGGAAGCACAGCACGAGGCAGGTCCTGCTGGTCTCCTGGTGCCAGAGACAGCCCAAGGCCAGCACAGGAGTTTATCCCATCTCCATCAGCAAGGAGTCCCAGAGCTGAACACCAAATAATGAACCACCACAGCAGTGCAATGAGCCACTGTCTGGAGATGGGCAGCTGCTTGCTTCACTTCACATCCTCTATCCTGTACTGGAAGCAAGAGCATACAAGGCATCCTGCTTTCTTCTGGACTGTTCACTTTGAGCTGACATCCAATTCCATCCCATATCCTTCCCCCCAGGAAACTGATGTGCTGTGAGAGACTATGAACTAGGACACTTCCAGGTAACAAATATTACTGAGCAGATGTAGACAAATGCAAACCCAGTTTGTTTCATCTCCATTCTAAGCAGGAAAGGGGGACTGAGAGCATTCAACGAGGGTAAAGGATAAACCCCAGTGGATGCCTTCACAGGGGCAGGTGAAGCCTGAAGGTCAAACCTTTCCATCCATCAGCATTCTCATGGACAACTCTGGGGCTGCTCAATGAGAGGAAAAATTGCAGCACCAAGCATATTCAACCCTCTGGTGCCACCTGGAGCAATGCTGCACTGGATAGTGCTTCAGAATGTTTGCCTTTAATTACAGCCCTACAGGAGAAGGGCTGCCTGATGCATCCACAGAATGGCTTTACTGAAAGTCTGCACTTCAGCCCTTGCTGGGGGGATGTGACTGTCCTTGTCCCTGCTCAGGGGTGCTCCCCAGCTACACACAGCACCTGGGAACAAACAGGCAAGGTGACAAGCACAGGACTCAAAGAACACAGCACCCAGCACGAGTTAAAGACACACAAGTTAAATGCAAGATACACACGTTAAAAATGGGAGAAGGGAAACAGAGTTTGTGTTCATGCTTCAAAAAGCCCCAAGCTCTGGGAAGAAGCACAGCACCCTGCAGGAGTTACAATACACACAGCACCAATTCTTGGACCACACACACACACACCAGATATCTGGACTGGCTTACCTTGACTCTCTTGCAGAGTTCAGCAGCAACAAGATTTTTAGGGTTTTTTTTTTAAGTGGGGGCAAGAAGGAAAGGAAAAACAAAAAGACAGAAGACTTTAGCTGTTAATATGGGCAGGACTGTGCTGCCTGAGAATGGGCAGGACTGTGCTGGTTTCCAAGTTAGAACAGCTTTCTCCTTCTTCTCAAGAAGAAATCCAACAGAGCCCAGCGCCTGTCCTTAACAACAGAGGTACATGGTTCCAACAAAATAGTCCATGGCTACAAGCAGGAAGGAATTTATGATCTACCCCTACTCTCCCCTGCCAAAATCCATGCAAGGCAAACAACCCATGGAGGGCTTCAGGAGTGAGGAGACAGCACTCTGAGCAAGCTAAGAGGGATCCCTCTGCCCTATGACCAGATCTGTCTCCTTCCACTGCCTCAGGCCCAAGTGGCCCAGAGATGTGCTGCAGAGGGCAGCGCTGTGACACCGGCAGCGCTGCCACACGTACCTGGCACTGCCGCTCGTACTCCAGGACAATCTCGGCAAAGCGCTCGCTCTGCTTCAGGAACTCTGGGCTGTGGGGCTCCCCCTGCTCCAGCTGCACAAAGAAACACTTCTCATCAGGAAAATCAGCTCCAAATGGAGTCAAAAGCTCTGCTAAATCCGTGGGGTCACGGGGCTACATCCATACATTCAGCAGAAGGCTCCCTAAGGGGCCCATCACCTGTGGGATGGGTCAGAAAGAGGAGGAAAAACAATTTTCTCCACACGTGAGACACCAAACTACAGGCAGGCTTTCCTGGCTAAGAGGATCACAGACTCACTTCTTTCCCCAGATTCATTTTAGGAGTGGAAGATACTAAAACAAACCCTTTACTTCAATACTAGTGAAAAATAAAACTTTTCTGGAAACCAAACTCTTGTAAGTTTTCCCTTGAAGACTGCAGATTTGCAGAATTCTCTACAACTGGAAACCTTCCTCACTTTTTTCCCCAGCTTCCAGGTTGTCATTAAAGCACAGGAGAGCTGACACAGGGAGAGACCAAAGCAACTGACAAAAAATAAGCACCATCAATTTTTTAATGAATTCCTGAAAAGTTATTTGACTGCAACAGGGAAAGGTTACCTTATCCTTCACAATGTGGTTGAGTTCTTTTTGCAGCTCCAACACCATTTCCTCAGAGGCTGACAGTTTCTCAGCCATCTCTGTGACCTTGTTTTGTAGCTGTGTGTTCTCCTGCAGATAAAATGGAGATTTTCCTGCTGCAGTGGGTCCTGACGTGGCAGGATGGGTTTATCAGCCACAGGTGCTCAGCAGGGAGCTGTACAACCACTGGCATATCAGCAGGCCAAACCCAGCACAGCTCCCAGGAGACCCTGGACATGGCCTGGTTTTAGCCAGGACACGGCTGACTTTTGCAGTAACCAGGAGGGGATGTGGCTAAGGCCCAGATGTTATTCTGTACCTCCCATTCATTGGGGTCAGAGGGAAGGCACTCTCTCTCAATTCCAGGGAGAAGGAGATGCCTTCCAGAGAAAATGTGGCTGCTTTGCAATGAGCATTTGGCATGCAAATCACCCTCTCTTTGTACACTTTTGTTGTTAATAATGTTGCTGTCACTGGTTGTTTCTTATCTCACTGCTGTTTCCAGTAAATTTTTCTCATCTCAATCCAAGGTCTTTGCCTTTTGTGCTTCCCATTCTCCTCTCCAGCCATTGAAAAGTGGGGAGAGGGAGTGAGCAAGCAGCAGTTTGGTTTGGGGAGTCTTGGTAGGAGAACTAAATTGGGGAGCATCATTCCTAAACCACAACAGGAGAGCACATTGCTGATTCCACATGGGTTCATCTCTCCAAAGGACAGGAGTGGGTTTTGCACAGTAAGAGCTAGACAGCCCCACAGGATCAGCTCCACCTCTGCTCCCCAAAATTGTGGTTTCCCTCACAGTTAACAAAGGCAGCAAGTTCTGAGCTATTGCCATCTGTACTTTTACACTGACCAGAGCTGGGGTAATCCCAGGCACTCAGACACCATCATCTCTGCCTTTGACACGGCTCCTGGCACAATTTTAGCTTTGCCACTGTGTTTTCAGGTGTTACCAAGGGCCAAACCACTGCCAACAGACAACACAGCAGTTTAGTAATGGCATGGCAAGGTAACAAGTTCTGTATTTAATGCAACTGGATGGATGTGGCTGATGATTCTTCTCCATAAAATTCCTGTTCTTCCCAACAAGAGAAAAGTGAACCATCTATATTTGTCACCACCTCTGCTTTGCCACCTCTGAAAGAGCGAAGGTGTTTCATCCAAGGCAGTTGTACTTACATGCATCACATGGTTCAGTCTCCCTTGCAGGTTGGCCTCTTTGCCCTGGAGGAGCTGTGTAGCAGCCTCCAGCTTTGCCTGGTGACTCACTGCTTGCTGCAAAAGCAGCTCTTTCGCCTCTATTTCTGCCTGAAAATTCCTGGGGGAAAAAAGCAACATGGTTGGGACAGACAGAGCATGTTCCTGGATGGCCACAAGCAGGAGATGAGAGCTTTTCTGGAAGGATGCTGAGATCATAGGGGTGGAGAGGGGTCTTCAAGGGCTTTCCTCCCACTGACACAATGGCAAAACAAGTGGGAGATTCAAAAGGGATGTGTGAGCATGTTTTCTCCACCCCACCAAAAGAACCCCTCCTACCTGAGCTTGCTCTGGGTGTGCTCAAGAGCGATGTACTGCTCATCCAGCTGCCTGCCCAGCTGCAGGCAGTGTCTCTCTGCCTTCTCCAAACTGAGCCTTGCCTTGTCCCTCTCCCTGGCGATCTGCCTCACCTGGCTCCTGCAGACACGGCGAGCAGGGCATGAAGCCACCCCTCAGGCAGCCCACAGAAGGCCCTCACAGGGAGCAGAGCCCTTACCAGAGGCACTGCAGTTTGTATCTGTAGGAGGTGCCAGCTGCAGGCTGGAGGCCACTCCTGGGGACCATGAGTGTGCTGTCCCAAGCTGCAGGCAGCCCTGCCAGGCTCACCTGCTGCTCCTCCGTGCTGCTGCTCTGCCTCTGCAACAACAGCACAGACTGAGATCACCTCCTCCCTCTTCTAACAGCTCCAACAGGATTCCTGTTGTCACACCATGTGCCCACCCTCCAGTCTTTCAGAGATGCCCCCCCATCTCACAGATAAGCCTAGATCACATCTACCCCCACATTCCCCCATTCCTGGGGTGACCAAACACATCCTGAACCTGGCTGCAAGTGCTCCTCCCACCCTGGGCAGTTGCTCACATCCCACCACCAGCACTGATCCAGGCACAACCAGGGACCCTGAGGATCTCCTCTGAGCTCTTCCAGTGCTCAGGTGGCAGTAACAAGTTGAGGCTTGGCAAATCCAATGTCTTTGCTGAGGCTGGAGAAGTGATGTGGGCCCAGGTGGCTTGGTCAGAAGGACAGGCTGCTTCTCTGAGCGCTCTCCTCACATGCTGAGGAAAAAGCCACCAGGAATAAGTCAGTGAGGCCAAACTGGCAGAGGAAAACTGATGGATTTCAATACCAAAGGGAAACTTCAGAGACCAGATCAATACTGAAGAACATTTTAGAAACAACCCCAGGCTGCCAGGGGGGAGATGTCCTGAGCTGCCCTCATGGCAGCTACAAGAGCAGGTCTGCAGGCACAGACCATTCAGTTTGGTCTCCCTGCTGACCCATCAACACCCAGAGCCCACAGAAAGACCAGCACTCAAAGCTGAATCACTTACAGTGCCTTGTGAAAACTGTCAAATGGGAACTGACAGCCAACATTTTATTTGACCAAAGAGCAGAGCCCAGAAAGCTCTCAGAACATTTCCAAAAGCACCAATTTTTTACCAGGTTTGGAAGAAGCCTGTCTTCAGAGAGCTGTTACCTCAAAGTCTGAAGCCAAAAGAACGATTCTTTTTTCTTTTTTTTTTCTCAAGATCCTGGATTGAGCTGTCCTGGCTGTCAAGGCAAGCAGAGACTCACTTCCACCTTAGCACATTCACGTGGTGTTACTTCAAAAGCAAATGCCTTGCCAGTCCTTGGAACTGAATGCACTAAGGGGAAAGAAGTATTTTACATCAAACAAAAAAAAACGTGGATGAAGCTTGTTCATGCACTAAAAAGAGGACAATCTGTGTCACATGCGAGGTGCAGAGCAATCAGCACTTCTGAGATCAATATTAGAACTGGGGTGATGTTTTTCCTCTCCTAGGATGTGCACCCCTCTCCCTCCCATAAAAAGACCAGGCTCAACAGCCCCCTGCTGTCCTGCATTACAATCCCACACTACCTAGGCAGGGATTGCTCCTACTCAGGCAGTTCTCAAGGGAGCCTTTCAGCCACCATGCCGTGGCTGCAGTACAGACCATACCTAAAAACTGTCTTGCAAGTGAAGAACCCTCCCCCAGATCACCACCCTCAGACGCCTGACTGAATCCTATGGAATCACCATGAAAGACTGTGAAAAGAAGTATCTTGGCCTGAATTGTTCTCAGTAAACCCTGATCTTCAGCCTCCTTTTTCTGGGTTTTTTTTTGGGGTTTTGTTTTTGTTGTTTGTTTGTTTTCCTTTTTTGGGGTGGGGTTTTTTGTTTTGTTGTGGGGGGCACGGGGAAATGGATAGAGTAACCTCTCTAAGTGTGTGATGTCAGGATTCCCTACAGGATCGTTTTAAAACATCAAACACAAACGAACTGTCCTGTGAAGGGGACTGGCAAGGACTTAATTGCTCCTTACCCAAGGCTGGTGGAAATCACCTCACGGAGATGCAGATCGAGGCCATCAACCTTGATCAAAAAGGATCAACCAGGATCCTTTTTACAAACCTCATCCCATGGAGTTGCTGAGTCTTGGCTGCTTAAGAGACACGGACATACCGTGGGAAACGGGGCTGTGCATCCGCGGGGACGCAGGCACCGCAGCATCGGCCCGGCCCGGCCCGGCCCGCCTCGGCCCAGCTCGGCTCCGCTCGGCCTCCGCGGCCCGCGCATGCGCAGGCCGCTCGCACATCCCCGTCCAGCGCCCTGGATGCATTTCCCGGGGTGAATCGGGAAGAGCAGCGGCAGGAAGGGGGAGGAAGCTGACGCCGCCTTTTTACTCAGCTCCTTCCGCAGTGCTGCGTCCAGTTCTGGGCTCCTCAGGGCAGGAAAGGCAAGGAGCTCCTGGAGAGGCTCCAGCGGAGGGCGTTGAGGGAATGACGGGACTGGCGCATCTCTCCTGAGGAGAGGCTGATGGGACTCTCCGGGCTTGCTTAGTCTGGAGAGGACTGAGCGGGGATCTCGTTAGTACATACAAATATCCCAAAGGCAGGTGCCAAGAGGATGGTGCCAGGCCCTTTCCAGTGGCGCCCAGCGGCAGGACAAGGAGCAGTGGCCATAAACTAAAACACGAAGTTCTACCTCAGCATGAGGAACAACTTCTTTGCACAGAGCGTGGCAGGGCACTGGAGCGGGCTGCTCAGAGAAGGGAGGTCACGGGTTCTCCCTCTCCGGGGACACTCCAGACCCAGCGGGGCCGACGCCCTCAGGGCCCTTCCAAGCCCCGGCCGTCCCGTGCTCCCGCGCAGGCGCACGCGCGCCACGCGCCCCGCGCCGCTCCGGGCCCCTCCCCGCGCAGGCGCGCAGGGCTCCCGCCCGCCCCCCGCGCAGGCGCAGTGGCGGAGCGGGGCGCGCGCGGCGGGCGTTGTGCGGCGGCGGCGGCGGCGCGGCCATGGCGGGGTCCGCGGGGTCCGCGGGCGGCTCGGCGCGGAAGCGCCTCATGAAGGAGGAGGACATGACCAAGGTGGAGTTCGAGACGAGCGAGGAGGTGGACGTGACGCCCACCTTCGACACCATGGGCCTGCGGGAGGACCTGCTGCGCGGCATCTACGCCTACGGTGGGCGGCGGGGCCGGGGGGAAGGGCCGCGGGGCCGGGGCCGCGGGGCCGGGGCTCGGGCTGAGGCTCGGAGCGGTGCGGGGGCCGCGGCAGGGCCCGGATGTGCGCCCGGCCGCGCCTGCGCCCTGCGGCCGGGCCGGGCCTGGCCTGGCCTGACGGTGTGCTTTGGCCCCGCAGGGTTCGAGAAGCCGTCGGCCATCCAGCAGCGAGCCATCAAGCAGATCATCAAGGGCAGGGACGTGATCGCCCAGTGAGTGCAAGGGGGAATGTCGGGCACATTCCCTGCTTTGAGGCTGGAAGCGGCATCGGCCTGGGCTGGTGCCTGGCAGGGTGTGGGGAATGACCTGAAATTGGTTGGACACGGGGGCAGGTTGGCCAGATGTCCCATTCCTGGGAGTGCTCCAGGCCAGGCTGGATGGGGCTCTGGGCAACCTGGTCTAGCGGGAGGTGTCCCTTCCCATGGCACGGTGCGGGATGGAGCTGGATGTTGTCTAATTCCCTTCCAGTTCAAACTATTCTGTGTTTTTATGGTGTGACAAGCAAACAGTGAAATTGCCTAACTTGTTGTGATCCTCTGCCAGTTAATGCCAAAGTTTATTAGGTTTAGTTACTGTAAAAAATATGCCTTAGAGACAAAAAAGGATATGCGTTCCACTGAACAAATCCTTTCTTGGTCACTAGTGCAGATCACTGGCCATGCAAATTGCATTGGTTTATCTGTCATTTACTTGAAAGAAAGTGAACGTGTGGCAGATGGCAAAAAGTTAAAATGCTGGTCTGATAAAGAGTGAAGGTGCCAGAGCTGGGGACTCTGGAGTGTTCTGTCCCTGACATTGCAGCTCTCAAAGCTGCTTGACAGCAGATCACGCTGTGATCATAGCAAACCTTTGTGGCACTGTTGAGTTCTTTGCGCTGGGGGGTGGGAGAGAGCAGAGGGGTGGAATGTGTTGAAATTGCCCATGCTGTTTGTCCAGACATGCAGAGCATTCACCAAACATCTGTTTCTCAGGTCACAGTCGGGAACAGGGAAGACAGCAACATTCTCCATATCTGTTCTACAATGCTTGGATATACAGGTAATCTCAGAGCAGCACATGCTAAAAGTAATTTTTACTAGATCCCTGGTCTTCATTGTACAAGTGTGTTCTTTAAGAGTGAATAAATGAAGTTTTACTTTGAAATCTTTTAATTATGGGCAGTGAACCTCAGACAGAATTCTGACTGAGAACTTCACCAGACTCTGTAACAATTTAACTGTTTAGGCCAGTCTGGCAAAATAAGTTCAGATCATCTTGTAATGATAAAGTTGTCTTTAACAGCTGACCTCTTTCACCTGTTAGGGCTAAGTTAATCTCCCAGCAAGCAGAATTGTCTTCAGACAGTCCCAGTGGCATCATCAGCCTGTCTGAACAAGTGCCACACATTGCACAGAATCAAACCTCGGTTTTTGACTGACAGCTGTTTGCTCTTGTTCTGCTCAGGGGCATTGTGTCCATCCAGCAGTTTTGGGTGTAGCTTGGATATGCAGCTGCAATTGAATAAAAGGGGGTTTTTCAGTGGGCTGGGATTGTTACTCATCTGTCACTGTCAGGGGACATAAAAATTAAGGTTGCATGTTCTAAGTGGAAAGGGCAGCTTTTGATTTATTTCTGTAAAGTGCTCATAATACTTTTAGAGGTGACCTTTCAAAACTTTGTCTTGGAGTCCTTGAGCAGTGCAAGGTGTTTATCTGAATCAAACACACAGAACGGAAGGACCTGAAATGTGGTTCTATTTAGCAAGAAATGTACACGCCCTTTCTGTTTTTTAGCACAAAATTCTGTGCTGAATCCTTCAGCTGTGGCATTTCACAGCTTCTGTTCTGTGAGCTCCATCACCTCTTGCATGCCTGGCTCTGGCCTGTGGTTAACTTCCTTGTGATTCCGTGCTTTAACCAGGTCCGTGAGACCCAAGCCTTGATCCTGGCGCCGACTCGGGAGCTGGCTGTGCAGATCCAGAAGGTAGGAGCATTGCAGTCCTTGTCCAGCGACCTTGCAAGGCCTGGGGCCAGTGCTCTGGTGTTTCTCTAGCAGAGCTCTAAGCACAACTTCCACTTTTTATTTCTGTTCTGAGGGAAATAACAGGAGTATGCTCTGATACAGGGCCGTTTGCTCCTCGGCATTGTATTCATTGCTTTGGCAGGCTGAGGTTTTGCAGAGCCCTAGCTGAGTTTTTAAGGCCAGCCCATCTAAAGCAGTTGTGATCCCTGAGGAACTGCATTCCCAGTGTTTCAAGGCCTGCTGTTGTGGAGGTTTGGGTAACAGACATTAAGAAAACAGACATTAAGAAATCCTAATTCCTTGTGCTGACATCTCTTTAAAAAACCCACAGCGTGGCTGCACAGGCCAGCATCTCCTGACAAAGGCAGCCTGGGGAGAGCTGGAGTAGTGAATCCCTTCCTTTGTATCCACGCAGGGCCTTCTCGCCCTGGGAGACTACATGAACGTGCAGTGCCACGCCTGCATCGGGGGCACCAACGTGGGCGAGGACATCCGCAAACTGGATTATGGGCAGCACGTGGTGGCTGGCACTCCTGGCAGGGTGTTCGGTAAGGAAATGCTGGCATTTAGTGCAGCACCTTTAATGTAACCATGAGGTGAAGTGTAACAAGGTAACAACTTACTGCCCTTGTGCCTGGCAAAGACTAGGGGGAAATCGGTGGTGATGGTATTTTCATTTTCTCTGTTTATGCTTTGCTTTCCATTGTTGAGGTGACTGTTTATGTGGTGGCTTTGGAAAAAGGAGAAAGCATTACAGTCCCTGAATCTTCAAGGGGATAGGAGTTAGGGCCACATTTTCTATGTCCTGGTGGTTGCTCCATCTTTGTTAAATCAGGTGCACTTACAGCTGGTACCTTCTGGTTCCACTGCATGAAGAGTTTAGCATTTACTGCTCATGCAGTTACCACAGGGGTAGTGTTGGCCTTCAGGCTCCCATCTTCTGGGTGTCTGAGGAGCACACAGCACTTACACAAGCTCCTGTCACTGGGAGAACATGAACTGGTCCCCACAAGTGGAAAAAGAAAACCACCAAAAATTAGCAGCTGTCAAACTGGGCTGACTGTCGAACAGGATTTGTGGATTCTGTTGACATAAAGTTGCATTTCTCACATCTGTCCCTCCTCCACCAAAATGCCCTGACAGTGGTGGGGCTCACTTGCTTCTCATCTCATCTCACAAAGTGAAATCTTACAGATATGATTCGTCGCAGAAGTCTGAGAACTCGTGCCATCAAAATGCTGGTTTTGGATGAAGCAGATGAAATGCTCAATAAAGGTAGAACATTTGTCTCCCTTCTACTTCCTTTCTCCTTGCTTCTTTGAGATTCTAGGGTGTCCCAGCTGGTGGGCCCACTTATAAAAAGTTAAAGTTTAAAAAGTTAGACTATTACAGTTAGCTATAGGCTGTAGTTGGTTAAACTACACAACAAGCCTTGTCTGATGTTACTGATTCACACATTAATGTTCATCCCATAGTATAGACCCAGTTCTGAATTCCAGATCCCATTGTGAAAGAGGAGGATATTTGGGAGAGGGATGTGCTAACTGTTGTGTGTGGCTTGACTTGCACTGCAGGCTTCAAGGAGCAGATTTACGATGTGTACAGATACCTGCCTCCAGCCACACAGGTGGTTCTGATCAGCGCCACTTTGCCGCATGAAATCTTGGAAATGACCAACAAATTCATGACAGACCCCATCCGCATCCTGGTGAAACGGTCAGTGAGTTTCCTTGGAGAGAACAGGGACTCTGAGTGGGTGCAACCCTGGGCAGGTCACAGTATTTATTAATTGATTTAAATGTACAGGGAGTCTCTGTGTTCCTTATCATTGTTCCTGAGTGTCCACAAATGTGCTCATGTCCTGTTTCCCAGCAGGGGCTGGCTTATCTCCCTGACTTTATCCTTGTCCAGTTCTGTGTGCTGCTGCTCAGCACAGGACATTCCTTCATCCCTAAGGGAATGAGTCCCCTCATTCTCCCCATGGATAGCAGTTTCTCCTCATGGGAATCTATCCTTCACACTTAACCAATTCCTGGGCTCCCCAGAGGATGTTTTTTAGACTTCCTGTTAAAATTTCTTACTACATAGCAGGCAAAAATCCCTTTAGCTGACTGATCCCAGGTGTTCTTGGAGGCACAGTTTACATCTGGTGGTGTCACCAGGTCCGTGTGCGCTGGGACTTGGGAGGAGTCTCCCTCTTGCCTGAGCTCTTGCACTGCCCCATTTAGTACATTCGAGCTTCTTGAGACTTTTTCAGTGTCTCTTGTCAAGGAGCTGGAATGTAAAAATGATGAGAACAGAAATGTTCCCCTTTGGAGCTGTCTGGCTGTTCCAGTCTTTGCTGCATGGGTCATATTCAGGGCCCTTCTTAAAGCTGAGTTTTCCCAGGACTTTCTGGAACAATTTGGATTCCATCTGGACCCAGCAGCCCACATCACGTGGGGCAGAGGGGTGGTCTCTGGTGAAGTACACCCAGCCCCTCTAACTGCTTGTGGTACTCTTCCCTGCAGTGATGAGTTGACCCTTGAAGGAATCAAGCAGTTTTTCGTGGCTGTGGAGAGGGAAGAGTGGAAGTTTGATACCTTGTGTGATCTCTACGACACGCTGACCATCACCCAGGCTGTCATCTTCTGTAACACCAAGAGAAAGGTACAGGGGCCATCAGAGGGGCATGGTGCTTCCTGAGGGTGACTCCAACAATGCTGGATTGGTTAAGAGGTCTGGTTGCTCCCCCATTTGGAAATAGTTCAGTAAGACCATAGGTTAAACCTTTGGGATGTGCCTAACTTAAAACAACAGAGGCAGACCTGATACAGCTGACAGGAATTGCCTTTTTAGAGAAGTAAGAATGTGCTCAATCTAACTGCTTATAATTCCTGGAGCAAACCCACAATTCTGGGATAAATGCTCTTAATTCCTTTCCTTTCAGGGCTTGTGGAGCCCTGTATCATACAGCTGATGCTTTGTAAGGATTATTTACTTTCCTTAGTCTCGGAATGCTTGTGGAGGTGTCTCAGTCCATACCAGCTCATCTCAGCAAACATTCTGGAGCTCAGCTGCTGTGCTTGGCTGTCTGAGCAAGGAGCTAACCCAGGCTGTGCTCACAGGTTGACTGGCTCACAGAGAAGATGAGGGAAGCCAACTTCACCGTTTCCTCCATGCATGGGGACATGCCCCAGAAGGAGAGAGAGTCCATCATGAAAGAGTTCAGATCTGGTGCAAGGTAAATGCCCCAGTTGCTTAGATCAGTGCTGCCTCGGGGCAGGGAAACCCTAATGCCTCTGTCTCAAGGCTTTGCTCAGCTCAGATTGAGGAGAACTCTATTTCCATCTGTCTCCTGTGGTGTGGAAGGGTTGAGAGCTTGCCATTTTCCAAGGAGGGTTACTCATACCTCTGGGTGTAGAATTAGTCTGTTCTATTTTGCTGAAGACTTTGGGAGGTGCTGCACTTAAAATTCAAGGAAAACTATTTGTGCTCCATCCTCAGTATTTTAAACACTTGGGAGCATTATTCCGTATGAAAGATCCAAGCTGTGTTGGTCCTGTCTTGGCTGAAGTTTGGTGCTAGTGCAAGGGACAGCTTTCTTTGCAGCAGACGTGTGGATGCTGCTGGTGTGCTCTGGGCAGGGGAGAGCATGGAGTAGCAGGGAATGCTCTGTGCTGGAGACTGGGGGTTCCCAAAAAAGTCCTGACTGTGCCCTTCTCTTTGCAGCCGAGTTCTTATTTCCACAGACGTTTGGGCTCGAGGCCTGGATGTACCTCAGGTGTCACTGATCATTAACTACGACCTGCCCAACAACAGAGAGCTCTACATACACAGGTAGGCTGGGGCTTCCCACGGCCACTGGGGCTGGGGGAGGTCTCCCACAGTGGCTCCATTCCCTCTTCCCTCGTGCCTCTGCAGAATCGGCCGCTCGGGCAGGTACGGCCGGAAAGGCGTCGCCATCAACTTTGTGAAGAACGACGACATCCGCATCCTGCGGGACATCGAGCAGTACTACTCCACCCAGATCGATGAGATGCCCATGAATGGTGTGTGCTGCTGGCCCTTCTCCGGGGAGAGCCCGGGGCAGCAGTGCTGGGCTGTCCCGCTGGGCTGGGGCTCTCCACACGCTCATTTAATGCTTCTAACCCTTTCCTTCTCTCTCGTTTCAGTTGCTGATCTGATCTGAAGGTCCGTGGTTAGCAGGAAGTTGTACCTTTTGGTGCCCTCCACAATTATCTTTTGGACCCACATCCTTTTATCATATTTTTTGTCATATGTTCTTGAGTAGAGCTACACTTGAGAACTTGTGTAAATATTGTCTGTACTCCCACCCATGTTTTTCAATTAAAAAAGGAGATTTTACCATAACCTGTGCTTAATTACTTTAACCCAGCACAGTAACAGGCAGGGAGTTTTGAGATACTGCCATACTTGGCTAGCGCTAACGAAACAAAACACTGGACACTTCCCATATCTGGGTTCATAGAACACAGGGCTTCCTGTTCTCTGCCCTTTTGTTATTATTGTGCCACGCCGCCTGATGTACTTTTAGTTTCCTTAACTTAACCTTCAAGGATCAGACATCTACAGGAAAAATCTGTGGCCTGGCCCTAGTCTGCTGTAGGAAAATTAAGTTAGGAGATAGCCAGAAGTTTCCTGCTGGTTACGTCTTTCTGGAGCCAGAAATCACCGCATGAAGTGCTCCAGATGGGGATTTCCTATCCCAAGGAACTTGGGCACACACTCCAGAACAGAAGGAGCAAGTATCCTGTCTTGTCACCTTCTCCATCTTTCTGCTGCTGTACCTTGTTACATCTGCCCTGTCACCTCTGCTCCTGGGTCTCTCTCTGGCGGGATGCTGTACTTTGCCAGCTGTAGGATCTTCCATGTAACTTTCCTACCTCGCTCTGCCGTGTCCCTCTGTGAGGCAGGAGTTGGCCACAGGTCAGTTACCATCTTCTGCTCTCTGCCTTTCCTGCTAAATTCAGCTTTTTGCATGCTCAGGGAGGACAGGGCAAGCAAGGCCTGAGTACACCACAGTTAGCATGGAATTGGATCAGATCTAACTCCTTTCCTGAGTAGCAGTGGAATAGCCCAGGTAGAGAAAGCAGCTGTCACCTCCTTTAAAGCCCTGTGAAACTCCTCTGTTCCCCGAGGAACCCACTCTGTGCACCAACCTGATGTTCTTATCAGTACACAGAAGTTGAGAAATGCTGAGCTTACTTTACTAGGAATACTGATTGTAAGGGGTTGCCCATGGAGGTGCCCAGTACAGCTTCATGTCCCCAGGTGCCACCAGCAGCAAGGCTGAGCCGCCATTCCCACTGGGCACACACAGGGAATGTGCTCACGCCCATCTGTCCAGGTCAGCGTTCAGCACTGCCACAACAGCACCAATACCCTCACCCTGCCCCTGGTCACCATGAAGGGCTGTTGGGGCAATACACACACAGGCTCTGGATCCCTCCAGGAACTGGGCAAGGAGGCTCAGCTCATCCAGGATCCAGCCTCGGGATCACCAGTCTGCTCCAGTAACCAGCAGCTGGACATGGCCCACAGCTGCACCCCTGCACATCCCCAGGGTGTTTGCCCCCAGCAGCTGGCCTTGAGACACAAGTCTGTCCTCAAGTGGCCCTTGCAGAGCCTCTCTTCCCCCCACAGAGGGAGTCACACATGAAAATGGAACCCTTCACCCTCCAAACCACCCCAGACCTTGTCCCTCATGTAAAAATAGATGAGTCCAGCCCAGACCTAGAACTCCTTCGCCTGGCTCCCTTACCCTCCTTGCTGGCTAAATCCAGCTTATTGTTCCAGTGACACAACCTCACTCCAGGCTGCTGCTGCTCCAAATGTGCAGCCCCTAGGACCCCAGGACCCATTCCAGTCCCTGGCACTTTGACCACCATGCCCACAGAATGGAGTCCTCTTCTCCAGGGAAGGGTGAGATGGGGTTAGCGGTCAACACGGCCAAACAAGGACACTGCACCAGCACCAGCCGTTTCCCAGACCTCATTAAAAGTCATCCTGACCCCTCCCCTTCCCTACCTTCGATCCCTCCCACAAGCTCGAGGGGATTTTGTATTCATGCTGCAACTTGGTGGCACAGTGTTCAGGAACTCTGCCCCCACAAACCCTGCAGAAGAGTCCCTATAAAGCCTCCCAACTCCTTGTCCACGTGCTGGGAACAGATCTGCTTTTGCCATCTCTGCAGGGCACAGCCTCAAATCTGACCTGCACCTTCCTGGAGACCAGGAGCAGCAAGGGCAGGTGTGGCCCAGAGAGCCCCCATGTGACTCGTTTGGTTAGTAAGAGATTAATCACCGAAGCACGGGCTTGTTTGAATAACAGTATTTAATCTGTACAGGTTGAGATATCATAAAATGCGACATTCCTACCTCATCTTTAGCATCATTCCCCTGGAGCTGAGCCCTCACCTGCAGAGGGCAGGTAACCACCACTCCCCAGCAGTTCTTTGCAGTGCAAAAGTCACAGTGCAATTGCTTTAGTCCTAGACAGATGATTTCCCTCACTCAAGAGAGGGGAGATGTTAAAGCTCAAATGTTGATGAAAATTATTACCATTTAGGAATGCAAAAAACCCAGCTATTGCACACAGCCATTTCCAGCTGAAACTACAGCAGTTAATTGTTTAGCTGCCTGTACACTCCACACAGTTGATACTGATTTAGCCAAGAATGAAAGTAAAGCCAGTAACAAGATTTCAGAGTGATACAATTGTCGGAGGGCAGAATCTGACAAGCAACTCCACAAGTCAAAAGCGTGCTTAAGAACAGCAGGAGGTTTTCCTATACAGGGAGGGGGTATGAGCTGGACAGAGGTCACCTTCCAGAGACAAGCATGAGAGGAACATCGGCTTCAATAGAAAGCTATGAAGTACAATAGAACAAATTTGTTCATATAATTGTCAGGATAAGTATTTGACATAGTTTATGTAGTAGAATACAATACTTGAACATCTTTTAAAAATAAGCACGGATTTCATTTCATATATACACAACTGATTTTAATCATGTACTGAAAATAAATTACAGGAAATAACTTTAAAATGCAACAGAAGACAAGAGTTTCACAACAAACATTCCCATTGATTTTTCCAAGGGGGTGAGAGATTGCAGTGCTCAAGGCAGGTAAATATCACAAATATATCAAAAAACTTCAAATTTTGATGCATTCACACATTTACATGAGCCACAAACATTCCTTTACAGGAACTGCACTTAGCTACCACAGAACCAGGTTTTGCCATAAACTACAAAACTTTGATACAAAATCGTATTTATATATTTATATTTCATATACATGCCCTATCTGTGATTTCTTAAAAAATAAAAACTAAACACACTGTACAGACAATCCTAACTCATTGCTTGGTAGCTGTAGGCAACATTTTTGGATGGAATTTCTTCCCCAGTAGAATTAATGGCAATATTATATACACGAAGGCTAAACTGCAGAAAAAGACAGCTCAGTTCCGATATGCAGCTCCCTCGGGACCAGGTCTGCGAGTTCAAGGCGAGACACCCTCTGTGCTGAGCCACTGCCTCCCTGACAGCCCAGTTCTGCGTGAGGAACCAGCACATGCATTTGTGTAACACTGGGACAAGGCAAGAAAGCAGGAGACGCGTTGTAATGGAGTGGCTGCTCCGATGGCTGCACCGGCCGCGCACAGGAACACTCGCGGGAGCTGGCGGGGGTGGTGCCGAGCTGGGACATCGGGGAGAGCACAGCTGGATGGGGCTGGTCATGACACTTCCCTGATGTCAGCTGCTGCAGGAAACAGGCTCCCCCTGTAAGCCAGAGTCCGCACGGACTCACAACGCTGGGGAAGCTCCCCTTCCCTCCCCCAAACGCGGGGCACCAGGACTACGTAAAACTGAGCCGCTCCCTCCCACCCCAGCGGGCTCCATGGCACCAGTTTGTCTGAGAAGCTGAGCACTGACAAATGTAACTCTTCCCCGGTGATGGCAGCAATCTGTGAAGCCAATCACACTAAACTACTTCTACAGTTGATTGTAAACTTTGGTTTATTTTTATTTATTTTTTTTTTATTATTGAGTTCTCATGGTACAGCAAGCATGTCTAGGATGAGAGGGCAGAGTTGAAGAGGAGACGAACTGTCAGTCTGTCTTTAGTCTGGCATGGTGAGCCACCTGCTCGGTCAGGCCTGCTTTGATAGAGTTTTTTACAGACTGCCTCACATGATCCTCCATCAAATTATCACTCATGGGCTTCAACACCTGTGGAATGAGAGATGTGCAAAGGAAACAAGAAAATGAGGTAACCAAGGAAAAGAAGAGATAAAATCATATAAAGAGATGGACTTGAAATCATGAAAAAACTTAGAATGATGAAGTCTGACACAAAGTGGCATGAACTGAAAGAGAAATTAATTTTGCTGCTAGAGTAATGAGGTTAAAGCAGTCACATGCTATGGACACAAGTGATACCCCTCCTACACAGCAGTATTTCACTGAATTCAAACCACTTTACAGTTCCTAGAAGATGGATGTGCAATTCCATACCCCATATGCAGCATCAGTCTGGTATGGTTACAGCATTTATGCAGACCGGCCCAGACGGTCCAGCTTATTGTCCTATATGTGTAAGTGTGAACACTTCAGATACAGAAAGAAAGTTAAAAATACTGGCTAGTTTTTCTTCTTGTTATTGTTGGATGAGAGTCGCTGTCGCGGCACTGATGTGAGAGCACGACGAACCGTTCGGCGTCTAAGGACTTCAAAGAGTTTGGAAAACACCTAAAACACGAATTCAGCTGTTAGGAAAAACGGCTCTCACAACACAGCAGAAACTCAATCAAGTTCAGAAAAACAAAAAAAACCTGATTGCCAGTAACTTCTCACCTTCCTGGGATTCCTCTGAAGCAAGGAGGGAAAAGAAAGGCAGAGATTCAGAAAAATCAGCAGCAAGAATGAGTATTTAATCAGAGTGACTCAGACAGGACCTGCAGTGCTTAGCATGTTACTGGTGATGTGCAGCTCTAACAGCAACACTGCTGAGGGCTTTTGGAGACCAACTTCCTCCAGCCCCCAGGCGGCAAGCTCCTGCCAGCATAAGCCAAGCTCTCCCCCTCCCAGGGAAGGCAGCAGCCAAACCAGGCCTTCTGTGCTTGGGCTATCCTGCAGCAGCAGCTCCAGTAGTACTGGAGAGCCTCAATTTTAATCACTAGTGAGTGGTGCTTACTCAAGATTTAGCTACCAATTTATTTACTGATGCTCATTTCCCTATTTTAAAACCCACTTTTTCTGCTCCAGTGTAACTCAAAACCTGACTGGGACCCTCAGCAGGTTGCTCAGATAGGCCTAGTGTACCAGTGCCTAGGATCAGCCTTGAATACAGGAATTTTCCAGCTGTGCAGAAGGCTCCAGTTAGTTATCTGCTCATGCCTCACAGGACACACTTAAATGTCACCCCAGATAAGCCCAGGGCACCCTTTATTTCCAATAACAACATCAGGAAAAGTGCTTCCCTTCTGCTAGCATGGGACAGAGCCAGTCAGAATGACCCAAAAACTACTGATCAGGAATTCTCTACATTTGCCTTACTGGCACAGCTGTATCAACTGAGTTCAGGCAGCAAAATCTCTATGCAGAAAGTTTTCTCCTCCAGCTCTGCTGTCCTTACACTCACAGACAGCACAAATCTCCCTGATGGACGAAACCTGCTGTGCACCCTCCAGCAGCAGCTGCTGAAAGCCATCACTCAGCCAGTTCTCTCCAAGGACTAATCAATTCCTTGCTCTGAATAAGGAAAGAGATTTTTGAAGAGTCCCCTTTACCATCTAAGTAACCTTCTGCACCTTAAGTAGCAGTTCTTTGATAATATCCTAAGCTGATTTAACGTTCCTTGTGTGCAGCATCTGTTCCTGAAGAGAGCAGTCACACTACTGAGCAGATTTTCCCTCTGGCAGCACTAGCATTCTCTATTAGGTCTAGAGCAGCTTTTCCCTCTCAGCACTGAACAGAAGCTGTTTGATATGTGTGCTCAAGACAGCAAGATTTTGCAATAAAGACAGATACCAACCTGTTCCCATATAGCTTCAGCGATCTGATCAATGGCTGTTCCAACTTCTCTGAATTCCCCAGAGTACTTAACGTATGCCCAAGTACAAAACGATATAAGAGCCATCCCCAGCACGAGATTACACAGGGCAGCTATGGAGTTCATGCCAAGGAACCCAGTCAGTCCTGAGATTATGTACATGGCAAACATGACTGCAAATAGAGTGGCAGGGGTACGAGCAGCATAAAAGATGTTTTTGCCATCGTTGTGCTTCACAAAGTTTGCATAGATCTCTTCGATTTCCACTTCCAGTTGCTCCTGGTAGCGCCGGCAGAACTCCTCCCCTCCCATCTTCTTGACGGAGCGGAACTGGCGGATGGCGCTCTCGCGGAAATCCTGGTGCTTCTGCTCCAGGTCCGACGGGGCAATGTAAGGCTTATCTCCCCCACACACCTGAGGAAGAAGCAGACACCATGGAATCACCCTGAGAGAGCACCTGCCCCTCGCTGCCTGCTCGGCTCTGGGAGCCCCAGGCCCATCCAAAGGTATTTTGGATCCTGGCAGGGCAGGAGCCTCACGTGTCCAACCACACCCAACCAAAGCTCCCGGGAAAATGCCTACCAGTCTCACCCTTCAGAACAGTTTTTTCACATTGCCCAGAGCATGTTAAGCACCAGGAGCTGCTGAGGGATCAAGAGGCCACCACACAAATAACTGCCACTGTTTTCTTATACTCTGTGACACTGCACCTGTTGTTCCTTACATTTCAGGTCATTAGGGGGACAGTATTTTGGTTATGCACACTCAGCAAAGGAGGGCTTTGCTTCATGAGGACAACTCAGAAGCTACAGCAAGAACTACCTTTACATAATTGAGTTTTAAATCCAAAGAGTTCCCACTTCTGTTCTTAAAAATAGAAATTTCAGAGCTGTGTCAGATCAAGGACATCATATGAGACATCTGGATAAAAAACTATTCCATAATTTGTGCATATCTCTACAGTGATATAAAAATATACAGTACTGGGGAACATTACTATGGAAACAAAGTCTGTTTAAAAGAACATCTGTTTCTGTTTATTCCCTGCTCCAAGTTAGAAACCTTACAGCTACAGAGTCTCAACAACCATTGGAGATTCAAGTTTGGAAGGCAGACTTGGCACTTATTATAAACAACACATTTACTATTTCAAGACATTTTCTAAAATGGAAATAGAGGAGTTCCCTTAAACCAGCAGAACATTCTCCAAACAGCCCGCTAACAAATGGAACTGGCTTGTCTGCCACTAGCACTAGGTCTCACTTTAATTTCAAAACAGCTACTTCAGCAATTAAGACCACAATTAACCTAATTAATGGGAAGCTATGTTTGTAGCATGTTCTCACACCTACTGGTCTCTCTGGTTGTACAGTTTCACAATAAGCACAGTCCTGTTAAGCTTTACGACACAGGTAATGGTTTTCAAAATTTCCTATGATAAAACCTTGCCTACCACTACACATTGAAGTATGAAATCCATCCAGCATTCAACATAGACTCATATAAGATCACTATCTTCAAGAGAACAAGCAAGTGGGAAATTACATACACAGTTTTTTCAAAGTAATTCTTGTCTTCAAAAGGGTTTCTTTACATTTTTTAATCACTTCAATGCTTGCATTTTACAGCTAATGAATGGCCACAATTCAGAAGCATGAGACTACAGAACTAGAATTCCAGCCCTGTGCAAGCCTGACACAACAAATGTCTGCTCACCTGCTTGTGCATTTCATGCCACAGGGTTTTGAGATGCCTGTCAAGAGCCACAGAGGGAACTAACAGGTGGGAATCCTGCACACACACCCATTCTCAGACCTCCCCAGCATCACACAGCCAGACTCAGAGTGCAGAAAACACACAAGTCCTGGCCCTGAGTTACCTTCCCCCACTGAAGCGCTCACACACAGAGCACAGCATGGAAGCTGAAGGCCTGTATATGCATGTAGGTGTTTAGGAAAGCTGTGCCATCATACCTGCTCCATGCCTTTGCTGTACAAGTCTTTTGCTCCTGCCACAGCAGCAAGATTGTTCGCCTCAGCTGTTGCCTAGAAAACATGGAGCATCCTGTGTCATTCACAGTGTTCCCAGGTTTTACACAGCACTGCACTCCAAATATACCCCCAAAACCTCCAGAGCTCCTGATGGCCACAAAAAGGCCACACAAAAATAAGTGAAGTTTAGCAACAGACATTAAAACATATTGCTGCCTTTCTTCAGCTTTCTAGCACAGCTGCAAACAAACCTCAGCTTGCTCCTACAGGCTTTTCATCATGAGCAATCTTCTCTGAATGCTCTACTGTTAATAAGCACATAAGGGTCACTAAACTATTATATTTTAATCCTGGCACTGGATTATTTCCAGTACCCAAGAGGAAAGAAGGAATCTGGGATTATTTCCACATTATAGATGTACAGTTTTGGTGTCAATCATAATGGTCAAGTTTGTGAAGAATAGAAGTCTTATTTTCTACCTGTGTCATGTCAGGGACAATTATTGTAGTTTAAAGCTGCAAGATGTCATTTTCTGGATATCTCCCAGCCAAACAGCAAGTTACAGGAAAACAATGCTTAGACGGTAAAGCAACTAAAAAACCCAACCAACCAGACAGACCCAAGCTCTATTTGGTTGATTTAATTTCATTTGGTTGATGAAACTGAGGGAAAAGTTCCCAACCATCACAGTTCAGGTGGCTTTCAAAGCACACAGATCCTTCCAGAACTACAGCTGTGGGGGGAGACTCAGGCCCACAGCAGTCATGATCCTTCAGTTGAAAAGAACTTATAAAGTACACATCATCTAATAATCAGGTTATTTGAAAGAAAAAATACCTGCAGCATAGATTTCGGATGAGGTAGCTCCTCTCCTTGATAGATTTTAATGTAAGCCTAAATGGGAGGGGAGAAAAAAAGTTTATTTTTCTAAACATTTATGTTTAAGGAGAACAAGAAATGAGGGATCATACAAAGACAGAACTCAGATTATTTCTCTGTAATAGTGCTGAATACTAAATTATGCAATTTTCTTCACAGGTGTCTGGCAATTTCTTCCCCTTCACTTTCCTATGCCTGAGACTGGGGCCCAGCAGGGCAGCAGAGCACCCTGAGGAGACTCCACCACTGTCCCAAGACGTGGCAGGTTTTGACAGAAGGTTTCTATGCCTTCAAATGCATAAGCTCTTTGCTAGACAGCGAATCTTCACCCTTAACAAAAGAGTGGAGATGACTATCCCAGCCTTTCTGGCAAGAGGTCTGCTCAAATTTACCCCAGTGCTGGGAGAACCAATACTTACACTTCCCTGCATGCCTTGATCTACTAAAGTGCAGGAGGAAAAAAAAACAGATCAAGGAACTTTCTACAGACAGAGCTGAGCAGACAAAACACTTGCAGAAACTAAGCAGGCAGCCTATCCCACTGTGCCCCACCCCACTTATCCTCAGGGGTCCTTTCTTTCTCCAGGGTTTCAGGGGGCTGGAAGAGAACACACACTTCATTTCTTGTCCAGCCCCCACAGGCTGGCCCCTGACACAGCTCCTGGGTACAGGGAAGTGGGGCACAGCAGGCAGCAGCAGCCATTCCAGGGCCTTGGACAAGCTGTGCAAGTTACACCAGCAAGGCCACTCTCAGCCCCTTGAGGGGAGTCTGTCCTCACTCTCTTCTCACCACCGCTGCCTCCCCTCCCTGCCCTGGCTGCAAGCCTCAGGCCTGAGGATTTTCTGCTCCAGGGGAGGAGAGAACAAGGTTATCAGGGTCCCCATGTACTCAATGCTTTAGGTTGCAGAACAACCTACAAAAACATATAGAGTTATACAGGACTCTGTTCCCTTGACACCCTCCTGGCTTCTATAGCTATTTCCTCCAAGTAAAAGCCCTACAGGCCTCACAATCTCAGCTTCAGATGCACAGTCCCAAGGGAGCAGTCCTCTTTAGTTACATAAGCATGGCATTTCTGCAGCACCCCACAGCACTGCTCCCTGACTGGACACAGGATGTGAATCAGCTTTCCAGCAGAGGTTTTACACTTGGGTTTTAGGATGCAGTCCTTTCTAAACTGCTGCTGAACATGCCCCCCCTGCACTGTACCTGAGTGGGTCCTAATAGAGAAAAACTGGATCAAAAAGCAGTGTGCAACCATGTAAACAGAGAGAACGAACCTCTGTGCTGCCGTGCTGATTTTACGCTTGCCAGAACAGCCAGCACTTTGGCATCCCATACAGTATCTTTCCTTCAAGAAGTTACTTTGTTTTACAAGTGAAGATAAATGAACTCTGGTCTCAAATTCCTTGCTTGCATAGTTTGTTTCATAACATCAGCCTAACTTTTCTACCCCAGAAGTAGCAATGCAAAATTCCTGCCTTTAGGAGACAGTGGCATCATTCCCACCAAGCCAACTGTCTAAGTCATTCCAATAAAAAAAAAAAAGGCTACACACACCAGACCAATCCCTGGTGATGTAGAGATTATATTATCACATTTCTGCTGGTGTCACCATGATACCAAAAAAGCTCAAGACTAACAGCTGTGAGTATCCTGCATAAATATTTCAGAGCACAGTGGTGCTACACATGCAAGTGTTTAGAAAGCACCTTCTCCCTGCATATTACAAATCCAGAAGGGAGTATCTGAAATTCTCATTGCATACCTAGCAGTTTAAGAGCTGTTTTTCTATCTGTAAGAACTACATGAGACCTACTTTAATTCAAAATAACCAAAAAAAAAAAACCCAACTGGGATTTCGAAGTAGGAAAAAAGATATCTAATAAAGCTTGAGCTACTTCAGCCTACTCACACAGAGGAAAATAAAAGCCACCAACCCACAAATTTTGCTAGCAGTAGCTTGCAAAGAGCTGTACTGTTAGGAAGTAGTGTGCCAGTTCTGGAAAGTCAGAGTAATGAAATGAAAATAAAAGTGAGCTGATCAGCAAGTGTCAGCCTAGATATCTTATCTTCTCTGGGAACAACATGGCCTAAAATTAGAATACTGACTTTTAAGCTATTAACAGAAATAATTAGTATGAGTTTGCTTACCTTGAAGTATTCTACAAGATCTCTACAGGTCACCTTGGATCCACTAATCTCTTTTTCTACCAAGTTTTCAGGGGCAAGCAGTAACGGTATCAAATTCCGCAGTTCATTCTTAAAATCCTCATCTATATCTAGTAAAATTCAATCAATTTCAAGAAAAATGTGGTTAGTTCTCAATCTTGTATCTCCTAAAGGAACACTGACAGCCCACAATCCTTCTAAATCCACAGCATCACAACTCTGAACTGCATTTTTAAGGTATTTAAAGGCTTACATACATAATATAGCTTTAGTAAATTCCAACCACTCCTAATGTACCAATCTTAACTGGGAGAACAAGGTTCCACTGTCCTTTCAATATTTTGAGTGCATTTTCCCAATTACACCAATGCACAACGACCTCACAGGTGTGTGCCCTCAGCACAGCAGGGGCTGGCACCCCACCACTGCAACTCACTGTTACAGCCTTTGCTATCCTGATGCATTCCCTCTGTTGGGGGACACACATCCCTTGGAGGAATCCTGACTGCCTCTCATTCTGCAGTAGCAGAACCCTGTGGCTTTTATTTCAGCCATTTCAGAGCTGACCTGCGGTTCACCAAGTTCTTAGAGAAAAGCCTTTCCAGAACGTAAAGTCTTTAATCTTGAGAATTCTGCCCTCTGGAGCCATTAGTTATCTTTGGAATCTCTATTTAATGACCTTTAAGCATGTCTCAAGTTATCAGATTACAATGAACAGCTAGACACAAAGATATCCATTCCCTCTCCCTGCTTAATTCCTCTACTTTTAAACCACTAAAAAGAGCACACAATGCACATTTCTAAATTCTGCAGCTTCACCTTTTAGCCTTATATTTTCCAGTCACGCATTTCAATAGCTAACCATTACAGTGCTTAACTTTCATCATGTAAGAAAACAAACGCAGTGATCTGAATCAAGAAACACAAAATGAAAAGCTTCCTACCATTCAATCTCCCATCAAAGTTTGGATTTGTTGCAACTTTAAGACCAGGGTGGGGCAACAGGAAACACCCAAGATTACTGAAACAGGAGTGAATATGCTTCCTTACATTCTGTAGCTCTTCATGTTGGTTTTGCTTTACCTGAAGGAAAAAAAAAGGCAGTAAGAACTGCTACCAGTTTTACAGCACTGCAGTTAAGATTAACCATCATCTTAAAAGCAGTTCAAGCACAAAAGCGTGTTTCAGCTTTTATTTCTGAACCTAATAATGCCAACTTTGCCTATAAGTAGAAACACCACAAATGTATTTTATTAGCACAGGGAGCCAGCTCATGATGCATCATTGTCTTGACAGCAAAGTGTCACTTAGAAGATCAGAACAGGACTACTGGAGATAACTTACCTGCAATCTTTTCTCTAGGAACTTCCTTCCTCCTTCCAAGCCATATGCATGTTCATAAGGATAACTCCAATCTCTAATTAAGAACATTAATGTCTGCAACAGGAAGAACAACAGCAGTGAATGGTTTGCATCATTCCTAAGGTCAAAAATTCTATCACATGTGATTATTTTAAGTATTTGGCTGCTCTAAAACGAAATATATTGTAGATTACAAGCAAGGATACTATGTAAATTTTTGGGTATATTTGGTTGCTCTAAATGTAGCAGCCTTGCAGTTCTGTGGTGCAAGTGTTTGCTTGCTTAAAAACCAACTAAACAGAACACCCACCACCAAACAGGACCTTTTCTCAGAACCATCTACCACCAGCAAGGACCAACCATATCTCAGAGTAATAAAAAAGAAGGCAGCACAATTTTTCTCCTTAGCACCTGCATATCACTTGACATTTTGATTCCTTTTATGCCTTATAACTCAATCACAAGGTTATACTTGCCCAAAATGTGATCCTCTTCAGCATTTTTCCATTGGGTTTTTGCAAAGCCATGTGGCAATAGTGAAGGAAAATTAGTCTTGCAAAGAACTGGTTCCTTCAGCCCAACTAACTGATCTGCAGAAATTATCCTGAGCTCATTTTCTACACATTAAACTGCTTAAATCCATCTAACACATAGTTACCTGAAACGGCTTTTGGTAGATTTCTTCCATAGCTAATCTTCCATATTCTGTAAACAACTGAGAGAAAGAACAGTGTAAGGATGTGTGAAATATTCTATTATGTCACTAAAAATAATAAAGCATTCAATCTTGTATCTTACAATAGGTTTCAATCTTATATCTTACTACAGGTTGAGAATGGCAAACAATCCTCAATAATGAGTATACCAACTCTCAATAAGATTCAGGTAGGAGACATGATTCCCACAGGCTTCACAGTGCCATTCCTGAACTGTCAACACACTGCGGTTTTAAGTGGGTGGCTTGTGGGCTATTCTCAGAGAAAAGCTGGCTGCATTTCTCACCAAGCCAGCTTCCAACACTCGCTTCCTAGGCTGAGGAGGTAAGCCTGTCTAACATTTGCCCCTTACTTCCCACAAAAGGTTTATTCCTGGAAATCCCAGGGAACTTGGCTCCAGCCAATATATCAGACATTTAAATACAAGCCAAGTTCAGCAGCTTCTCAGATCTCTGCTTCAGCTCGTGACCTTAACTAATAATTGTTCCTTCCCTCCAGTATAAAGGCAAGTATCAGCTGTCTTCCTCTGACTGCTTCCACCATCTTTAACACCACCAGCAGCATTCCTGGCTGGCCTGAGCAGGCCAAACCACCCACAAGAGCAGGAATTAGGGACTGTGCTGGCTGCCTCAGCACAGGTCAATACTGGCAGGGGTTGATGCATGCCAGCCTCCGTATGGATACTGCAGGTTGAGATGATGGAAGCACACCAGAACTCTCCAGTGCCAGGCAATCATTATTCTGCATTAAACTAACTCCCGGAGAGCCTCAGGCAAATTATGGCTCAAAGGGCAGTTCTGGTGTTGATCACACGAGCACCTGGGAACTTACAAGACTAATTTAACACAGCTTAATTTCCAAGCCCTTGTCACCCTGAGTAAAAGCAGTTGTGAAGTGGCCAAGCACCCACAAGAGTCTGGTTTCTTTGACCCAAGCCCTTCACCTCATTCACTTCCCTGCTAAATGCAAAAGGCAGTAAGAGACTAACAGTATTTCACAATTACATAAATTCCTATTAAAACAGAAATTCAGAATTTCCTTCCCTTAGATCATGATTGCCTGCTGCAACTTTAAATGCATGGGTGTCCCCTACCCAGTGCTTGTTATTTATCATCCTTCTCTTCCCTTCCTTCCTTCAAATCTCACCCTCCAGTAGAACAGAGATAGATTGTTTTATTCAGATTACAATGAGCCTGTTAAAGGACCAAAGTCCAAAGGGAAGCCTGGCTTTCAAATAATTACCTACAGATTTTTTTGTTTTGGCTGCTTGGTTGGGTTTTTTTGGGGTGTGGGGGGTATGGGCCCAGTGATACAACCCTGCTAATCAAGAACACCTGAGTAAGAATACTTTTAGTTAGTGCACTTTTACTTCCAGCATTGGCAGCCAGTCTGCTGCAGCACTGAAGACACACAGAACAGTTTTAAGCTGTGACAAGGTCATGGCCTTGGCATTTGGCAATACACAAGCTACTCTCTAAAGCTACAGGTTTTAAGTTAAGGAGATAATGTTCTTGCACCATTCACATGAAGCCATAATTCAGTGGCCTTTGACCACGATGTTGCATTAGAGGATAAAAACTCCATGATGAAGAGAAGACATTCTTCTGCTTTTATTTCTAAGCAGAATAAAACTGCAGAAGTTTCTCAGCTGAAAAAACAGAGATGGTTTCTGGGCAGAAGACTCTTTCTGGCCTGACCCAAACTCCAACACTTCCTTAGAAACTGGTTATGAAATAACATCCATTTTCCTATTTTAGAAAAAACATGTAGCACTGGAATGTCACCATTAAGGATTTCCATAAACAATTTTCCTTTCTCATTTTCTCAGGAATTTTAGAGCTTGCAATACAGAGAACAGACTTTGAAAGAATCAGCCAGATTAGAAGCCCGTACTATTTTACCTCTACATTGGCACAATAGAAGCATCATGGAGTTGATGCAAACACAGTTTTTACAGACTGTACCAGTTTTAGTATCAGGTCAAATTCAGTGTTTTACATGAAGCAACAAACAGCTCCCAAGTCAGTTACATGAACAGTAACTTCTGGAACATTGTCAAGGCTATCAGTTCAGAAGCAGTTTAACATAAATTCACCATATTCCTACCTGCAAGTGTTGAAGGTCATCTTCCTGAATATTCTGAGACAAGTTGTATACCTGTAGGAGACAGTCAGAGAATTAGTGTCACATGAAACCACTGCCTTACAATCATATAGTCTCTTTCACACATTGAGTATTTTTGCTCCCTCCAGCTAAAGTGAAACTACCCAAAAGTCAGCAAGTAGAAAGCTGTCACAGAACACATCTCAAACAAAAGTCATCTTCTTATTCAAAAATTATCACCAGAGCCAACTCCACAGGACAGAAATAATGCTCTACATACTCCTGGTTCCTTTTAGGTTGTGGCATGTCTGAAGAAAGTCACTTGTCACCCCTCCAAAACCTGCTCACTTTTGGCACTTCTAGGGCACAAGCTTAGAAGTAGTTTTGAGTACAGCACAATCCTCAGGAGTTTAACTGACACTTGAACATAAGCAGCAATTTAAAGTTTGGCTGATCACAGCATAATGTCACCCCAAACTGTATCTACAGCCATAAAAAAGATTCTGTAACACATCTGTAAAGAAGCAGTTGCTACTTTGACATCTTAGGGGGAAGGGGATTTCCCAGTTCTGTCAGCAATTTAACTCAGCCTGGCCTTGCATAACCTTGATTCCACCGAGCAACTTGGGTAGTTTATGTGCCACACTGAAAATCAGAAAAAGTATGGAATTTTAAATCAGAGCTAGAGGTAGATATGGAGGTGAACTTTCCAAGTGTGGCTCAAGAGATATTTTTTGCACGTTCAGGATAGAGGGTTCTGCCATTATTTGCCAGCACAGGTATTCTCACCTGGACAGAGCTCGTCATGGTGCTCAGGGCAAAAACTGTTGCACAGTCTTTGATAGTGGATTGGCTATCAAAGGCACCTTGGGTATCCATGAGTAGTACAGCAACCTGCAGAGTTTGAAAGAACAGCAGCAGTTAACCAGATCATGGACACTTCCACACTCCTGGCCACTGGGGTCAGTTGTTTCAAGTCTCTGCCCCTGTGCCTGCTGATGAAGCCTCAGCCAGCTCCCTGTACAGGAGGCTACACACACCCACAGCTGAGTGAGCAGCAGCCAGAGGGCTCTGCCATCAGCCTCAAGCCTCTGGCCTTGTCTGGCCGCCTTCTCACAGAGAAAGAGCCCTCCTTGGCCCAGTGGGGGTGCCATGCAGACCGACTGACAGCTCTCCTTCACTGGAAGAACACCAGCCTCAGCTGCAGATCTAACGTAGTTCATTAGAGCTAAGAGTAAGATGGCTACTTATAATTACATATATATCTTAAGATAATTCTTTTCAGCAGAAAACAAGACAATTGATACTTTCTGCTGGAACAACAAGGAAGGAAGCGATATTAATGAAAAAAGTTTATCAGTCTGACTCTCATCTTTGGGATCTGCTACACTTCCCTTCTCCTTACCACTGAGAAGAACAAGTGAGTGATTTGTTCCCAAAGCATAAGCAGATTCACACATAACTGGTTTTTAACCAGGGAAATGTTGGGTTAGCTGTGAAATTTGTTAAACACCACTAAGCCACTATTTTTAAAATCCATGTCCCACAGATTGGGCATCAGATGTTTCCTTTGCAAATGCAAAGGGTATGAAATTTAAATAACCTAAAACCAACGGTTCAGAACACAAATAGTTCAAGATCACCACCACTATTGCATAGTAAATATTTATTAACGACATTAACACCTAATTTCAGCATAAACACCTCCAAGTAAACTTTGCAGTCAAACTGACTGCAAAGTTAAAAAAAGAATCAAGTTAGTGCTTTTTTTCCTGACTGTTAAGACTTAGTCCTTTTTCATAAACTGCTTGCTAAAATTATATGGAAGGACCAGCTTCCTGACCCTGAAGTACTTACAGTCATGCACTACACTTTACTAGAAGACAGCTAGAAGTTAGAACATATTCTCACCCTTCAAAGAACAGTGTGTGTTACAGAGCTTTTCCCCCCAGCATTTGCCTGTAGATGGTATTTAAAGCCATTACAGATTTACAACATCCCCAGGATAACCCACCCAGCAGCCTGGACAGGACAGACTTTGCCAAAACAAGCTACTCAGAATGAGTCTATTGTTGAAGTTTTCTGCTGGGTTGTAAGAATCAATCTCCATCCTTACACTGATAACAGTTTCCAGATACGTTACACAGCTGCTCAGTGCAAAGGAAAGCAACCAATGTCCAAACAGCCGCTGTGAAATCCATGACATGAAAAGTGTACACAGAGGCAAAAATCCTATTTAAGTTTAAGAATGACAAAAACAGTTTCAGCTGAAAGGGACCTCTAAGAAATCATCTTGCTCCAATCTCTCTGCCAAAGGCAGAGACACCTTCCACTAGACCAGGTTGCTTGGAGCCCCAATCAACCTGACCAGGAACACCTCCCGGATGGGGCATCCACAGCCTCTCTAGTTTATTTAAAAAAACCCAAAAAACATCAAACCAAAAACAACCAACCCACTACACAACCAAACCAGGAAGCCTACAACTCCTGCAAGGGAGACCTTGGGTAAACCAAGGTAAGTTAAGCACTCACCTTTGTTCCATTAGGTTTTTCAATTACAAACACTTCACTCCAAATCTGAATGCCAGTGGTTTCCCGTTCACAGCCACCTCTCCATGTAAACCCGGTCAATGGCTCGGTGTTTCCACCTATCCAACAAGGAGAAGTCTACAAAACAAAAGGAAAAACTTATGTAAAACCAAGGAGGAGATTTCTATTTTTTTAACATGCTATGTTTTAGCAGACTTCCACACTTTTTTCTACATTTTCCTCAGAGCCAGCTGACAACACTACACAAAATATTAAAACAGTGCTACTCTGCTGTGTTTCAAGATCATCCACAAAGCAACCCCATGTATTAGAGTGGCTGCACAACTTCTTAGTTACTAACATATAAGTGCAAATTTTTTGAGTGTCCAGCACTCAGAGATATTGAGAACAGCACTGTTTTGTCCACCAGTTCCACTCTCACAGCTGAGAAAACTCTGCTCAAACACAACAGCAGATATTTCAACTCAGGAACAGCTGAACCTCAGCAAGAGACAAAACACCTGATCTTAATCCTCTCCCTTCCCCCTCACTAATAGCAGGCTAAGCATTTGAGTTCCAGCACTAACAGAAGCCAGCACCAGACTCCCAATGCCATCTTGCAGAAGCCACAGAGAATAGACAACAACCAGAAGATTCAGAGTCTATACTTGCCAGTTACAGAGAAAAGGTCAGTTTAAGAGTTTGACAGATGCCAATCAATCCACTCATATTAGAGGTGAGAAGCTATCTGAGAGGTGACTGCAGTTGGCAGCTAACACTTCTGGCTGATGGAATTGTAAAGAGGTCTTCAAGGACAGGCAAACAGAGCAGCAGCTCACCCACAATAATTCAGCCATTATATGAGCACATCTAACCCAGAAACGTAGCTCATGCACTGGCAAGTAAGGAGGATGAGCAGGCACCCCAAGGAAGTTTCACTTTGATAGGTTTTTCTGCAGCCCCCTCATCAGTTAAACTGTTGTCTGCCTGCCACTTCTTTCACAGAGGATTTCAGTGTATACAAAGCTTTCTTTCACGGGCTAGAACACAGCAAGCTGGCATAAGAAACATTTAATGAATTGCCTTGAACTACCCAGAGCAGATTACCCGCCAGGAAAGAGTCCACTGAGAAGGTCAAAGTGGAGATTTCTCAGTTCGCTTCTGGGCTCTACGTTGCTGACTCCACACTGGCAGTTTTCAGATAACAGCTCAAGATATTTCTTCACATTTCAGAACATAGCATGAGTACCCAGGGACTGTACTCACAGAATAAAGATACTTGAAACAACTAAGTGAAACTGCTTATTTCTAAAGGGGGATGGGAAAAAACCTGCACATTTTCCTCATGTCTAGCAGCATGCAGGCAATCCAGCAGTTCTGCACCAGCATTCTTCCAAATGCTAACAGGGCACCACTCAACTCTGCTACTTAGATCAGACAAAGGGGAGATAAGCAGATAAAAATTCAGAAAATGAACACAGGTATGCAAGTAAAGACTTCTACAGGTCTGTACAGTTGTTTGGGTTTGGCTGTTTGGGGTTTTTTTTTCCCCTTTTGTTTATTTTGATAGGCACATATACCTCTACCAGAGACACTAAGCAAAACCTGAACAGCTTTTCCCTGCAGTTTTTCTATCCCAGAAGATGCTTATGCTTCCACAGACCACTCTAGAAATGAAAGCTCCAAGCCTGCTTTGTGCTGCAGCACACTCCAGGATACAGTTTGACAATGCCATATCATATCTGTCAATGGGCTGCCGCTTTCTACTTTTCAAAAAGAATCTGTTATTCAGCATGTTCCATTTTTCTTTTAGACAAGAATACTTTAGTCCATTTTGGTCCAGATATTATTCCTATTTGTAACAAATCAGATTAAAACTACACAGTCTGACAAGTCCCTCAATGAACACTAGATATGACCTCATTTGATTTCACAAGTGACTTTCACAAGCCACAGGAGACTTTGGTGTTTTAACAGGCTCAACTTCACATGAAGTTGCTTCATCTTATGGATGATGCACTTAAGCCTGCCTCTGACTGACCTCTCCATCACTTTGAAACACTCCTAGCTTGTTATCTGCATCTTTCCTTAGCTAAAGCTCAGTATTTTAAGTATCCATCCATCAAGCTGGCCTGAAAGATATTCAGGAGATGGGAGGAGGAAAAAAGGTTCCTACCTGAAATCAAGCTAGAAGTTGCTCTACAATTTTATCTCAGTCACCTAAAGGGTAATTTCTCTACCTTTACTCCACAATAAGGAAAAGCCCAATGCAGCTTTATTTGCCTAGTGCATTAATACACAGTACACCTTGAGGATTAATTCAAAATAAGAAAATGACACATTAACTTTATATCTAAACTTACAGGTGTTGCTGCACCCAACTCTTACTAAAGCCTAAGACCACAGGATCCTTGCAGTAGCTTGCTGAGTACACAAGTGCTGCTCTTCCACTTCAAAAGAGCAATCACAGCACTAAGGATCAGTGCTTGAAATGACACATCCACCTCCTTGAAGGCAGTGATCAACCTCTGGCATGCCAAAATCCTACCTGTGACTTCAGCTGGCACCACTGAAATTTTTACAATGGCAACTTTCCACATGACCTCTGGCACTCAGTTTAAGACAAGAAAATGAGATTCTGAAGGTTTTATTGGCAAGTTTTTCACTACGCATGTTAATGTCCACATAGAAGGACACCTCAAAATTACTTGATTGGCACATGATCTGAATGCAGTCACTTTAGTAATCTGTGCAATATTTAGTTCACAGAAAATACAGACTTGCAATTGAGCCTGACTAAAGATGGAGGGCTCAGACTAAGTACTATAAAACTATACCAAGATCTCTCCTCCTGTACTAAATTTGGATAAGCAGAGGATATCATTTGACTTCATACAACTCAAGAGTGCTCCAAAGAGGAGGCGTTGCATTTATCCTCCCTCACCCCCAGTTCCCATCAATCAGTTTGCAGCAGTTCTGATGCTTGTCAAACTCCTTCCCTAAGCCAATTTACGTCACTGAGCTGGCAGAAAAACAATTCAGCAAAGTGCAGTGTCTTCTGATGCATCAGTGAGTTGGATCAGCTCAACTCAAGGTCTGCAAGCAATACATCTTCAGAATGGAAATACCTGGCCAGAAGCAGCACATGGAGAGCAAGACTTCTCTGCTCTTGGTAAGAAACATTTGTTAGAGTAGATGGCCAAGCTTGCTTTCACCTTCAGTTCAAGAAAAACAAATGCTACTTTGACAGACGTTTATAGAAAACTGAGAAAAGTGACTGCACAATAAAGGAAAGAGAGAAGACTCTACAAAGGCTGAAACAGCATTTCAATCTGTTTTGCTATATGAGCATTTGCTTTATTTCACTATCTGAAAATTAAGAGTATTTGTTTAAAGCCCAGCCCTTCTGTTTTCAAAAGGAAACTCACACTACATCTACCCAGCCCAGCACCTTGCTCAGATCACCGGACATAGGAATTTGTGTTTTTCTTTGTTTGCAGAGATCAATGGGGGGTTTATTGTTTGGTTAATTTTGAACACCATTCATAATAAATGAAACCTTTCTACTCCCTAGGTTAAAAGAGTCTCAAGAAGTTAGGAGTACCAGCTTGCTACTCTGTATTCCTCCTACCCTGAGACCCTATCCTCAGGGTCCTTCTTCCACCGCTCTTCCAAAGTGAGGGAGAGGAACTCACTAACAGGCACCACTGAGATTGAGAGAAGGAAGTCTTCATTTGCCAACTATCAACAGCTTTTCTGCTGTACTCTCATGCTTCCTGTAACTGCAGGGTTAATCTTGATTTTCCCTCAAGCCAGCTAGCACAAATTACCTCCAAAGAGCAGTGAACAGAAAAGGAATCAGTTCTGGGTTCCTAAGAGCTTCAAAAAGCAACAAAACACTGACCTGTCAATATTCATAAAGCAGATTAAAAGAAACACCCCACAAACTGTGACAGGCAGATGTGTAGGGTTCACAGAACACCCTACTCCACCTTCTCCATGTAAGCCAAGGGCTCAAAACAAGACAACACTAGCCAAAAGCTACAAACTAAAAGAAGAAATTAAATTTTGGATCAGGCTTTAATCAATCAATAACTTAAAAGGATTTTAAGAGTTCCTGGACTGCATTCAGAAATGCATTCCAAGCAGCAAAAAGGAAACTTTCTCCTTTTTGTAATACATCATATTTAAGCAGATTTATCTATCTGGTAAGACTTTTATTTTTGCAACAATGGGCAAGTGAATGCTCTAATATGATTTCGGGAGATAAAGTCACAGCAAGGCTCCTCCAAGTCACCACCTGGAAAAGCCCTTCCCCAAAGCTCAATTAGAAGGCCATTACACTTCATCATTCAAGTTCTTCTTGTGTCCACTTACACTGGGACACCAATAAATTCCCTTGCACGATAACTGCACGACAGGGTACACTGAAAAACTGTCACTTAAATACCCTTCTTCAAGGGTAGAAGCAGAGTAGCTGACTTCCCCCCAGTGTATCACAAAATTTTGACCGGCTATATTTATGCTCAATTTAACAAACACAAAGAGAAATTACTAAAATACCAAAGTACTTTTCTCCTGCAGGAAAAATCCAAACTACTCACCCTGTTATACATGTATCTAAGCATGAAGTCCAGCAAAAAAGATTTTCCTTTGCGGAAAGCTCCTGCTACAGACACAACTACTATGTTAAGATCTTTAATATGTTCCTGAAGCAAGATTTTTTCCAAAGCTGATTCATCTAATTCAAAGTTATGGTCATCTTCATGAGCAAGGACAATCTGTATAGGGCGCGGCTTATCCAGTTCCACCTCGTCATCTGAGTCCGGCAGGGCATCCGAGTCCGGCAGGGCATCGTCCTCCTCTTCTTCATAAAGCTTACCTGCAAATTGACAGGTGAGAACACTTTAGTGAGGCACAGCTTAGGGCAAACAACACTTTTTCTTTTATTGTGAAGCCTTGAGCTGGGCTTACATCTCGAGCAGCAAGGGTGATGCTCCTGGGAATGCAAAGAGGCCAACAGAAGCTCTCTGTGCATTTTCATCAGCTTTGTATCTAGCCTGTATTTCAGATCTTCTCTCTTTTTCAGATATTCTTTATGTATTAAGGAATCACAAAAAAACCCCAACCCTGATTTCAGCTTCAAATCCCCTTTTAAAGGCATCTTAAGTCAAAGGCCTTTTATCTGGGAAAAAAAATCATTTCAAAGAAGCTTGAAAAAGGACTACAAAAGGACATTTTTATATCACCACCTTCTTGTTGTAAGAGTGTCAGGGGAAATGAATGTTTTCTGTCAACAGGTTTGTTTGCCAACAGGTACAAGCAAGACCATGGATCTAGATGGAAGCCCAGGATAACAAACATCAGATGAATAAGCTCCTCTCTAATTCCAATACTGTTTCAAGTCTCAATACAGCACAGACTTTGGAACACCTCTTCCCTGTTTGCAAGACAATAAACTACTGAACATGTGCATGCCCTAACACTTCTGGGATAAGAAAACAAAAAACCCCATTGAAGTAGTTTCTGGCTTCATACTCTTCCTACAATGCACTATTAAGCAATATTTAGCAACAGTAAGTATTTAGTTTTTAAAAACAATTAAGAGACTATTTTATACACATTTTAACAATTAATACCCTTTCAGGACAAAACAGTAGCTGAAAAAACTGTAGTTCAGATTAAAGTTACTAATGAATGTAAGGTAACGCAGCCCTCCAGACACACACTATACCAGTGCCAATATCCTATATTCCTGACTTTTAGAATTCAGGAGTTAATTGGATTAGAGGCATAAAAGAAAACCAAACTACCCTATCCAAGGTGAAGTCTCCTCTCTTGTTCAGGCACCTCAACACTGAAGTTTGTCCCACAGCAGAAATCAACTCTACCATTCCTGACTCTACTTTTCCTGACAAGCATCTGGAAAGCTTCTTTGTGCCTACTGAATTGCCTCCCACTCCCAATTTAAATTTTGCCATGTTCTATTGGAAGCCCATGTGCAAAAACCTGACCAAGGCACCTTCCTACCAGTTACTTATCTGGGATTATCACATACGATTTTCAGTACACTGTCCTTCTAGTCATGTTTCCATTTCCAAGCCAAGGCAGCAGCCACCCCCAATCCCTTAATGCGCTGCTCACAGAGAGGTTTCCTGTGGATGCAGCCCACAAGGACTGTTCTCCTACAGGATGCAGCCATGAGGCACCATGGAACACACAGGTTCATTCATTCATGGCAGAGAACCTGCCAGTGCTCACAGGACCTGCCAAGTCATTCCTGCCAGACTTTGCGTGTGTGATACCATTCTCAGCAAAAGACTTATGAGCAGGGCTCCAGTTCTGTGGATGTAATGAGACACTGCAGTTATTACCATAAATTTGGAAAACTGGTAACACAGTGACCCTGAAGTTTCTCCAGCAATTTTCTCCTTACCCAGCTCTGACAACACCTCAGTTAATTGCAAAATGACAGAGAATGTTTCCACTTCCAAGCATCAAATCTTGTGCTGTCCCAAAGCCCAATGGTATTAAATCTTAAAAAAAATTGGTTTGAACATACTAAGCTTGCATGGTGCTTGGTTTGAACAGGAAGTACACTTGAGTGCTTAAATCCTAAGCAGCTAGAACTAAACTGCAACATTATCCAAGTGGGTGTGCAAAACAGTCCCCAGTGTCACCCTAACTCAAAGTGATTAATACAACAGGCCAAAAAATTGGTTATACTAGCAGGCCTGACAACTGGAAGGAGTAACTTTTAAAAGAAAATCCATCAACAGGACACCAAACTATACAAACTACACTGACTGGACAGCACTTCAAAGGAAAGTCTCTCACTTTTGGCCTCAAGGTTTTGTATTCCCAGGTATTTAATAAGCCCTCTCCTCTTTTTTGAAAGAGCTTCTATACAGGCTTTGCCTCATATAGGCAAAGGATAGGATCCTTTGGAGGCCAGAAAACTTGGGAGGATAGTGCAGGTATGGAAAGACAAAGATTTTGACAATCAGAAAGAAAGCTTCCAGCATCACAGCCTACAAACATAAAGCCAATATTCTATTGATAAAAGTATAGAAGTCAGATAGTTCCAAGAAGAGGTGCCTGTGCTTCAGCAAACACATTGACACAATGTTCCACAAGGTATGTCCCTGGTAGCAAGTGTAACTTGGTTACTTGGAACAGCCTTCTATTCTTTTATTTACATACACACTTCACTTAAATACGCAGCTGTAGTAAGGGATTGGGTCTGTAAACTAGGGCAGACCGAAAAATGGTTTGAAGCCCTACCTGCAGCTTCTCTTCATTCACTTGGAGCCTGACATTAACCATCCTGTCCTACCTGGAAGTCATCAAAACTTCTCAGACCTCAAAGACCTCAAGTTGTAGCAGCATCCTTGTACCAGTGCAGAGCACAGCCACACAAAACCTCTTCAGGCCAAGAAGATTACAGAACAAACAAGTGGAATGGACTTTATCATTAGTTATTTATAAACAATCAAATTCTCCCTATCACAAGGAGATAGTACTATCAAGAGCTTACACAAAATATGCCCATTAAAAAGCTCCCATCTTGTTAACAGCATTCTGCACCACTGAAGCTCATTAGCTCAGAGGGAAGAGGAAACAAGATTCATCCTAGACCCTACTCAACTCCTATTAGATTTCACTTACCAGCAGAAATTGGAAGTCAAGTCCAGAGCACCAAGTTGGGTTTGTTTGGTTGGTTTGGGTCAAGTTGGATTTTGTTTGGTTTTTTTTTTTCCTTTGACTAACCAGCTTAATATATCTACAAGTTCCCAACCTACCTACAGAAAAGACCATCATGGCCATCAGTCAAGCACTTTAGAGGGTGGAGACCTACAGTGCTGACAGCTCTGAAAGCAACTTGATCCATCCAGAAGAGCTGGTTTGATAACTTCGTGCTTGAGTGGCAGAGAACACCCTCCTTTCAAGATTTTGAGCTAGTTGGCAATTAACAGGACACACATTGCACAGGTCAAGCATGTTAACTACAGAACAAGTGCTACTGCTTGTCCCAGCAGCATAATCAGCATATGCAACCCTGTCAGGTGTCCCAGGCAGATGTCACACCCTTTTTTGATCCTTTATCCTGCCTTGTGGCTGCTCACCCTGTCACTCTGGCTAGTTGCTGTCTCAGGCAGCACTTAAGGAGCCTTTCTAGAAGGCTTCAGTATCATGGCCAGAAAGGTCACATTACACTTCCAAGAATTACTTTCAGTGCAGCCCCTGGAAACAAAGGTCAGGACAAGAAACACCCCCCTTCACAGTCCGGTTTTCTGCAAGAGCACTGTGGAAATTCTCAAAGTAGAATAATAATAAACATGCTGACAGCACTGTCCGGTCAGCTCAGGCCAGAAGTTTATGCAATTCAGAACTCAAAGCCCTGTCCCTTGGCTGTCCCCACTCCTCACCTGCCCCAGCACAGTCACAGTGTACTACTTAAAACCTAGAATTTAATCTGATTTGTTCTAAATCTCACAGAATGTTCTAGGTTCTTGCAATAGTCCAGTCCCAGCAAATCAAGTATAAAAGAGATGCTTATTAACTTTAGAAGTGGTGGCATTCAGAGAATGGCCACTTCTACACTAACTTCTACTACTACACTACTTCTACTTCCTAGCCTGCTGGACAGTACTTTGGACGTGCAAAGTGCAAGGCAGCATCCCTTTATAGGTCTCCATAACAATACATTTCAGTACTGCTACAGAGGCAACCAAAACAACAGACTTTTGTTGGTTTGGGGGTTTTGTTTGTTTTTATAGTACATTTTAACACTTTGCTAAGCCCAGTTTCACCCCAGTAATGGAGTTACCAACACAATACATTCACACCGGGAGTGGCTGTTTCAGAAGAAAGTTCCATGTTCTGCACACACAACAGAGAGGCAATGCTGCCTCCTGCCACAGGATTAAAGACTGAACGATTCACTCACTCATGGGGTTGATCACTATGCTGTTGGAAACTCCCATGTGCACAGAAGATCTGAACCTCAGGCTTTTAGTACATACATAAGAGCTCTCATCTGTCAAACCATATGGCACTAGAACTTGTAGCATAGTGCTGCAGGCCCAGGAAGTCACAGCTATATTTTTCTTTTTCAGGATGTTCACCTGACCTTTGAAGTTTCTGTAGTACTGAACTAACAGACTCCAAACTAAGGTCAGATCTGTTGCTCTGTCTGGAGCTGATACAAAAAGATCAAAAACTGGACTTGCCCCCGAAGTCGGCCATCCATTCACACCTATTACTGTGGCCATTCACTAATCAGTCCCTATCTCATTTTGGCTTCTTCCAACCTGAATTATTCCATTAGAACCTGTGGGCTAATGCATGGCTCTGACTGACACAATCACTTCCTAACCCAGGTCAAATAGGCTGGGAGACACAAGAGAAGCAACGCTGTGCGGCAACACAGAAGCAGACAGATTTGAATGGGAGCAAATATAGCCAAAGGAAGATACTACCACTCAGTTTCCCTATAAACTCCTCATTCCACTCAGTAACAACTACAGCAGGGCTGCTATTTATTCTCACCAGCTAATACCCAGAACAAGCACCATTTGTTGAAATACTAAGCCAGATTTTGAGAACAGTAGCTTCTTGTATATGCAGACTATTTCAACTGAACAAACCCCACTAAATAACCCATTTCTTAAAGCATGAGGTAAAATGAAAAGCCAATTCCTGCTTCCCCTAAGTACACAGCCAGCAGCTGACCTACTTGTGCTGCAGTGTAAGAACACGAGCGTGAAAACACTCAGACACCTGCATGCTATGAAAATGAGAGACAGCCTGCTTTAAATGCAAGTTCTTCCCTTTAAGCACTTTGACAGAAAATACAAACAGTTACCTTTAAGTTTCAACCTAAATACAGCTTGAACCCTTTGAACACATTATCCACATCCTTTCATTTAAAAAAGGCACACAGTAATTGCTAAACTCATTTTGTTTTAGATACAGTAAAGGTTTTTGATCAACAAGCACTGAATCACAATTAGTAACTGCTTCTGTGGACAGCGAGTTGAACACCATTGACCCAAAATGCAACAGAACATTAAAATATTTTAAATCCCATTTGCTTTTTAGTTTTAAGTCACTTTCATTTGTGCACCTGTCCCTCATCAGTACTTCCATTTGCTCTATCACAAGGAGTTTAAAGAGTATAAAGCCATAAATCTTCTAGCTGGTAGTCTTAATATCTTGCTTGCACAGAAACCTGCACTTTGCTAGAAGTCAACTTCAAATCAAGACTTCCAGCACCCCTAGACCTTCAGCTTTGAGCATCCCTGAACTCCTTTTCCTGGTGCTCTACAGCACCACACATTTGCCTCCATACAACAGCAGTTCAAGTCTCCTGCTCACGTTTCAATACAGATGCTTGACAGGCTCCCCCCACCATCACCTGAATGGTGAAAAGCAAACTGAAGTGAGCTACACTAAGCTCAAGCCATCCTGCTTGAATTTTCTTCAACCTCCACACACTGAGGGAGTTCATGGCTTGAATCAAAAGCTTAAAATAATTTATCAAGAGGAAACTGCTGCACTGCATTGCAAAGTAAGGCATTCTCTCAGTGCTTCACGTAGGAAATTTTCCTTAGAGAGAAGGGAGACAAAGTGCTTAAACATTTCTTGTTTTGATGTAGTGAACGAAGGAAAGTGTAGGTATGTGTGAAGTGAGTTCCAGAGCACAGAAAGAAAATATGTTAACCTTCAAGCCTGATTTGGACACATCTTATGGGAAAAAAAAAAGGTCACTAGATTTAAGCCACAAAATTGTCCTCCCCTTTTTCCAGCAGTGCTACTCCATGCAATAAACTCACACAAAACTATGGGGCTGCCACAGACCTTAATGCATCGCTGCTTTCCTATTGCAGACTAGTAAACAGTGCCAAGTAGCTCGTTTTAAGGCCAGAAATAATTAAATGTTTCGAATATTTCAGCTATAAATAGGACTGATGAGCTAAGTTCCAAAGACTTGTTTGGACATCCAATAAGACCAATAGAGGAGTAGGGGCAGGGTACAGGGGGAAAGACACATTTAACTCTCTGTGTTCCTCCAGGCAATGGGATGTTAAAGGGACAGATCTAGAACTGTTACATAACTGTGAGCTGAAGCGAGAAGCACCTGAAGCTACAATTCTGTCAGGAAAGAGGAAAAAGATGATATTCTGATGACCTAGATACCTCTGAAGCACCACAACTAATCAAACAATAGGCTTGTCTACTCCTAAGTGCCTTAAATTGCTTCTCTGCTGAATGGTCGGCATGCATGCAGGAGCAGACAGCTCTCCCCTGCACAAAGTACTGATAAGCTGGCATTTTGTGTTCTCCCTTTAGGGGAACAAAAAAGCAAGAGGGAAACTTCACGTAATGAAAGTGTGCAGCAAAAAAAGTCAACCCTCAAATTCTGCTCTTTTCAACCAATACAAGTAAGAGAATGCCAATAAGCAGAGGTTAAGACAGAAGCAGTACAAACCCAGTAAGTTTAAAAAAATTTATATAAAATGACTGCTTTTTAGAAAGCACATCATGAAATTGCTAAGAAAGGTTTCACCATAGCTACAAGAAAAATCATGCAGGGTAAGGACAGTGGTAAAGCATGCTTCTCATCCTTCTTCCCCTCTGACCAAAAATCACAGCTATTACTAGCACACTCACTGAAGGACCCAACAGGATCTCTACCCACAGTAAGACTCACCAGTGCTTTTCCAGCCCCCTCAAAGCTGAATTAAAACACTAAGGGCAGATTAAAGCACTAAAAGGCCTCTTACTCACTTTTTCTCCCCTTTCTTATCCATCAGGCAGGCTCTTGAGGATGAGAATGAGAGTACTCCAGATCTGACAGTGCCCTAGTTCACCATGAACTCTAGAAATGGCAAGTGACAGCTCCTCATGAACACTGAAAGCTAACTGGATCCTTGCAGGCCACACACATTTAAACCAGGCAGACTTCTGCTTGTATTTCAGAGTGATTTTATTCAAGGTTGTTGCTCACTCAAGGAGTCAGTATCTGGTTAAGGCCATAACTGTGTTCTATGTACCTTGTATGTACCCTCATGTCAGCAGCCAGTAATTTAAACAATGAGCAGCTAACCTAAATTGGTATTTTGAGCTAGAATAGGGAGAAAAGAATGAAGTGAGAGACACCAATTGCAATTACCCCGTGTTTGGTCTCTCAATTGCCAGTCAGAGGAGGTTTAGTTACTGAGGTGCATCTGCACCACAGCCACAGAGGAGCTCAGCAGAAGGCAGCGAGTGCTTCCTTTGGCTGTACAGAAGATATGCCAGAGGGTCAGGTGTCCTACCCATTTCCAGCATAAACAAGTTGTCACTCACAAACACCAATGTAAGGAAACACAGAAAGCCAAAGAGGCTCAAACCTTTCATTTTTGCTTTTAGCAAGCTGAGAGGCAGCAGCAGTGTGGCCAGCAGGATGAGGGTTGCGATCAACCTCCTGTACTCAAGCACTGGTGAGGCCACACCTCAAGTACTGGGTTCAGCTTTGAGCCCCTCACTGCAAGAAAGACCCTGAGGTGCTGGGGAAGGTGCAGAGCACAACTCTGATGAGGAGCAGCTGAGGGAGCTGGGGGAGTTTAGCCTGGAGAAAAGGAGGCTCCAGGTGACCTCAGCACTCTTTACAACTCCCTTAAAGGAGGCTGTAGTGAGGTGGGGGGTGGTCTCTTCTCCCAGGTAACAAGTGACAAGATGAGAAGAAATGGCCTCAAATGGTGCCAAGGAAGGTTTAGGTTGGATATTAGGAAACATTTCTTCATGGGAAAGGTGATCAGGCACTGGAACAGGCTGGCCCAGAAAGTGGTGGAATCACCATACCTAGAAGTGTTCAAAATACAAGTGCATGTAGCACTTGGGGACATGCTGTTAATGGTGAACACGGCAGCACCAGGATAACAGCTGGACTCTGATCTTAGAGATACTTTCCAATCTTAACAATTCAATGCAGCTTCCAACTAAAAGTGCTCTTTCAGCCCAACCTCAGTTCACACTCAGCTTCCCATCTCTCAGTTCCCACAGCTAAGAGAGCCTTCCAGCCAGTTTTTCTAGCACTGAACCCCAGAATCCTGCATTTCATTTCAAAGAATAAAGGGCCATACAGAGAGAGCATAGGTTTCTTTAAAAAAACTGTCTTCTCTAGTTTGCAAAACTGATACAGTAACTACCTGCAGACAACTCCATGAAGTATTTCAGATTCTTCTTCTCTGTTCTTAACTTGGTAGGGTCACTGACACTCATCAGATGAAAGGGAAGCGTTAACAGGGAAAACACAACATGCATCAACACAATTAACACCCAGATCAACAATGGGAATCAAAACAGGAAAAAAAGCTCCACACAAGGCACAGTTAAAGAGAACTGAAAAAAAAAAAAAAATTAAATCACATTTTGTATGTCTTCACTTTATCTCCACAGAAAGAAGAGATTTTTCTCACACAGCTACAATAAAAATAGTTTTTATCAGGGTCCCTGCTACTAAGCATGTAGAGAAACAGGCCTGGGCTGCCATATGCCTTTCCTGCAATTAACCCCTAATAATTAACCCCTAATAAATGGTACAGTACCCAAGTCCATACACTTCAAAGCCCCACACATACTGCCACAACTCCTGAGTCTCTGCCAGGCATCATTGCTGCTGCTACACACAAATCCCTTGTTAAGGCAACAGCTCAAAGTACATTAACTCTGCCAACAGGACAGTGCCAGTAGCTGCCTCCTCCCCTCTCCCCGTTGCCTCTTCAAGCCTGTTTCAATAGCACAGCTGAGTCTTAACCACCCACTCACAGGGGCTCTCCCACTCTTTCCCATTTCCAGCACCATGCAGCACCACACTGCCTTTCCTGCTAATTCTGCCACACATCCAACACTGCTCAGAGTCAAGTCAGCTACCGAAGCCAAACCAGCAGAAAAAGCAATCCAATACAAGCAGTTTCCTACAGACTGTATCACCTCAAACAGAAATCCAACCAGCACTAGAACTGAAGACAAACAAACAGCAGAGCCACACAGTCTCCTCTGCAGGGCACAGTTCAGCTGCACTGCTGAACAGCCCAGGGCTGCTGCCCTCTGTGCTGGCACTGCTGTCCCAGGGCCAGCACCAGCTTATCTTGGACACCAAGCGATGTGCTCTGCACCCCACAGCCTCTGAAACAGGCACACAGCACCGCTGAGGAGGAGGCACAGACTGCTTCGCTGGGCACTGGTGCCAAGAGAAAAGTTCAACTCTGTAACTACAACCCAGTTCAGCTGGAAAATTTCTCCAGACTCCCAAAACTCATAAGTACAGTTAAGAAGCATATTCATGTAGGAACTGACTTGGTGATATGTGATAACACTGCAAAGATGGGTAGACAACTGGGCTGTAACTGGATCTGACTGTGTGTTGCCAAAGATTTGTCTCTATCTGAATAAAGTCCAGATTTAGGCTGGGGTAGCCAACACATTTGTTAACCTTCACTTAAGAACAAGGCTTCCTTCCCTTACAAATGGAGGCTGCCACAGGTTTCAGTTTGTCAGTGTTACACGCCAGGACGTGTGGCTGGTAAGGAAGACCTCGAGCTTGGCGCAGTCCTTCCTGCACAGGAGGAATATTCCCTTAAACACACCTAGGGAATACACTGCACCTGCTGAGAGCTGGGCCCACTACAGAGGAGGAGATCAGAAAAATGCTGATTTCAAGTATCACTCGTGAAATTGTCCCAAAGACATTATAACACACACTTCAGCAGCTCAGCTCCATACAAGCACCCTTCTATGTTCAAAGGGCTCAAGGCTCACCCACTTACCTAACAATTTTTAACATTATTCACAACTCTTGTCACCACAGAAACATCAGCCACTGCTACAAAACAAGTCTCGACAGCTGGAGCATTTTTGATTTTTAAACGTATTTTCCTGAGACAGGAAATGCCACTGTCATGTGTACATTGACGGCTGCTCGCCAGGCAAGCCTAGAGGTATAGAAGTGAAAGAAGTCAGCAATCTCAGGTGTAAGGCAAGCCACACTTATCATCCCAACAAGAACAAACACAGAGGCGGCTGCTTACTACTTCTCTTCACATCAAGCTCTCAAACTTGTCTAAATACATCTGGACAATCAAACTGCTTTTCTGCAGGACTACCCTCTATTGAGACCACAATGGTTTAATACACATCTTTCACTTAGATGAAGAAGAAAGAGGCAAATACAACTCTCCAAAGTCTGTATGTTTTAGCACAACCCTCCAACCAACAGTGTAGTCTCTGTAGACCATACTTAATGTCCTCATTTGGTGGATCCATGAAATCTTTCCTTACAGTACACAGAGTAACAGTACAGTACACTTTCCTCTGAGGAGGAAAGGCTAGGATTATAAGATGAACTACAACAGAGAAAGATAACAGTGTGCTCCTCTTCAACGCTCACTAAAGCTTAATCTAGTCCTAATGCACCACAGAAATAAATCAACAAAAGATTAGACTAAAGAACAACTCAGTTTGATATTTGATTAATGGCACTGTGATATGTTTGCAACTCAAAGTACTTAGAACAAGACTCTAAGAATAATATTCAGTCTTTCACAAGCCAACTTCCAACCTCTTCAAAAGCCCCAAATTGCATTTCAAGGGTCTTCTCAAACAAGCAAACCTTCTCATAGCATCTGAAGGTTCTACAAACATTTAACCACATTTACTATCCAAATGTTCACAGTGTGTTCATTCTTCTATTGAAAAAAATTAAATTTAAAAGCAGAAATCACATTTCTGAATGTTTGTACCAGCAGTATTTTATTCTGAAAGGGTTTTTGCCTTTTAAATCTCAACACATAACATGTAGGTCTTCAGCAGCTATTTCCATAGTACATTGGCTTTACAAAACACTCCAGTTCTGTGTCCTAATCCTCAAAATCATTACTTACTGCACTTTTCCAAACAATTTATTAGCAACAAGCCTGACATACCAGCAGTTTGAAAGATTTCCTTTTAAGAATTTTGAACTGCTCTCCCTTCCTATCCTAATGACAAGCTTAAGACTTTGCCCCCTGAAAGATAAGTGTTAACTGCTTTGAGAGCAGCTTCAAGGCAATATTTAAAATCTTAAACACAGTTCCTTAGTTCAGGATTACAAAGTATTTAAGAAACTTAATTCTCTTAAAAGCAAGATGACTTCTTGCTTTAAGAAAGTGATTTGATCACATCAAGAGCCTTAACCTCATTTTCTACAGCAGTTATTTTCACTATTATTTTATGTCTAAGTAATACATTAAAGGAGACCAAGCTTCTGTCTCCATGCCTAGGAGTTCACATACTTCAAGAGACCGTTCCTCCCCTGAAATCAGGGCAGTGATGATTCCCATATTAGGCAAAGGGTTGACAGATTGAACTTTTTATCTCCCAGAAGTTTACAGTTCCCCAAGCAACTCACACCACATGGACCCAAGGCAAATGAACACCTACAAGAAAAAGCCAGAAGACCCTTCCTTTCATGCAGAAGAGGTGGAGGAGGGGAACAAGACAGCAAGTTTTCAGGCAGTATCATCACAGGATTGGGTTTAAAGGAACAGCTAAAATAACTGCCACTTAGTCTTCCACTCAGCAGTACCACCCTGCTGGAGGAGATAAGAGGTGAGAACAACTTTTCTAAGTATGCATAACACAGGGAAAGCAGTCCTAACACAGTACAAGCAGTTGACACATGTTCTCCAACAAGTTTCTGTAATTTTCAATCCAAGTGGAAAAAAAAAAGGCACCTTGTTATCCTGGAGGTATTATCCAATACATTGCTCAGAAAAACACTCCAAATATTTTACTGAGACCAATAAGAATTTGTAAATTCAACATGTTTATCTCTGAGGTGATGGTGGGAAAATAAATGCATTATAATTTGACACAAACTACAGACTGGAACCTGATTTTGATGTCACTGGAACAACAACTGTATAAGAGCAAATTAGGTTCTACTCTCAAATATCAATTCACTGGGAACTGCATTCTACATTCCATGTCTACAATCTATACAACATCTTAGCAGTTCAAGTTCTCAACATTTTGGCTTCTATTCCTTTAGAAGAAATCTGCTATGACCTGCAGTAGCAAAAAGTACCAATATATAGGGCTGGAAATGCAATCATCATTTGGTCATCATCTGCACTGAAAATAAAGCTGAAAATACATTTAGAAAAAAACCAAAACAACAAACTACACGAGACAGCTCTCATCCTAGTAAAGCATATCAGAATTTCCTCCATACAAAGGGTAAAGAGAGGCCAAGCAACCAAGCTGTGAACAAAAAATCCTTCCCCAAAAGACACTTTACAGAGTCTTTTACATAGACTTTTGCCAATCCTCTCACCTATTCCTCCATGATAGACAAGAGCAGGGCCACTCTTAAAATAAGCTGTATTTTCACAAATCATTTCTGCAAAGGCCCAAATGGACTTCTCTTTCACCTTATACTTGATTTCCTATAAATCCTGCTCATGAATTCATCAAACAGGAATTCCAACATCCATCTTACTTGCATTTACTCTAAGTTACCTGCATTACTGTAAGTTCCTCTGGACTGCCTTGGATGCTCAGTAGTGCCATCTTTGGTGGCAAACATTCTACTGTAAGTTTTTCCAACCTTAAAGAGAAGCCAGCTACAAACCACAATTAAATTAGCATAGCTTTTCTCTTTTTTCCCTGTTTAGTTAATTAAAGGAGATACTTATATAGCTTCAAAGATCTACTATTCTCACACTGAGATAAAGCAGTCTTGTTACTTCAAGGAGTAACATTCCCACGGAGCAGCCAAAATTATCAGTGACAGACTCCTGACAAACTGAACAGATAACTTTAGGAGGATGTTCACATGCTTACACATCCTGTAGAGATAATTACGGCCCTAGAACAGGGATGTGGGCTCCCTCCCAAACACAAAAGGGGACAGTGAGCTCCTTGCTTTGCTGCAGAGCAAGAACTCCAGTTAAACACCAGCTTGGGGAGTTGAAGGAAGGAGGAAGGAACTTCAACAGTCCTTCCAAGTTTGATATTCAAATTGTTTCAAAAAGCTTGGCAAGCAAACAAAGTCTTGTTTTGCTGGCAATGAACACTATACAGAACATATTATTTCAGAAATGAACAGAAGCTAAAGGTCAGGCAAGTTAGTTACCAATGCTCTCAAAACACAAGTTCCTATTATGTATTAATTTGCTCCTAGAAATGCCTTGATTATAATTCTTATCCTCAAAGACATCACTTATTTCTTATCAGTCATTTCTTTGCAGTTAACTGAAACAGCAGACAACCATGTGAGCCATGTTTTCACATATATCTAAAACCTGCTCATTTGCTTGCTCTGGTCTTTCAGACACAAATCCCAACCCCAGAAATGTATTCATGTAAATCAACTCCCTACACAGCATCATGACCTTAAAATCAGCTACAGAATGAGATAACAATTCTTTGTATCATATAAAGAACAACCTTCCAAACCCAAGGAAAGCTACTTCTATCTTTCCTCCAGGATATCTCAGGAAGACCAAGTTGTTGAAAATGTTTTAAAAAAAAGAAACCCAGTCATACTTCAGCAAGAGTAAAGTCTAAAGAACCACCATACATAAGTATTTCTGCATTTTTTTTCAGCTGTTGACCAATGGCAAAAACAGCACATCTGCCTATGCAGAAACTTAGAAAATATTTTTTTATGCCTTGTTCACCTTAAATAGCTGAGATTAAAGACAAAACCTAAAATACTGACAACTAGTATAGTAAGTTTAAGAAGTGAATGCAACCTTCAGCAAAAAGTTGAAAAAACGCACTCAGGAAGCTCATAAATCACACTGCAGGCACAGCATGCAGCAACAGTAGAAAAAAAATTTAAGTAAATTAAAAGACAAGGAACAACTCAGCCTGATTTTAAAGTTTAAAACTTCCCATTCAAAGACTGCCTTGAATATCAAAAATCATCCCAAGGATGGGGTCTGTTCATAATCACAATACAAGAACAAAAGCAAATTCAAACCTAACTTATGTAAGGTAACATTTGAGTGAAATTTGGTAGTTTTCCTTTTGAATGTCCTTGAAACTCCCATGGACCGTGATAAGATGTACAACAGTCTGCTAACAACAGGCACAAAGTTAAAAGTACTTTTATTACAGCGCTGAAGCAAAGCCAGTGATGGTGCTGGGGCTGCAGACCAACTCCACTGGGGTTCACCACCAAACCAACAAGGACACAGAACTCGCACCTGCATTCCCATCTGCCTATTTCATCTGGTTTGGAAGTTGGGAAGCTCAAAGCTGGGGACACTGTGATGCAGCCACCAGGAGAGAAGTGCTCCTCTATTACACTGGAGGAAAATCCCTTCTCCCCCCAGCAGACCCGCTCCTGTCCAGGCTAGCCAGCATGAGGCACCTTCCATTATTAGGGCAGGAAGAGAAAACAACTCCTCATCTATCACAGCACCTCACTCCAGTCACTGCTACCTTATTCGTACAGCCAGTAAGCAAATATTAATCACTGATATTCAAGCAAACCACAGGGACTGGAGCTGACACAAGGTACCTAAGAAGTACTGGGACTCTTGTAAGACATGGCTCAAGCATTCCTGTGCACCCAACACAAACAAGAGCTGCCCAGCCTCCTAAACCAGGACAGACTGTCATGTTTAAAAACAAGGCTTTCACAACAATTCAAGTAAAACTCTTCTGTGCTGGAACTATTTCTCTGTTAGGTTTTGAGTTGCAGGCAAATGAACGTGAAAAGGAAAGAATACAGCCCTCTTCACCTCCACTCCCTGCTTTCAAAATAATTCCAGCTGAAAAAACAAAAAACTAGTGCTATTATTTGAGGAGGTGCTGTAGCAGGATTATTGATTTTAGGGTAAGCTAGGTCGTAACAGCTGTTAAGCAACACTCAGTAATGGTACAGGAGGAGTTAAAGGCCTCTCCTGTTTCACTGCTGCTCTTGTAACTATTCCAACCTATCCATCTGCCTTATTTCACTGTGCAGAAAGCCCCTTCTGCAGGCAGGCACAGACCATCCACACAGACCCTATCACCTAAGCTGTTCCATGACTAAAGTTCAGATGCAACTAAGAGTGACATGTGCATGTTTCCACTGCTAATGATGACATAGCTAATTAAAGGCCATTTATTACAGGTGTGCTGGCACTTTTATGACCTTGAGGAAACTATGCAATAATCTAATGCTTTGAGATAACTAAATGACACAGTGGCAAAAACACAGAAAACTGAAATCAAAGAAAACTGAGCAATGCTGGGAGGAAGACAGACCAGCCCTCAAGCAGTAAAGCAGTATCATATCCTCAACTTCAATCTCTTAGGCTCTTTTAAATTATTCAAATTGCAATGCTGCCAAACACAATCAAACTTTTCCTGATGCTCAGAAGCACTGCCTTTTCCTCCCTGTAAATCAAGCCAGGTGAGCTGTCATTCTGTATCTCTAGGTTTATAGTGCAGCTAGATTTCCCTATCTCTAGCTGGCTTGCAAATCAAGCAATTGAAACCAATCGTGGCACATGGCATCTGCTAGGTTTTGTTTAATTGTGCCCAGTCCAATCTTTCTGCTTTCAAATTAAGTGAGAGTTACACAACAAAGATGTTAAAATAGTTCAGTGTTCCAGTGCAGTGCTGAAAACCTCACATGATCCAAACTCAGCGTTCGAGGCAGTACAACCCTCACAAGTCCCAGGTGCCCCCTCGCCAAGCGTACGGCAGGGAGACTGCGAGAAGCTCTGAGATTTTAAGCCGTTCCTAAGAAATAACCATACTTTAGGAAGCACACTGCGCAGACTCCAGCACACCCGAGGCTGAACACCCAGCCAAAGCCATGTCCCATCGCCACCGGGGGATAGATTACAGGCGGGAGCAGCGCTGACAGCCGAGCGCACCAGCTCCATGTGGGGGACGGGCCGACAGGGATCGGTCACCTCCTTCCCCGAGCTGCCCGGGGCTGCTCCCTCCGCAAGCGGACGCGGCCCCGAGAAAGTCGGCGCCCTCCGGGCTGCCTGGCTCCGCTCCCGGCACTGTGCAACGCCAGCGCCCCGCGGCCCCAGGGCGCAGCCCCCGCTGCTCCCGGGGCTGAGGCACCCACGGTGAGGCCCGGCCGCTCCGCAGCGGGGAATAAGGTCACCGACAGTGGCCCCCGGGCCGCCCCCGCTCCGGCACGGGCCGCCGACCGCAGCGGGGGAGGCCCCGGCAGCGGAGCGGGGAAAGCGCGGTGACCCCGCCGGGGAGCGACCGCGGGCCGGGCGCGGGGGCCGCTGCCGCGATTTCCCCGCCGCCCCTCGGGGGCGGGCGGCCGCCCACGCCATTTTGAGGCGGGGGGAGACACGGGGGCCTTTCCCGCGGCGCCGCGCGGAGCCGCCAGGCCGCCCAGCCCCGCGCTCCGAACCGACCTCGCGAGCGCGGCGCCGCCGCCGGGCCTCGTTACCTGCCGGGGCGGGCCGGTGGCGGGCCGGGCCCGCGCGCCGCGCCGCGTCCCTCGCCGCCATCTTGTCCGGGTTTAAAATTAACTCCCCGTGACGTCAGAGCTCCGCCGCGAGACCTTTATCGCCCGCCGGCGGCGCGCGGGGCGGGGCCTCGCGCCGGGAGGGGCGGGACCGGAGCGGAGCCCCCGGGGCTGCAGCGGGAAGGGGGAAGCGCTGAGGGGCCGGGCGGCGTGAGGGCAGCGGACAGAGGAGGGAGCGAGACAAACACACAAACAAACAGACGCATACACACAGGGACAGAGACGTGCACACAGGCCCAGCTGCCCGGCCCGCCCCCCGGGGCTGAGTGCCTCCCTCACGGCACCCGCGTGCGCTGAGCTGGAGCAGCGCGGCTCCAGCGGGGTACAGGGTGAGGAGGTACCCAGGCCGTACAAACACCTCCTCGGGCCGTACGAACACCTCCTCAGGCAGCGCATCCTTCAGGGGTCCTTCCCTCCCTCGGCCACAGCTCGCTCCTGTACAGCTCACGGCCGGAGCGTCACCCACCCGTGTCTGGTGTCCCCCTGCGCCCTCACGTCCCATTTTCACCAATGCCCTAGGGACAGCCAGGAGAGCGACCAGACCGCTCTGCATTTCCAGCCCTAACTCCAGCTCCTCACTCCTCACTGTAGCACTCCTGCTGCACTGGGGCTGGAAACACGCAGGACAGCTCTAAATCAGAAGCTACACAAGTTTCCAAGGAACCAAACATTCCTGCTGCGTCTGCGGTTTGCAGGAGTCTTGTTCCTCTCCATCTGAACTGACCTTGCTTCATCCTTTTCAAAAGGCCAGCTGTGAAAGTGAGCTACCCTTACTGCATGAAGTTTTTAAGTCTGTGAGGTTTCCTATTGCTAAAGGTTGTGTAAACCTTCTCAGGCAAATCGGTCAGTATGACCTTGTCACTTGTTAGAAGAACACAATGTCCAATAAATCATGTGAAGTGAGCAACAAGCTTGCAAAACCCCACTTCACCCTGGCAATGCTCTCTGTAGAAACCATTTTTCTCAGTTTTTAGCTATACTAACTTACTGGAGAGGCAGCTTGTGAGTGACAGCAATCCTAAAAGCAAACAGAGTTTGGTTCTGCCAAAACAGAGGTGGAGGGAAAGCTCAGAAGAGATTTTCAAAGTAAAAACCAACTATCACAGAAGCACCTACAACTGCTTCCCAAACCTTGCTTTCCTTTGTAGCACATAAGGGGTTTCCCAACACACGGGTTCATGACACCACTTGCTGTGCTTATGCTGGCAGCCTTGTGCCAGAAAGTTTAATATCTACAACACATCAAAAAGAAAGTAAAATGTCCAAAAGACGCTGCAATCACAGCAAGTGAGAACTGCAGAAGGATACAATGATCAAACTATTATCATATATCCAATTCTAGTTATGACACTTTGATTAATAAAATATGCAGTTCTATAAAAAAACTTTATTATTGTAGATTTACGTCAGCATAAATGGAAGTAGGATTTAATCCTTTTGTAAAAAAAAACCAAAAATATTGCCATTGGCCTTTTGCAGTTTAATATCCTCTATTTATTTGCTGAAAATGAGTGTACCATTGCTTGTCCTTCTAACCTCATACCCAGTGAAGGAAAACCTTCATCAGAAGGAAGGCAGAGCACACTGTATGCACAGAGGAATTGCAGAGATATTCAGGCAATTGGGCGAAGGGAGACAACTTGAAGTAAAACACATTGATACTGTTAGCTGCCAGATTTAAGCTTCAGCAGCTCAATACGCAACCTAAAAAAAACAGGGGGAAAACACCACAATACTAAAGAAGTTTCCTAATTCTGCTGTTAGCAAACAACCTTGTTCCTGGTCAAGTTTGGAACAGTTTACACAGAGAAGAGTTTGAAATAGTGCGTGTTCAGACAGATAGATTTCTGCTTCATGCAACAGGATTTGCTGCTGCTGTAACGTGAGAGCAGAAGTCAAGAACTTGGAGGTCAGAAAGCTCAGCCTTAATTCTGTCCCCTTATGTTTGCAGGAAGGAAGGAGACATTTTCTGAGCTGAAGATTTTGCTATCAACAAGTCTTCTCCTGGTTGCAAAGGTCCCCATCTCCGCTGCACTCCCAGCTACATTCCTCTGAGCCAGGCTAGGAAAGGAGTTGGGACTGAAACTGCTTAAGCTGGCTGTGGATTTGGCCTGGAAGGAGCTTGGGAACAACTGTGCAAAGCACAGGCAGGCTGTGGTGGGAAGGGATTGCTGGAGCAGAAGGATTCCTGACCCACAGGTGCTGGCTGGGCCAGTAGTCCCTTCAGCCACCAGAGTCACAGTTTTGTACCAAAGGCAGCATCTTCTCCTGGATTTGGCCATGCTGCTCTGAAAACTCTGCTGTCCCAAGCTTGTCCCAAACCCACTTTGGGCCAGCCAACAAGCACCACCCGTGTCACCCATGCAGTGAGACAAAGGCTGTCAGCCATGCTGCTTGGAGAGCTGTCCCTTCCTGTGGCTGGAAGAGCCACCACAATGGCTCCTGGCCTTCAGGCATCCCAGCCTGGCAGGGGACTGGCCAGTTCCTGAGCCACGCAGGCCACAGGCACCCACTGGACACCAGGAAAGGCTGAATCAGACTTGGGTCCTTTATGCCTTTCCGTATAAAGTGTTTCTCAATCCTCATCAGCCAGCCTGTGCAATGCAGTTGGGCTCGTTTAAAGTAATCTGTATGATGACAAATCCTTAAGTTCAACACCTACCTGAAGCATGCTGAGCACCACTGCTGGGCTGGGGAACAGAGCCATGTCCCACCTTGGAGGGCTGAGGGTCCTGGGATGAGCTGGAGACGTCTCCATTGGTGCTTCTGCGCTTACGAACCTCTCTCCTCATCTGCTTCAGGCTGCCGAGTCCAAACGAGTGACCAGGAGATTCCCACTCGTCCTTCCAGACTGTGTACTGCTGCAGGCCGTCAGGAACTGAGGACAGACAGCTGTGGGATAAAGGTGGCTCTTCTGAAAACCACCCTATCCACAGCAATAAGGCACCTCCAACCCTCTGGCTGTAGTTGCTAGGACCACCCAGGGCTTCCCAAGGAATAAAACTGGGGAGGCAAGGAGAGGTCAGCTCTGCAGCGGTGAACCAGCACTAGCACTGGGAACAGCCAGGGCAGGCAGTGCTCAGCTGCCCTCCCACCAGACCGCACCAAGGGAGCTGTGTCATTCAGGCAAGTTTGAGATGTCCCAACCGACTCCCACTGGGAAATCCGTCGGGATCTCGGGCTTGTTCCCAGAGGCAAACACGTGCCCTCCCAGAGACTGGAAATGCCCTACAAGGTACCTCGTCTTTCTTTTCTCTGAAAAACACCTAGGCTGCCGTACCACAGCCCTGCTACTTATGGACTTCTCTACTCACAGCTTCCCAACTCTTCCAGCTGGAGCGCTCCTCCCTCTGCACCGTGCCAGCAGGCGCTGCACGATGTGCTGCTCCCTAAGCCCCTGCCCACTCTGCAGCTGGATCCTCCCTTTGGCTCTCTCTTCCCAGCACCCATTCCTGTGCCCTGCCCACATGCAGGAGCACGCTGCTCGGTCCTGCCCAGGCTGGCTGATGTTTGCCTCACTACCTCGGCAAACATCTCAGTCCCAATAAACAGGCAATCTTGGTTTCCTATGCTTTTTTTTTTTTTCTGATGCCCGCCATTTCCCAAGGGCCTCTCTCTCAGATTCAGGGCTGCCTTCATCTGTCACACAGGTCATCTAAAAGTTGCCGTGCGTCATTAGAGAGTGCTCAGCACAGCCCCGGGCTTGTGGCTACCTGTGTGTGTTGGCATAACTTGGGGCTCACCCGAGCAAAGCCAAGGTGAGACACAGCATGAATCCAAGCCTGGGTTTTCTGCAGATAACTGCAACAAAGCAGAGGCATTTGGGAGCAGAAAACAAACTGGGGAGGAAGGGGAAAAAAACCGTTTTACTTAATCTCCTCAACCTGAAGTTGTCTCACACGCTGAGAGGAGATGCCTTTTTAGCTGGCTACAGGACGCGCATTTGAGAGAGAAAACAGCCACTCCCACATATTAATTTAGAGCAAGCTGAGTGGGAAACGTCTCATTCTTCCCTGATGTTGACCCAGGAGCTGCTCCTCTGGGGAGGAAGGTGGAAATAACATTGAATTTTAGCAGTGAGAGCAGCTCAGAGCAAGTTGCTAGGCACCAGCTGCAAGAATTGCCTGCAGGTGCTCTTGCAGGAGAGGTTGGGCTGGTTGATTGGGCTCTCCCGGTGCAGCCAGAGTGCCAAATACCTTTGAAACGGGCATAATCCGTTTCTCAGCCTGAAGGAGCTATTGCACAATCTTCCCAGGATTAAGGGTTTAAATCGAGGGACTGTGTCACAGCCGGGGAAAGGGCAGTGGGCAGGCTCAGGAGCCATGCTGGCCTGTGTGGCTCCCTGGGGTGGTGGGATGCAGCCTGCCTGGGGAGGTGACAGTCTTGCACATGAAAGTCATCTCCCTTGTCCTGCCCACATTTTATCAGGGTGACTGAAGTCTTCAAAGGATTAAATGGCTAAGGAGTTTTCTTCTGCTCCTGGAAGCAAAGCTCCATAGCCAGCTGAATCTCTCATTGCAAGCGTTTGCTCAAGCGGAGTCCTATCATTTCAGTTTGTATAAACACAGTGAGATTTCCATCTCACTCTTAAGCAACAGCACAAGATGATGCTGTTTTAAAGTCTGGCTTAGATACTGACTCCTGTGAAGGCTGCAGTTCTGCTTGGAGTGCCAGTGTGCCTGCAAACCCCAGGGCTGCCCCACTGCAGATATGCCCCTGTCTACAGCCAGCACGCTGTTCCCAGCCTCATCTGGAGTCCAGCTCTGCTTACCCACCTGCTGCCTGCTCTGCAGCTCCAAAAATAAGAAGCACCTCTTGGGTTTGGATCCCATTGGTGTAATTTCCCAATGACCCTTTAGGCCATCAAGGACACCACAGAGAAAGAGCTTTCCCACACCCCCAGACTCTATTTTCCAAACCTCTCGTCCTAGGAAAAGAAGCATTGTTCTTTTTTCTTTTTTTAGCTGTCGCTGTGACACCCATCAAAGGTCTTGCAGGGACAATCACACCAGCCCCTGAAGTCACACAGCCTCCTTCCAAGAGCTGTGTCTGTTTTTCTGGTACAAACAGCAAGGCTCAAGGGAGGAGGAGTCCCCATATGATCAGTGACTGTGCTTCAGCCCATACTAACACTGCTTTGTTTGCCTGGTGCAGAATGCAGAAATCAGGCTACCAGGGACAATTTGGGATGGAAAGTACTGCACCATCACAGAGGCCTCAGTGGCAGTTCAGAGTCTCACTAGGAAAAATGCTGCATAGACATTTCATTCTTTAATGTAATAAAAGCAGAGTAATCAGCTCAGTGTGCTGCAGGTGTTTATCAGCAAACACTCCTATCAGCAGTGGTTGTGGGCTTTAGAAGAGGATATTTGTCCTTGCAGCATAACTGATCTCTCATATCACAAGGCAGCTCCTCCCATATGGGGCAAAGCATCACCATGTGATCCTGATTTGAGGGAAGCAGCACAGCTTTACACTTGAGGATGGTGTTTGGGATTGAGCCCTGTGCAGGCAGACCTGGCTCCTGGTTGCGTGTGGGGTTAGGAATGATTACCCTGGCATACAAAGGGTGCTAATTACACAGCAGAGTTTATTTGCATCCTTTGCAGCTACATGACTGGCTTGCTGGGTGAGACTTACAGGTCCTCACGAGGAAGTAGGTGGTTTATTCCCAGGGTTTCACATGCTTGTTTTCCATGCAAGTCCAGACTGGCTGCATAGAGATGAGTTGTGCTTAAGAGAGTCCTGCTGAATTCCCACAGCAGAATCTCACCTGCAGCTCTCATTATCCTTTTCTGGAAGGCAAATCCCTCCAGCACAAGGTCACACACACACCCTTGGATGAGGGTCTGTCAGGATAGGATGGGTTTGGGTGTAATTAAACCACATGGCCACAGCTCACTGTACCCATCTCAGGAGAAGTTTTGGACTAGCACAAGCTCCCTTGCCAAGGACTTAGGTGCCTCAAAGACAACATAGCTGCCAGCAGGAGCTGGCATAAGACCTAGTGATGGCAGCACCCAGGAAAGGCAGGTGAGGTGGGGTCCTGGGCTTCACCCAGCAGCACCACGGGCTCACGAGAGGGTACCTGGGGCAGCAGCACCCTTCAGGGCTGGGATCACTCCTGTGCTCCCAGTCAGGCCTGGAAGTAGCTTGTGATCCTTAACACAGCAATGAAACTGTCTAGATCTAGTCTCAGGTATTGAAGCAAAGTCTAGGTCTGAGTCTAGACATGAAGGACAAGACCAGTTCTGTGGTCTGTGTTTGTAGATTCAGTCTGGCCCCTGGGCCAAGCTAAGGACACAAAGTAGAATGTGCCATTTAATCTGGCTGGATTAACTTGTGAATTTAATTAGATCTCATCTCTTCTCAATAAAATCTAGAACATGCTGTTGAAAAATTGTATTTAATCTTCCTCCAAGACCTTTTGCATACATTTGAGCAAGAAACTTGCAGCGCAGGGCAATTGCAATGGAATGAGAAACCAAGTTTTAGCAAAACCCAGAGGGAGGGGCTGAGATCAGCATCCTGTCATCTTTGGATTTGTGAATCTGATTCGGAGGCTGTCCTGCCCCCTCTCCTCCAGGAAGACTGTAAAATTGATTTAGGTACTGTCCTGTAGGATTACTGCATGGCAGCTGTCTCTTGTACCCAGTCAGCCACAAAAAGCACAGTATTGCACTGGCTATGATCACATTTAGGTAGTTTGACAAAAAAAGGCTCAAGGGACTCATCACAAAGAAAAACATAAAATTGTTTGGAAATATTAATCAGGGGAATATCACCAGTTTTGTTCTTCTCAAGTAATGCTAACTTGCAAGAAATAGAGATACAATGAGAGGAGGAAAAGGGGACAGCAAGCCTGGCTGTAGCAGAGGGCTGGAAACCAAAAGACAAATTCATTTGAGATCCAGGGATTAAGATCCAATCATTTGACCTCAGATTAAAAAGTGGATAAGCACAACAAAGAATAGCTTAAAACATTTGGGAAAGTGTAAAGGAAAATCAAGTGGCATTAAATAACAAAACAGCTGCATTAAGCCAGAATGCCTCCCTGATCATAGGCAGCAAATCCAAGTAAGGGATACCTCAAGCTTCCTCAGCACCATCCAGTCATCCCCCAACATTCCTATTTCAGTGCCACCCTCTGAGTTAAATCAAAAAGAACTCACCCTGTTCCGCACCAGTTTGTTGCTTGTATTGAGCTGCTCTCCCTCACCCTCAGGGGAGCACAGCCACCTGCCAAAACCCCTTATTAGGAAGAGATTACCCAGCAGAAGTAGGCTAGCTAGCTGTAAATGCGTGCTGGAGGACAGGAATCCCAGGACAGCAATGCTCAGGCTCTGAGTGCAGTGTGGCTGCTTCCCAGCTTTGTTTTGTGAGCTTCCCCCACCAGCATGGTTTCTTTTCCTGGATTTGGCCTGTGTCTCCTAGGGAAAATCATCCAGCTCCCTTGCAGCCTGCTCCCTTGCAGCCAACACAGATCACCAGTAGCCATTCCCATAGGTTCCCTGATGTCCTCCAAGTGTCCAGTTCAGCTACTTTCTTCTGCAGCACCTTTGAAATCATTAACACAGCGCTGTTAAATGGTGTCAGTCCCAGGTGGGCAGCACAACCTGGCACTGTGGCACTGGCCCAGCCCCTAGGTGCTGGTTGGCAGCTCGTGGCAGGCCATGGCTCTGCCCCAGCCTTGGCTCCGCTGCGGGTGTAGGAAATGCAGAGAGCAGTCATGGGCTGGGGGGCACAGAGCTGAGCTGGTTGGAGGCTGGGTGTTCCCCTTCCCCAGATTCAGCGGAGAACCAGTGTCCCTGTGACAGGCACAGTTTGCTGCTAGCACACTTCAACCACAGCATCCCACAGACAAACACCAGCCACAGCCACCTCCCCACTGCCACCATCCTACAAACAGGCTGTGTCCTTGCAGTGTGCCTCTGCCACTAAAAGCACCTTGCAATGAGGAACCCTGAGGCTGGGAAGGGTCTGAGCATGGGACTGCCCAGAAGTGTGTTACTGCTTTTCCTTCTCCTTCTTGTCCAGTGGACAGTGATCCTGTTTTTCCAGCAGCCCCACTGCCAGCTGCAGTGGCCTGGCAGGCGCAGTGACCCCGAGTGATTATTTAATAGCGGATTGTATAACAGAGCAGGGCAGACATTACATTTCTGTCTCTGACCTCAGCCCTGGGACATCTCCCACCCATAAAACTTAGAGTCTAATCTTTCAGACCTTAGAGGAGCAGCTTTAGGCATGTGACACCATCCTTCAGAGAGGAGTGACCAGTGGGGACCAGGTAGCTCTGGGCAGGAATGGGCTGCCCAGCACCTCTCAGTCCCACAGAAGGGAAAAGAGAAGGGAGCCTAATGCTCCACAAAGGCTCAGGTTTGGAGCCCAAATCCTGCTGAAGCACCCGACATGACCCTGCAAAGTCCCTCTGCTCCGAGCTATCCATCTAAATGGAGCCCTACACTCGCCTCTCCATTCATAGTGAGCTATTTCAGCAAGGTGAAGCTGGATGAGCTGGCCTTGAGCTGGGCAAGCCAGCTCCACCAGCTCCCCTGGGTTCCAGCCACACAGCCTCTGGAATCTGGGAGCAGCTGAACCCCTTGGACCTACTCCAGTAGGGGTGGACAGTGCCCAGGAGCCAGTGGAGAGGTGCCTGCTGCTCTGGATAGTCCAGAACTCAGGACATGCCAGACTTGTGCTGGTGATATCCCCAAACTGTGTTGCTCTTCCATGGGGCTGAGGAGACAGTTCAAGACAGTAGCCTGTAGCCCTCAGTGGCCAGGAGGATGCTGCAGTGTTACAAGGAGACAAGCACAGGCAGGCCTTGCTTATCAGTGCTGGGCACGTGCCAGGTGGCTCAGACCCATCTCATCCAGAAATCCATCAAAACCAGCTTCTCCTGAAGCCTTACTGGAGCAGACACAACAAGGAGCTTGTTTCTGAGCTTGACTTCAGCATGTCCTGGCTCTAGGCATTCCCTTTCAGCAGGACTTGGTGGGTGTGAACAGCCCCTCCAGGATAAGCATGGATCTGCTGGAAGCTGGAGAGGACTAGCAGGGCCACCAGGCTGGTTGAGGTCAGGGAACATTGCCTAGAGGGATAGGTGGAAGCAGCTGGCTTGTTTAGTTGGGAAGGAGAGGCTGGGGTGATTTAGCAGAAGTCTACAGTGACGTGGCAGCTAGAAGGGAGGATGAAGCTGAAGCCTTTCCAGGAGATAAGTCAGCCTGGCTGGTTCAGGGTGTTAGGAAAAGCTCCTTCCCTAGAAGGGTGGTGCAGCCCTGGGACGTGGACCCAGAGTGGAGGGGTTCCCATCCTTTCAAATGTTCCAGCCTTAGCTGCTCTGACCCAGCTTTGGCAACAATCCTGCTCCAAAGGCTGGCTGAATCTGAGACTGCCATAGGCCCCTTCTCACCAGCACTTTCATTGAGAGGCAATTCTACACCAAAATGAGCCAAAATCAGTCTCCTGCCTTGAGCCATTTGTGCCAGCTTCCACTAGACACTGCTCCTGTACAACTTACCAAAATGTACCTGCTCAGGGCTGCAGCAGTGCAGAGAGCATTTCACAGCAGCCTGAGCTTAGAAGCACAGTTTACCAACAGCCACAGCAAAAATAAGTCCAAAGGGCAAGATCAGAAAATCCAATATTTAAAATCCGTGACTCATTCCACAGCTGGGCCAGGGAGGCAGCTGCTGCAACGTGGGTCTAACCATTAACCAGGGGGCTGAGAGGTGTGATGCTCTCTGAAAAACAGGGTGCTGTGCCTGAGGTCTGTGTGTGCCAAGACTGGGAGAGGGTGTGCAGCAAGGCACAGGGATGCTCCTGCAGAGCCCACTCTGAGTCTGGAAACTGCTACCATGTCTGACCCCTCTGCACTCTTCAGCAGCAACCAGCTCTCAGAACTCACCTGAAACCATGTCTGACCAACTCCTTGGCAGGGAAGAAAAGAATAAGAAGGCACATTAATGTATTTTTAATAGGTTACATAAACAGTTACGTTCAAAGCTGCCTTGCAAACAGGTGACACAAGATACCAGTGTTCCCAGGGAGAGGAGGACCAGGCCTTTCATGCAGAAAACATTTTGGTTGTCTCAAAGGCAAATTGTCCTCCCCTTGGAGGAGACAAATCTGAGCTGGAAGCAGCAGCTTCCATTTGCAAGGAGTATTTTTATTTCTCAAAGCTGGTTTATTTCATTTACAGGCAACGGGGAACTGGATGGGAGCAGCTCTGTGGATCTTTAAAGCCTCCTGTGCCTGCCTGGTGCCTGCAGTGCTGCTGCTGGCAGGGACAGGCCCTGCCTGGCCCTCACCCCCCTGGAGTGATGCAAGAGATGCCTTTGCACTTTGCCTTAGTAGGAAAGCAGAGCTGGCAGCAAACCCGCCCGGGAGGCAGCGCAGGAGGCTGGGAGTGAAGGACCAGAGCTCGGTGCCCATGGCAGGGTGGGTGACAGCTCTGGGCAAAGGGTTTGCCCAAGGAGTGTCTGGGGGCAAGTGCTCCCTTATCACACACTCACGGGGCTGTGTTTACCAGGCTGCTCCTCCAGCTGCCTGTCAGCTGGAGTTTCTACCCTGCTCAAAGGGCAGGGGCTCACAGTGGATTTTGCCATCTGATCACATGGATCCAGCAGTGCCCAAGGAGAGCTGGCCACACTGTGTGTTCCCCATGTCACAAGAATCAGGGGTGTCCTGCCATGGAACAGGCCGAGATCCCGGGCCTCTCCCAGGCCAGCGGGACAGGTACCATGGAGTTCACTGCCTGACACAGCTGTGGGAGTGGGAATGCCAGCAGCTGCCCTGCATGATTTCAGGCTACTCCTGTCCCCAGCAAGGCAGCAGGGATGGCACAGAGAGCAGCCTGGAGTCTGGAGAGAGAGGGCTGCCAAAAATACCAAACCAAAGTCGGTTCTTCTCCCCACAAGCATTACAAAATCTATGGCTGAGTTTAAACATCGAAGAGACTGTGACCTCTGGCTCTAGGCAAACCCTTGGAAACATGTATCCCCCCAGCCCAAAAGAAAGGAGCATGAACAAAAGAAGAACCCAAAAGGAGCAAATCCAGAAGGAAAGCATTGCAGGAACAAGCCCAGCTGAAGCCAAGAGGGGAGGGCAAAGGAACAGCTTTCCAACAGGCACAACTACGCAGCTGCTCTATGACTCTTGCAACATTCCTGTTCTGAAATGCCATCTAAAGCCAATTTTTCTTACACGTAATGAGGACAGAAAACAAAAAGAAGGTGGAAAATTCCCAAAATAACCAGCATGGTTAATGTGGTATTAAAACAACAGTTTTGCTCTGGGTAGAAGTGGACTGTCTCCAAGTTTGAAGCTGCCCTCACCCTCTCCCAGGAGTTAAGATAACACTAGGGAGTCCAGAGAACAGCCAGAGCTTGACAGCACGTAGCTGGCAGGATCAAGACTTTGCCCAGCTCCTGCTTTGGCCCATGGCAGCCTCCACCAGTATCCGTCACCTATGTCTTCCTCCTGCAGCTCATTATTATGGGAATATGTGCCCACAGCCTCTCCCTCCCACCCCAGTCTCCCTTTTGAATCTCCCACTTGTTTTGCAGTGTGTCAGCGGCAGTAAAGTCCCTGAAGGCCCCCCCCCGCCACACACACACTCTATGGTCTCAGCATCCTTCTAACCCAGCTCTCACCTCCTGCTTTGTGCGTGGTGAGAGGGGGTGTCTCTACCCCGTGACCATCTGAAAACAGGCTCCTCCTTGAAAAAAGCCACCAAAGAGCTCATCAGGTAGGCTGGGCTTGCTGCTCCCTGCGTGGGGGTGAGCTCCAGACAGAGCCTGCAGGGCATGGTTCAGGAGTGGCACCATCCAGCAGCCAGGCAGGAGCCAGGGAGACATCACAGCCCCACCTCTGCCATTATTTCCCTGATGCCCCCACCGTGAGAATTGGAGAAGCAGAGCCCAAAGGAAAATCAGGAGGAAAGGGACAGGACCCAGTCCCACCCTCTCCCTGCATCTCTTTTGTGAGCCCTTTGAGGCAGATGTCTCACCCCATGGGGAACCCACCAAGCTCCACCTATGCTGCTGTGGCAGTCAATTTTTCATGCCTTTCACTGCCTCATTGTATTTATTTAATTACTACTCCTCAGGAGTAGCATTGCTCACATCTTTGGCTGTTGGATCCTTTTCCCAGTGGAAGCAATCACACTTGTCTTGCGAGATCTGTTCTTGCTAAGCCAGGCTGCCATTCATCCATTATTATTGAAGTATCAAAGGCATTTGCACATGTTCAGAAGCACACCAGCTCCCTCAAGGAGGAGGGATGAAATATCACCTCTTGCCTGATAAATTGCTTACACAAGTGGAACCAAACCCAGGTTTCTGGATTATCCAGTGGGGCTCTTTTGCAATGCTGCTCTTAGGAACAGGGTTGTGGAGATTTCTTAGCTCACACCCCAGAGTTGGTAAGACTGCAGGAGAGATTCAGACATGGAGTTTTCCACCTTGGCTGCCTCTTGGTCACCCAGAGGAGATTCCAAAGTCAAGGATGGGTTTCTGCAGAAACAATCTTACATGCTGCCCTCTCCAAAGCACAGCTGTGTTCAGCCATATATGTGCTTGCTGCCCTTGGCTGTGCCCTACACAGTCTCTCTCCTCACCCACAGACAGCTCAGCAAATTTTGGAGTGGCCATTCCGGTGAATGAGAGTCCAAACTCAAGCACCTGGGAGTCCTTCTGCACGTCTTGGCAGGTCCTTGAGGGTGATCCAGTGCAGACGCTGCAGGACAGCATCCCATGACCTCACACAGCCCCCGAGCACGTGTCAGATCTACTTCAGAGAGTTAGTCTAAGATTTCACTGTCCCCAGTTCAGCAGAAGCCAGCACAGCAGTCCCTGTGGTGAACTCAGACCCAAGGGATTGTGGATTTCTTGCTGCCACCTGCTGTCCCCTATCATCAGGGCAGGCCTGGCCCTGCTCCCTGCCAGCTCTGCCCCAGAGCTCCGGCCTGGATCCAGGGAGGAAACAGCAGGACCCCCTGACCCTGTCCCCGCAGAAGCACTAGGCAGACCCAAAGCCTGGATATGAACAGAAACACAAAAGCAGTGGCCTCTGTGTCCTGATTCTCCTCGTTACAAAAGGACACTCCAAAACTACAGTTGTGCCTGGAGGACAGAGACCTGGGGAATAGTGGCCCACCTTCGCTCTTAGCCAGGACAGGCCCACAGGGGAGCTTCCCCTGCTAATTCAGCCCATCACAGGGAGGGAGGGAAGGTGACAGCTGCAGACATGGAAGAAATAAAAATAACAACAACAACAACAATATAATCTATGCCTGCAACTTTGAGATAGTAAGTTTCCTGCTTCAATTGACAGAAAAGTAAGTTGAGTGGATGCCAGGACACATTTCAGATGATCAGGTGTATGGTCCAGCGATGCAAATCAGGTAAAATGCTGCAGAAACCTGACAAGAGCAGAGCTGCAGGTGCTTGGTCTTGAAGGAGCTTGCCCTTTCCTCCACGGCAGCCTTCTGTATTTCAGATAAACAGGGCAACCCAGGACTTTATCACCTGGGCTGTGCCTGGCATAAAAGGCAATTTTTTCACTCTTTTAAAAAATATTGTATCATTTATTTCTAGGCAGAACTATAGGCCATGAAAGGAATCAGGAGAGGGAGGAGAGGCAGAAGTCTGTTGTGAAAGGTCTGTTAAGACGTAGTTGATAAATGTGTTTGTGGCAACAGCTGCCTTATACTTACTTCACTGAGCTCATGTCCTCACTCTCACCAGATTCCTGGCAGAAACTGGCACCCCCTGGCCTTACAAAGCCCTGCAGGCAAAACCCAGGCACAGGTAGGTTATTCAGTGTCACCTCCACACAATGCACAACCAGTCCAGCGACATTCCCCAGCAAAGTCTGGACTTGTGGGAGGACAAGGACAGGCACTTGGCGGTGTACCTGTGAGGACCAATGCAATCTCCAAGGTCAAGCAAGCTGCATGGGCATGCTGCAGGGGCAAGCTGCTCCATTTCAGTAGGAAACCAGGAGGAACTGGCAAGAAAACAGGGAACTCAAAGATCCTGGGCCTCATGTATTCATCATGTGCAAGGCCAGGTGCCACAGAGCCACCTTGTACCGAGCCCAAAGCTATCTAAACTGTATAAATAAAAACCATTTTGCCACAATCAATCTATCAGACACCTGTGTGTAAACTCAACCAGCCTAGCTCTGAAAGCTTCTCTGCTTTACAGGCCAGCAGCAGACACTGGTGTCTGTTCTGTGCTGCTGCCAAAACCCAGAGCCAAAGGTGTGCTCATGTTCCCCCTGCTCCTTTGCTCAGCTCCCTGTTCACGGAGCAGATAAAAACACTACCTCCCAGGTGAACACAGCTCAGCCTCTACACCCACCCTTCTCCCAGATCTCAGCAGGGAAACTTGGTCTGGGTTTGGAAAGGACACAAAGCAAAATGCAGTTGTTATCAGCTTGGCCTCTGTGTTGCACAGCCCTGGGTACAAGGCTGACTCAGGGTTATTGGCAGGGTGCTTGGCTAAAGGTAAACAGACTCCTCAGCAAGCTGCAGGACACGTGTGGACAAGTGTCTGAGCTCCCAGTGAAACCTGGAGCACTGGGCCATTTGTTTTTAGGGCTCTTTTGGCCTAAAATGTAAGAGGAAACTCCCACCCTCCTTGGCTCAGGAGCCAACCTCACAGCTGGCAAGCCTCAGCTCAAACCACACATACAACTCAAAGCAGGCACTCAAGTGAGTGACTCTTGGGAATACGGATCTACAGAGTCTTCAAAGGAACCAGGCTAATGCAGGGTACAGGCAGTCACACAGTGACTGGGGAAATGGGGAATTCCAGCATCTCAAGAGGACTGCAAGATAGAAGCTGCTTAAGTGCTTGCAAAATGGCTTAAGAGCAGCTTCACATGGAAAGTGACTGCTGCTTAAGCAGTTTAAAGTCGAGCCCCTCTCAAACATTGGTCAGCTATGAGCAGCTTAGTGCAGGAAGGGCTCCTGCCAAGGCTGCTGGGATGGCAGCATGCCACAGGAGAGAAACAAGTGTCCCCTTGGAGCAGGGAGCCTCACCCCACACATTCCACCCATGAACGGGTGCCATCCTGGCCTCGGAGCCGCTCTGTCCTCCCTGTGAAAGGAGCCTTGTCCTTGGCTGGATGTTCTCCGGAAAGGTCCACAAAGCAGAGTTCCTGGAAAGCTCAGTCTGCTTTCAGAAATAACATTTTTTAAAAATTAAAAATAAATAAATAGCTTTAAAAAATAAAAAATAAAATAATTAAAAATAAAATAATTTTAAAAATAAAAAAACATTAAAATAAATATAAAATAAAATTTTAAAAATAAAATAAAATTTTTAAAAATTTAAAATTTTAAAAATTAAAAAAATTAAATAAAAATTTTAAAAACTAAAACATTTTTAAAAATAAAATAAAAATAAATAAAATAAACCAAAACAAAATAAAATAAATTTAAATTTAATAAAATTAAAAAGTAAAATAAAGTAAAATTAAATAAAGTCAAATAAAATAAAGTAAAAAAAAAAAAGAAAAAAAAGGCTGTGCTGGCAGTCTCAGGCCAGGAGTTCCAACTCGTTTCTTTCTGCCAATTTCAAAGAGTAAGATTAGCTTCTGTTGTCCTTGCATCCTTGAATATCCCTGCCCTATTTCTTGGGAATTTTCAAATTGTGCAGAAGACAGAAGAACAAGCTTCGTTTGGAAGCTACAGGAGATAAAGAGGAAGCTCCATTTCTTCTTTTTTTTTTTCCCTGCAATGCCAGGGTCATCAAAGGTGGGAGCACTGGAGGTAATGGCAGGCGCAGATTGAAGCAGCACTCAAACATGAATGTGCTATTTGCCTATGGTGAAGAAAGCAAGAAGAGCAGAGTTGCACTCAGCTGTGAACTTGGGGTCCACATACTTGAAGACCTGGTGTAGTGTTATCACCTTTCTTCTCTTCATGAGAGAAGCCTGCCCTTCAGACTACTTCAGGTAGGGTTGTTTGTATTATTATTACATGAAAGAGCTGGAAAAAGCAAGACTAGGTAACATGTTCCTTTGAAATAAATCGATAGCTTAGTCCTAATCTGGAATCCTCTGGCTAGCTCTCATTGCTTCCTGTTAAAAGGACACAAAAAGGAGTTAGGGGCATATAAAGGATCCTTATGAAGGTACAGACAGGCCTTTGCCCATACAGCAATAAAGGGATGGACAAAACACCACAGAAATCTTGGGCAAGGGAAACATATTTAAGTGTAACTAAAATACTCCAGTTTGAGCTCTATCCTCAGAACTCAGGAGTTTGTTTTGGATTTAAAGTGCACCCCAAGAAGATAAGAGAACTAGAAGTTCAGTAAGTAGGATTCCCACCTTCAGCTACTGAAGTTTTAGGTTACTGTGGTTCAATCAGAAGCCATGCAGCAGCTTCAAAAAAAGATTACCAGGTCACTGTCTGACCAGGCTATTTCTTAGACACTTCTGAAGCCTTTTGACAGGATGCTTATCTAAAGCTCACTGATTTAATCTGATTTAGCAGTTACAGTGCTGTGGTTAACAGAAGAGAAAATAGAAGCATAATCTATATTACATGCAAATCCCTGCATCCATGCCATTCAGTTTAAAATGGCCAGAAGTTTGGACTTTGCTGATAGAGAAAGCATCACCAAAATACAAACTGTGCTTCCTGACACATCCAAAGTCTATTGTATTAACAGCCCAAGAGACAGAAAATTTAGGAGTAAGAAGCACTCTAATAACTTCTGGAGGCTTATTTGACTACTACGCACTTGAATTTTGAATGGAGCACAAGCAATTTAAATTTTAGTAGCTTGAAGAAAGATGAAACCACAAATGGAAAAAAAAGATGGCAAGAGAAAAAAAACAGATAATGGCTTATTTGAAATTGAGTAATTACATCCTGCATTGTGCTTCAACTGCCATCCTCAGCCATCCCCCATCCTACAATCCCAGTCCAGTGTTTCATTCTGAATACTGCTATCCTGCCCCTGCCAGGATTAATTTGTTTTCATGGATCCCAGATGCTTTGGAAAAGAGGGTTAATTATCATGCCATAGTTGCTGGCTTCCTGGCACATTCCTGCAGGACTCACTCCCTTGCATGAAGACCCACTCAGGCTGCAGCTGCTCCATGAACACCAGAGAAGGAAAAGTTAAATAAATCACGCCAGAAATTAAGACCACGTTTCAACAGCTGCAACAGTGAGAAGGGAGAGCAGGGAACCCATTTGAATTCATGTATGGCTCCAACCCAGGGAGCTGGCTGGGAAGGGCCAGGACAGGAAGGTTTGGCATAGGGCAGATAAAGCTTTCTGAATACAAGAAAAGGGACTGAGGTTACTTCCTTCAGAGAGCCATGGTCAAAGCACAGCACAAGTCATCTGGCTGCATTAGATTCCTCCACATCCCGTGAGAATTTCTTCCTTGCAGGAAGAAATCCTCTGTTTTTAACAGGGAAAGGCTATTATGCATTAAGAGACTAAACAGAACAAATATTTTGCTCTTTTAACTTGATCCTGCCACTGTCTAGAAATGGATTGGCTCTTTATCAAATCAAATGCTTTAGCAGTAGAACTTGGGGGCCTCATCATCCCAAAAACCCTGAACACCTATTTGGTTCAGATTATTTTTATCTGACTCTGGTTTTAAGGAAATCAAATGGCAGCTTAGAAACATCACATTATCACAGGAGCAAGCACATCTGATCACCTCTCCCCACAAGTGTCAATATTAATGGTGTAAGTGAGAAGATATTTGAATTTCACAACAAATCAGTCATGCAGCATACTTCTCTCTGACTGGTTAGACATAAAATAGACACAAAACCCTGGAATGACTAAAAAACCCACTGGTAGCTAGAGATGTAGGAATGCAAGGTACTTTCAAAAAAAAAGGAACACACAAAAGAATCCCAAATATGTTTAAACACATCCCTGAGATGGAAAAAATAATTGAGCAAAAAGTGTTAATGTCCCAGACCTTGATGCATTATTGAACAGAAGAGACTGAATATCTCCTACTAAGCTACCAGCACATTCAAGCAAGTTCACATTCAAGAGCTGTTCACAAGAAAACACACAGCAGGAAAAGGAGCAAGTTGCATTTAATTACAACAAAAGGGTTTCAGCCAGTAACAAGCCAGCTTGCCCCAAACATTATCCCTTTCTAAAAGACAGATTTAGTGATACCACATCCAGTTGTATCATTCCTTTCACAAAGCAAGACACCCAAATACAACCTCCACATTTTCTTTTAACTCCTCTCTTTCATCATCCTAGCAATACACTCTATCTTACCACTGTGGTGGTATAGAAAGTCAAAAAACAACTCTTCACACTTCTTGCATATAAGGAAAAATAAATATAAACAAGAATTAGAGTATGGTGAGAAGAGGAACATATCTCCAACTTAACACATCTTTACCCCCAATGAAAGGTGAGTAATTGGAAAAACAAACAAAACATCATCAAAAAACAAAACCCAACAAAACAAACAGTGGGATAGACACGAAGATATTACATTGTGAATGACAGCTGCTTACAAGCAGGAAACGTGCATAGCAATGTTCAATGTTTTGCTTGTGTGATTTAGGGAAAAAGACAGGAAAAAAACCCTGCATTAAGAGACCTTGAAGGTTTAATTTTAGTCTAACAAGTATGGAAATACCACTGCCAAATGAGAGACAAACTTCACTCCCTATGGAGCAACTGATTCCCCAGCTGCCCCACTGTTTGGGCTCTGGTCTAAAGAGCAAGATTAAAGGTGAACACAGATCTCATGTGTGGAAGAAGACCAACCTCATTCCTTCCTGGGGACAGGGCCTTCTTGTAGGCCCAAGAGAAAACATTATTTTCTTTTAACAGCAAAACACCAACAAAAAATCTTTCCTGTTCTCATGAAGACATGAATAAGATGATTACTTTGTGGAGAAAGAAGCTTGCACAATTCTTCACTCTCCTCTCTTTTCTGCCTTACATGTCACAGGCTACTCATTTTGCATATGGGCCTTCCAGCTGCTATCAAGTCCTCTATGATGCACCCAGAACCACGCTCCATTTCATCTGGGAAGACACAGGAAAGATGCCTTTCACTTCAACATCTTAGGCACTGCATGCTGTGATCCACTGAGGAAACCAAAACGTTAAAGTGCATTTTTTTTTTTTTTTTTTTTTTGTTTAATGAAACCTGAATGTTTTAAGGGTCACTCATCCCACACTGCAATTTGAAAACAGACTGTTTTTAATGCTCAACTACAAACAACTTCTGAGACTACATTAACACAACTAGCAATGGAAATGTGACAGAAGAAACAGGGTTCCACAGAACATTCAAGGTGATAAAAGAGAAATGAGAGACTGGGAGAGATCTTTTACAGTTAGAACACTACGCAGCACAGAGCATTTCACCAGCAGTAAGATATGGCACGTGGACGACTGCGCTGGAGCTGTCTGGAAGCAATTTCTGGGGAAAGAGCACTGAGGCTGAAAGAGTCTCAGCAGTGCCCCTAAAATGAAAGTCTCATTGCTACCTCACAGACAGAAGGCAGGGATTATTCCAAACCCTGTGCTGAAAGACCTGCCAAAGAACAGCTGGTTTTCAGTTCCCAGTTCAGACATATGAAAAGCCTGATGTGAATACCTAAAACACCCGTTACCTAAAGCATGAACAAAATGGAGGTAGACAGGGCAAAAATGAATCACTGTTGATGAGAAAACCTGAAGGACATCTGACACATTTTCCCTTGTATGATAAGGAATATTTGCCTTGAAATTAAGAATGGGGAAAATCCAGTCTATTGAAAGATGTGCAATACCCACAGCCTGTAAACATCCTACAACATAACCTCTCAAGGACAAGCACTCTGCACAAATCATCTTGCATACAGGATGGATATAGATAAAATCCATAAAGACAGAACAAAGAACTTGTAGGAGAAAGCATAAAATAGCTGATAAAGTAACTTCTCTGCAATGACTAAGAACAGACCTGAAAGAAGCCCTTAGCAATCCACTGCAAATTCGGAAAGGGGAACACACACAGAGCCTAGGACAACAGCTCCCAGACTCCACTGCTTGGATATCTCTTTCTGGGGGCTTAGCCCAAATAAGACAACTCCAGTTCCAGAAGAGAGGTTTCAAAGTACTGGGACAGAACAAATCATCTTCTCCAAAGTGAAAGATTTCTCACCTCATTAATTTCACATCACACAGTCAGTTACTTTACCTGAATCCCACTGAGATTACCTCATCTTAAGCTACAGACAAGCCAAGACTATTCACTCAATGAATTCTTTCATGGTCATAATGGATGTTTAAGGTAAATCAGACAGAAGAAAACGTTAAATTAATTGTGCAGGTATGAAAGGATATGGTGGAGGCTTTCTTTTTGTTTTAACTATTTTTACCACCTTAGATTCTAATGTGATCCATGTTGTCACCCCCCCATGACTTTTACCATTTAGTATGTCATAACCACTGCTTTAAAAAAAAGAGTCAAAAGGATATGTTAAACACCAAAGATTTAAGTTTAAATCATGGAAAATGAGGATGAACACATTGATACAGGCTTGCAATTTTAATTTTTAAAAGGCCCCCACGGTGGGACTAGCTGTAGATGGCATCATGCTAATGCAAACGGAAACTAGGATTTAAAAAAAAACAACCAAAACCACTTTAAATAAGAATGAATCATACCATACATGTGTACATACTTAATAATTTTCTACGTTAGCTCTGTTTGAAACTATAAATCAAGTCTGTACTACTAAAAGTTCAGTATGTGCAACATTAACCCAATCAAAGCATTTTATAAATACAAGCTCCTTTTTAGTATTGCAACATACTTCACTACTAAACATACTGAAAAACAAGTTCTACATTTAAAATTCTGCTAGAATAGTTCTATCTGCCAATTAAGACTACAGATGGAAAAATATTTGCTAATCTTTAACATTTTGAAAATGCAAATATATTTCATTTTTTGAAAAGAAACAATATTGTTTATCCTACTGGTGCTTCTTTAGACATTTGAAGATACTACACTAACAAAATACAAACTTTGTAGTAAGCTTACAACATGTACTTCTCAGAGGCAAAAAAAAAAAAAATCTGGTTTGTATTTATGAAGGAACATCCATTTATTATAAAACAAGATAAAAGATATTAGAATTAAGTTGAAACAAGGCAACATTAGAACAACCACTTTAGAGCTTTGTGAACGAAGTGTAGTTTTTAACTTGCAAATCCAGGTGAACGTAGCTCTTGACATGCTGTCCTCTTCTCTATAAATGGGATGAAGTAGAGAAGCAAAGCTTCAAGGTGTAAGGGTTGGAGCCATCTGTGAGGAGACAACACAGAACACACGATGGGCACAGCTCTCCTGCTGATCCACCTTCCATACCCTGGCACATTCACCAGTTCCGTGTATTGCACACTCACACATCCACTGGGGTTTGCCTTTTTCACATTGAAAGAGAAAGCTTTTCTGCTGCTACCAACTCTCCAAACTGAGATAAAACTGAATTGTGAACAGTGTGCTATTCATACTATCTTCCAAAATATCCTGCCCCTAAGGTCCATTATTAAGAAGGTGGACCAAAGGTGTGGGGGAATAGAAAAGATTTAACCTGTTAACACCTCACAGAGAGACAAACTTATAACAGTTAGGAGGAGGATAGTTTATTAGACATTAGTCTGGATTCAATATCATGTCTGGGAACACCTGGAGAGATTCCATTTAATTCAGTAAACTATCTTATTTGTTCAGTGCAGGTCTGGCCTATTGTGTACTTGTTCAGCAGGCGAACTCACCCCACTCTATTCTTGCTAGTTTGGAGCTAAATTCAGCTTGGCTTCACAATTTCTGGCTTCAAAGGGAACATGCTACAGGAGCAGTAAATTGAGAGCAATGAGCTGAGTAACCTAAAGAATCCTCCGTTCAAGACATTGCAGATTTCTCTCTATTTATTGTGAAAGAATCACAGAAGGGTTTGGTTGGAAGGGATCATCTCATTGGACCATCCCATTCCAACCTCCTGCCTTGGGCAGGGATGCCACACACTAGACCAGGTTGCTCAGAGCCCCATCCAGCCTGGCCTTGAACACTTCCAGGGATGGGGCATCCACAGCTTCTCTGGAGAACCTGTGCCAGTGCCTCACCAGCCTCACAGTCAGGAACATCTTCCTAGCATCTAAAACCTAAATGTCTCTGAGTTTAAAATCCTTACCCCATCTCCTATCACTATTTGCCCATATCTAAAGTCACTCTCCCTCTTTTTATAGGCCCACTTTGAAAGCACTGAAAGGCCACCATAAGGTCATCCTGAAGCCCTCCCTTCTCCAAGCTGAACAACCCCAACTCTCAGCCTCTCCTCACAGGAGAGGTGCTCCAGCCCTCTGATCATTGTCCTGGCTACCAGAGCCCTCAACTCCTTCTCCACAGAAAAAAAATTCCAGCAGTAAGATCAGGAAAATTTACTTACTTGGGACTCTTATCTGGTAGTGATTAAGTACAGTGAGAGCTTCCACTGCATCTGTCTTACATTCCCATTCCAACAGACCAGACAGTGTTTTGGCAGAAGCTGTCAAAATGAGAAACAAAAAGGGAAAGGAGGGGATCAGTAATGTCTGACCGTGGATACTCAGATCAAAGCTGGAATCAAGGCATTTCCCAAACAGGTCAAATTTTACTTACGTTTTGGGTCAAACACTTTGTATTTAATAAAGCTGAGAACTTCATGATCCTCACATAACTGTCACAAAAATAAAATAAGATATAAAACTCCAGCAAAAGTGCACATAAACAAATTAGCAAAAATTCCAAGTTCCTGGAAGAGACACACAAAAAGGAAGATTCTGACTTTTTAAGAGAGTTTGCAAGAATTTACAGAAAATCATTAAAAAATATATTTAGATTGGTATTCCAAAGAGTTACCATTCTGTAGTATGTAAAACAAGGCCCCTGTATCTGTGATATCACTGCTATCTCCAAAAACATATTAATATAATAACAAGTTCTCCTTTTTGGCATTCCTACTCCAATACAGTAGCTCTGAAGTTGTTCATACAAGGACACCACTTGGGACCAGAGTTCACTTTCAAATAGAGTTGGAAAAATATTTTTTATGGAACTGAAAAAGAACTCACTGGACTGTCAGCAATCTTGCCACTGCCTCCACTTAAAGAGGCACAGTATTGCATGTTTTAAGCATCCAGAGTTCATTTAGGATACTGCCAAGGGTCCCAGGTACAAGCTGGTCTCCATTCCAAAACATCCTAGCAGTCATTAGAGGCAGTCAGTAAATCCTTTGTGAGTTGTAATCCTAATTTTCATGTATTTGGCTTTGTATCTTTTCCCTTTCCTCCAAAAAACCCCAAATTAAGCTCCTCAACTTTATTTTCAAGATTTAGTTTCTCACATTAAAAAAATATAAATAAATAAAATTGAGACAGGAACTCCAGAATTGTAAACATATCCAGATGGGCTATAAATATATTTTAAGGAACAGCTCTCTTCCAGTGGCTCTGCTACAAGTTCCCAGTTACTTGTTTCTAAAAGCAGCACCAGGAAAAACCAGGAGGGGGCCCAGAGAGCACTGCATGCCAGTCACTCCAAGTGCTTACCTTTACAAATGTTTCCTCAGTCACACACAGGGGAACATTGTAGTAATGCAGCACACAGGAGGGTGGCTGGATTATGTTCTTGGATGCTTGGCCAGCACTGGTGAAGCGATTGTTCTTACTCATGGCAAAATCTTTGTAACTACTTGTGCCATCCTCCAGTTCAAATATCTGGCTTGGAACTACTGAGTGCTGCTTGGAAACACTGGAATTTAAGGATAAAATTTCTTAAATCATTATGGCTATCATACTTTGTAGGTTATTATCTAACTAGAAAAATGCTGGTGTTTCTTTATAATAATTTGAAATAAATAAAGTAAGAACATGATGGGTTGGATTTGACACCTTCCTTAAAAATGCAGAAAGAATGGATAAGACACATTAGGGAATACAGTTTATCAGTGGCCAATCCATGTAATGACAATATGCTTTATGAATGTAAATAAATAAAATTTTAAATAGTAATAAATCTTAGAGTGGTTTGGGTTGAAAGGGACCTTAAAAATTGGCCTTGAACGCTTCCAGGGATTGTGCATCCTCAGCTTCTCTGGACAATCTGTGCCAGTGCCTCACCACCCTCACAGTAAAGAATTTCTTCCTAATATCTGACCTAAATTCACCCTCCTTCAGCTGAAAGCCAAAATAAACAGTCACAAACTGGAAATCATAACTCCAACAATGATAACAGAGTAGTGTGATATTGTCCCTTTGAAACCTCATTCCATCTGCCCACTGGTGGACTATTAATCTTATAAAACATATTTACCAGACATTGAGTCTCTTTCCAAATAACTTGACATTATTGAGATGTGTGACTGCTCTTTCTACAGCATATTCATCACCCATTTCAACCAGTGCTGTGCCTGGAATAGTCTTCATAAATTTCACCTAAGACAGATAAGGTTAAAAAAAAAAAAAAAAAAGCATTGTAACAAAGAGCTCAACCAATAGTTTTATAAAACATTATGACATATTTTTAGACAACCTCAGGCAGGCTTTTTCCAAAGCATTTGAAAGAACTATAGCGGTTTCCAAGTTTCTAATCAATTATGCCTTACCTTCTCAATGTTTCCATACAAGCAGAACAGGTTGAATACCCTTGAGCAGTTCATCTTGAGCTGATGCAACCCACTAACCATGACAACTGACCCAGAAGGATTTCCACCGTGCATGTAAGAGGAGGATGCCTGCGGCAATGGGTAAGCAACGAGTTCGGGAGTGTCCCGAGATCCCATTCGGTACCGGCTTGGCAAAGGCAACAAAGGACCATGGGAGCCTAAGGAGATGAGAGACCAAGTTTTTATGTTGTTTGAAACCATTTGCACTACTTAATCATGCATCAAAGCCCACATACATAATGTATATTTAAAGGAGGGGTAGAAGGTTACAGCAAATGCTGAAAAAAAGATATTCCAGTAATTACAAAAACCATTATCTTCCCTGCAGCATGCAAAATATTTGAACATAAATGTACCAGAGGAAATAATTAAAATCAACATTCAGAAATATTCCCATCTAGTTACAGAGCTACATGGCACCAAGAAAGAATATTACAAAGTCAGGATAACAAACCAAAAGAAGTGAGACAAAGGTCAGGAGATGACACAGCTCTTTTTCCCAGACATGAGATTAAGTCAGATGCCTGCCTTTCTACGAAATGCTCATTTGGAAGAAACAGGAATACTTAAACCTACACACTACTGCAAAATGAAGCGGTCCTATTTTCCACTATAGATAAAGTGACAAGTTTCACTGAAATAGATGATTTCTCTTTTTTTTCCTTTAAGTGATGAGACACTACTAGTAAGCAATACCTCTGTTCATAGAAAATGTCAGTATTACAGATCATGGGGAGGATCCTTGTTTTATTGAGACAAAAATAATGTGAAACTCACATAAGCCACATATAAAAGGAACTTTTTGTCTTTTTTTTCCCAGCAAAAAGCAGTAATGACAGGGAAAGAGTGGCATAGGAGGAGATGGACACATTACTTAAGGTAGAAGGATGTATCAGAAGAATGAAAAAAGAACATCACTGAATCAAGGTGGGACTTGGAAATGCTGGAGATTTGAAGAACCTTTGGAAGGAGTAGGTAGGATGTCAACCTATATTGTAAAGTATCATAAATACCTTTGCAAAGAAAGAGGCAAGACAAATCACATTGCACCTGACAGCTGAGAGAGTAACTAACTAGAAAAGTCACATGTGACTGGGGACATTTGTTTCTCCACCCTGAGGTCTCAGCTCAGCATATGAAAGTGACAGCAGGTCTTGCCTTACAGAGAGCACTAGTAACAAACACAGTACTTTATAGCACTGACTCCAAAACATCATTCCTCTACAGTCACACAGCTGTACCTTTTCTGAATCACCTACATTAGAAGTGCAGATGCCAACAATTCATAGCTTTGCATGCAAAAACATCAGAGCTCTCTGTTGTACCAAACCACTGATCACACTATGTTGCCATTTTCTAGAAGAAAACTGCTTTCCCAATCCAGATATCATTTTCTACCCATTGCCAGGGTGATGGCAACTGAAAGGAAACTTTCTTCCAAGGAATAAACCTGTAGAGCTGAATGCTTTGGGTGACAGGAAGGGGTGAGGCAATGAATGTACATGGATTTCACTGAACCAGCAGTGTTTCAGTAGGCAGACTGACAGCACTGCAGGTGAACTGCTCATGCTGAAGGGAACCACAGCCAAGCATTGATTAAATATTTAGAATTCCACAGAGCATGTAAGAAATCACAACCAGCTGTCACCCCATGTTACTTACCATAGCCATCATGTCTAAAGGATGATGGGTGCTCTCCCAGAATAGCTTGTCTCTGCCGGCCCTTCCCTCTGTCTAACGTGGGAAGGGAAAGAAATCAGTTTAGTATGCACAACCAGGCACTTCATTTCTCCAGTTAAGACACAAAGCTTCTAGTTAAGAAGTGAAAAAGTAATTTGAGTCCTTGTTAATTTTATAAACGATTTCTCATTCACTCTATGTCTAAAAATACAAGCTGTAGCCCTGGGACACCAAAATTAAAAGACTGCCATCTGTATAACAAATTGCACTTAAGTTGATTGGGGGCAGTGGCCAATGAGGAGATGCAGACATTTAAAGTTTATGGAGATACCCAATAGTTCTCCTAAACAGACATCACACATTAGTATAGAAAACACCATACAGCAGGATTTACCCATGTGTCTCTTAAAACAAATTTGAAATGCAGTACTTTTGAAAGACAGTACCTGAATCATAATATTAGCTTCAACAGCAACACATTTTCAAAGTGGGCTTCTTTCAAGAAGTTTCAGCATAAGCCAACAACAACCTGTATTACATGGTTTCATAATCAGTAAACAGAGAGCATTACATATGTGTACATATATATTTACAGAACACCTACTGACTTATGGGCATGCTGAAAGGATTGTACATTGTGGCATTACCAGCAGCACGTAACATTTCAGCTGAGGGAAAGCATCACTGAGTAATGCACTTACACAACAGTCAATCCTTTAAGAAAACCCAGTTCTCTAGGATATAAAGTTAAGCAAGGGGTCTACATTAATGGAGGGAAGCAATGCCTCACAGCCAAAGCTGTATTTTCCAATCAGATCCATGCTGCAAAACAGAAAAAAATTTGAAACTTCCAGATTTCTTTGTGGTAAGCAACAATTATTTTCTTACAATTGAAAAAAAAAAGCCACATTGAAAAGATGGGGCAAGATATTTATCAGTTTGCAACAATTCTCAGGAAAGTTAAGTATGACTGCTGAGAAGAGTAACTCCAGCCCAATGCAGTTGGAGGTATTTTCCCAAAAAACCAGGAACTATTTGATTACACAACAGTGGTAGATGAAAACACATGTGGCCCTTTCTGCTCAGGATTTCGAGGCCAGGTTCCAAGTCAGATATTTACTTTGGCAATAAAATCTGAGGAGAGAGCAATCCTGAATACTTTCAAATATATAGAAGAAAGATTACTGTTGTCAAGTTTACTTTTCCACTCCCTTTTCAGGGTAACAGCTCTGGTTCTTGGCTCTAAAAAGCAAATGAGCAGTCAGATCAAATATTTTGAGCATTTAAACTGTACACAGTAATCATCTTTCAGAAAAATCAGTTTTGTAATTCCAATCTGTGGAACTAAATGCTTTGAAACTGCCCACAGTAAAATATAGTCAAGAATCACATTCTTCAAATAAAGAATTCTGTGAGAAAAGTTTGACAAATATTTCCTCCTCATGGTGGTGCAAGTCTCTCCTTGCCCCATGCTTACTCCTTCCTTGAACAAAGCCCCTGGATTGTGCCAGTACAAATACTTGTGTAAACAAGCACTGAAACACAAGAACCAACCTGTGTTAAAAATAATTCTGAAAGGAAAGGTTCTTTATGATCTTCTTTAAGCTTGGGTTCCTTGATTTTTAGTTCTGTTTTTACATCAGGTCCTTGAGTCACTGAGCAAGCTGGTATTACCACCAAAAGAAATGCTCCAAATGACAGAAATTTCTGGCTAAAGGCCAGTAGAATACTAAGTCAGGTGGGTTTATTTCATTCAATCTAATGCACTATGAGTTCATAGCAACAGGCACTTGCTGGGAAGTTTACTTCAGTGGAGAAAGATTATGGGCAATTTATTACCATAAAGAACTAAAAACAGTTCTTAAAAGAAATCATTAGTAAAATGCATTTCCTTCCTAACATTGGAAGGGCAGGTGTGAAATTCTGAAAGGATTTATTGGCATGTCTGTCCTTGAAATGAAATTCCTTTGGGATAAGATCTTTGCTGCAGTGAGAGCCCTACAGCTCAGGTCACACTATGTTCAAAACCAAAATAGTGCTGTTGCAAGAGTTGAAGGACAAATACATAAACTCTTTCAAAGAAAACCCCAACTGCTGGATTGCTTTATGAGCAAAACTGCTCTAGATGCCTGTTTTGTCAAGTACATTTTACTGTTTATATTCAACAATTTATATTCCCATTGTCCACATAAATGGATGTGGATCATAGTAAATGACAAATGATACTACATACAATATGTAATGATTGAGATAGATGTTAATACAAGTCTAATTTTTTTCCTCTTATATGTAGTAGGGTGCTTATGTATAGAGAATAGAGACAGTAACAAAAGAAAAGCAAAAGAGCAGAGTTCTTGAAAAGAGCAAGCCACACCTATCCTAAGTTTTTCATTTTCCACTGTTTGCTCAAGTTTGGGGAAGTTTCAGTTCATACAGTCATACCTATCTGCAGACCAATTATATAATGCATTTAGATGCACAGTGTTACAAGTCAGCCTCCAAACACTGCAATGATCAAAAGATACAAGGGTCAAATGAATCCTTTCAATTTTTCAAATTCAAACCTTTAGATTTTTTTTCTTGCCCTTGGGTTTCTTCAGAATCCCCTTTCTTTGACTCAAGAATTTGAGAAAAAAATTGAGTCCCAATACAAATAGTCATAATCTAGAAGCTGCAACCAATACTGTAGCTCCCTTGTTAACTTTTTACAAGAACTTCATTTTGAAAAGCCAAGCCCTAAGTTTTAAGTTGTACAAAAGTTTCACAAGCCCATTGTCTCTGCAGAATTATTCTGAAAGTGCAAATCTCTTGAGACAGCCAAAGCCCTGGTTCTCATATAGTCTTTGATAAGTAGATATTCTATCTTGGTGACATTGTCTTCACTTTTCTGACTTTACATTGAACATGTTATTGTACACAGGTTACTGAACACTGCACTCAATAGTTACAAATCTTTGGTTATTTTTAAATAAACACTTAACAGCAGTTAGGCTAGACACCAGTTTGACTGTACATATATAATCATAGTTTCCACTGACATGAGTTAAGCCCTGAGAATTTTACAGCTGAATACTCAAGAGACAGTATGCCTGTACCAATTATGAATCTCCCTATTTTATTACTTAAATATAGCTGAGGGGACTTACTGGTATTGCACTGCTCAGTTCCAATTATCTGCATAAAAGGATTGAACTTCCCTACTACTAAACAATATTTACATTGTTAAGTCTGAATGCAACTCTCACATACAGCAAGTAATAAAAAGATTACAATGTCAATGATATCAACAAGAGGTTCTCAATGTTGCAGGTTCTCAATTTTTCATTGGTAATTTTAAGGGAAATAAGACCAGCATACATATAAACTTGAACAGAATGGGTACAGTCTATCATGTTATTCATCCCACACAAATCTGAAGTACTGACAATGTCCTCCTTTAAAAACTTGTGGTGGTGGTGCATGCAGTATGCAGACAAGGTGAACTGCAAGTCTGAGGTTTTTCAGAGGGTTTTTTTGTTTGTTTGGGGTCTTTTTTTGCTGATGCCGATGTGGTGCATGATGAAGTGTAGAGTCAGCCTGCTGAAGTCCTCTATCCTTCTTAATGCCTTGTCCAACATAGGGGAAAAGAGTCCTTTCGAAGGAGAAGCAGTGTGCAAGTTTGTAGTTTATAAGGAATAGTCTGTGCCAGGTTTCCTCTCCTCCAAAGAGAGAGAGCTGCTTGGAGAAATGCAAGTCCTTGAGAACTGCGAAGGTGCTTGGAGGTGTGGGCTCCTTGTTGCACTAAGTGGCTCAAGCACACGGCAGTAGGGGGCACTAGGGCTCAGGGTTAATTCCCTGCGGTGGCACAGCCTCCAGCAGCACTGGCCTGCTTTGGAAGGACTGCTGCCACACGGCCTGACACGTGTGAAGGGCTGGCATTAGTACAGTCAAAGAGCTACAGTGAGAATGGATCAGAACCTACCTCGGCGGCCCAGATATGGCTTAGTGTAGTCCCAACTATCGTTGTCGTTCCTAATGACATTAAGTCGAGTTGGCTGTTCAAATAAAGTAAAAGTGAAACAGGTTAAGCCTTGACTATATGTATTTTTTTGGAGTAAAATTAAAAGAGAAGGTCCAAGCATTACCCTTGCATATTCAATTTTTAGTGTGCAGCATCCTGCATAGATATCTGCTCCATTGAGTGCCGCCTTCGCCTTCTGGGCACAAAACACGGATTCAAACATACACATCACGTTAAGGATCTTTTTCCCCAGGTGTCTCATTCACATCCCTTTTATCTGATAGGGCCTTTTTACTTTTGTGGCCTGCAGGTATTTCACTAGTGTATACACTACAAGAACTCCACAGAGACTCATCACAGTAGTTACTTTACATCAAAAGGATTAAGTGTACATCCTTTTTAACTCATTAGCCCAAAAATTCCACATAACTAAAACAGAGACTTGGAGTGAACAAATACTCATCTTGCCTAAAAAAATACAGCAGGCAGATGCATGTACCAGGCTCCAACACCCAGATTATTTCATGTGCTGCTCATACTCCAAGATTAGTTTTGTGATTAGCAGAAAAATGTGCCTGAGCCTTGGCACATCACAACCCATGACCTCACCCATACTCAATAATATATGCTGTCAGAATGCCTGAACTTTGCAGCAGAACAGACCTTTTGCACCATGTCTTGATATAATTTTGTGATATTTTAGAAAAAGTCTGAAACAACAGAATGTGCCTTGGTTTTACCACATTCCTGCAGCCCAACTTCTTCCAAAGTGACACATGCTCACTGGGGAACTTAAAACTTAGGAAAGTTAAGCTTCTCAGACCTATAAGGAACTGACACTGGCCAGAACAGGAGAAATAATGGATACTTCAAGTAGCATTTAAATTTGAGCAAATTTTTGAACTTTTCAGATAAGGCTTGTCTTGAAGCTCACTTTCCTTGCCACCCCCAACTGTTTACCTTGCTGCTGCATTACTTCACTCACATTTGTGAGTTTTCTTTCAATTGCTGGCTGGTTTCATTTTCAATAAAAGGCATGTTACAGAATTTAATTCACAGGACATAAGGATAGTAGTTTCTGTGTGTGTGCAGGACCCTCTACACAACTTCCCTAATCTCTCACAAGATGAAGAATAACTCCTAATTGTGCAAGACATCTGATCCTGACAATTCCACTTATGACAAACTTAACACATACAGTAAGTTAAAAAAAAGTCTGTTAGGCCACACAGTTTAAGTTTTCTACATAGATAAATAGCAAATAGTTTGATTTATTAGAAGTTAGGTAGTTCCTCTTGCCTGAAAAATCATCAAGGCAGCCATCACATTGGTAGCATCTGAAATCACAAAATCATGCCAAATAATTCGGCAAATTTTGTCCAGATAACACTTTAAAAAATGGATGTAAATAAAGCTTTAGGGAGAGGGCTGACAGAGTTTCATAAATTAAGGCCTAATCATATCAGACTTTGGACTTCACAAACCACAGCAACACACCACAATTCTGAACATTCGATCCAGGAACAACTTAAGGCTGCAAATAGAGTAAACAGTAGGATAATAGAGCAGGGAATTTCTTCAACACATGATGCCCAAGAATCAAGGTCAAGGAGGCCTAAGTCAGCCTTTACTTTATGAAGTCTAAATAGCAAGACAAGCAGTATATACTGGGACTATTTCAGAAGAGTCTGAAGAAGGCAAAATGCACCTCTGCAATCCCTTACCCATTTCTTGAGTATCAACACAGGCAGAAGCTATGAAACTTTTGTGTAGAAAGATGCATATGAGGCATTGTCAAATCTATGATATATTTCATGTCTGCAATTATTAGGCCTGAGGGACTACAAACATGGTTATCAACCACTGCTGACAATGCCATTTTTCTAAAAAGATGATATGTGCAAGTACTATTTTGTCTTATAGACATACAAAAATTAGAAGTTACCATGTCTCACACAGAAACTAAGAAATTATTTGGTCTCAAAATCACATGGTATTTTTCTGACATTTGCATGTTAAACCAATTTGAAGTCAAAAGCCTACAGCAAAAAAAAAAAAAGTACACTGATAAAGGATATTCAACCATGGCTTGTATTCCATTTCTCTTGAATATAACAATGCGCTGAACTTTTCCAACAGGGTTGCACACAGTGTACAAAACATCCTAAGGAAGAAGAAGAAAAAAAAAATTTAGTCAGATGTGAAATTCCAATCACTTATGGTCCACAGAACATTCTCCTGAAGTGGCATTTAAGTGCCAAATAGCAAAGAAAAGGTTTGTTAACTCTCTATTTCTTATTTCCCCCTCTACAATGAATACATTCATGACTGGCGTTTTTATCAATCAAAACACTACAGGCAATCAAATCTGAAAACCAGGAAAAGACCTCCATAAGAAGTACTCAAGCAAATACTGGTTTAACAAGTGTCTTCAACTGTGTCAAAACCCAGTAACAGCATCCATGTCTCAAGCTCTGCTACCTTTGAAGCACTGCCCTATTCTACCACAGCAGAGAGACAAAGTGACACTTGTAACACATTTCATAGGTTTCCAGCAGCTGAGATCATGTTCTTTTTCAGACAGTAACTGAGAATAGTTCAAAATGTAAACTTAGCTCATCAAAATGAGAATTTCAACAGTTTTCATCCATCTGAAGCAAGTGGGTGCTACGCTCCTTCCTTACTTTTTATCTAAAGCAAATACCTCCAGAATTATCATTCCAAGATTTTGGTGTACATCCTCAGGTTTATTTGGGGCTCCAGAGGGAGAAGTGGCAAAGGAAGTAGGTATAATATTTATTATTATGTTTTGCAGAGTAGAAAAGCAATTGGGAGGCAAAGGCGTAGGGGGCATGTGGATCTCTTAAAACTAAAACACAGCCCACGCAGCCTGAACACATAAAAGTAACACCTGTGAGATCATTTACAGCATGCTTGGCAGCACAAAGGGTTACCCACCATCTCTCCTGTTTGGGAAAAAAGATTCCTAGAAATTTTCCAGCTCCAGGTGACATTCATTTTCATATGACTTTCCTTCATAATTTGTCCCTCAAAAAATTTCTTCACAGCCACTTAATTAAAGCCAAAAAAATTGTCTTTCAAAACATAAGGTCTACTCAAAACCCTATCAGTGTCATTAGCCAGCAGTAACACACAGAGCTGGATTTTTAAATTATGTTTCATAATTCAGCTACCTTATATTAGCAAATCAATCAAGTGGCTCACCAGACACAGTCATGAGGGCTATTTATTAAGAATTTAAGCACTTGTATTATATACACACTAGAATATCATAATTCAGTTGCCAAGGTACAAGACACCTTCCTCATTCATGTGGGAAAGTCTCTTTGAACAGACAAATCTCTGAAAAACTTCTGCCCACAGGTAAGGAAACAAGGAAACTGAACTTCAGAGACCTGTACATGACATCTTGGGCAAAACTCTTCAAAACACCAACACCCCCTATCACATAGGGATGAAAAGCAATTAGCAATTAAATACAGTTAATTTGCCCTTCTTGCCCTTTGCTGTTACAGCTCTCAAAGAAACCAAAAATGTTCTGTGAGAGGGAGAAGTTGATCACAATTATAATTTTAGAACAATTTTGCTTCTGCCACAAGAGGCCTTTAAACAAACCAATGTCTCCCCAAAAACTCTAACTTGTTTTTAAAATAAAGCTCTTAAAATTTTTACAACAGTTTACTGCAGACATTCAGACTTGACACTTAAAACTGGTTGCAATTCTTCATCTCTTTTTTCTAACTGTAGTTCAAATTTAAGAAGAGTGTTGAAGAGGAAGTAGTAGTATTGGGCTTTGTGGCTTTTTTTTTGAGAGGGAATGATGTTTTGTTGATTTTTGTTTTTTGTTGGGGGTGGGTTTTTTAAATAATGCAGACTTTGCCTGAGGCATTCTTAAATTAACTAGTTTTTAACCCACTGGACAAGTGCACAATTTGTATTTTTCTCACCACATTTTTAGCTGTTATGGGCACAGCTGCTCTCCCCAGTTGCTGTGACTATGCTGCCTTCAATGAGCTCTGCTGCTTGCCAGTAATTCTGGAAATCTGCCTGCTCCCAGCACTCATTTGTATATGCTAAAGAAACAGCTGGGGGCAGTGGGAAGGAAGAGGTTAGGGGTGGGTTGTTTGTTTTTAAAAGGGAGCTACTGTGCCAGAGGCTTCATCCTCAGAATTCCCATGAAATTCTCCTAGCCCAGAACCAGGCTCCCAGTTTCTTCAAGCATCCACCTTTAACTGAACAGCTCATGCAAGCAAAAATTAAAATGCATGAATGAAACAGAGTTTCCAAAATTTGTATTACAGTCATGTGCAAAGAATACTTGAACTCAGCCAGTGGATTTGTTCACACAGCGCAGAGCAGGTTTGTTTTTGAACGCTAAAAAGCAACTCATACCATGGCATGCTTTTCTATAAAGAGAATTGACAGGAAAAACAAAATTCATCATTCACTGATGAATCAACAGACAAAAAGCTACTGATACTCTCAAGACAATGAAGCAGAAAGCATGATGTGGAACTGACTATTCAAGGTAATTTCAGGAATACTAAGCTGCAGTCAATTTGCTCTTATAATACACAGCACATTAAACAACACTTAATGCTTGCATTAAGTTACTTGGTTCCACACACCCCAAACATTTTGACTGATCCATACCATCCTACATCCCTAAGAAAGTGGCTCATACTTGTATCATAGTACACAATTTAATTTTTTTCCTGAAATATTTCAGTGCAATTTAACATGTACTATAAAATCTCCTATGAAAAATATAAGTATTTAATGCATGATAAAACATAAATGCTTAAATAACAACAACAGCAAAAAACCCCTTTGTCTTAAAAAACCATGTACAGGTGCAATTAATAAATGGCAATAAATTAGGATGCAACTGTATAAATGGTACAACTTGAAGTACTAAAAAGGAAAATATGTTGGCCCAAATAAAAGTGAGGAAGATTCCATCAAACTGGAGTTGATCATCAGACGATAAAAATTTCACCTTTCTGAAAAGGAAATACTTAAGAAGGACTGCAATAAAATAACCCCTCCCTACTGTAAAAAATCCTTGCTCTTTAAACATACACCACTCAGAGCCTAAAGGCTCAATAACAGTCTTGATGTTGTGGCAACACATTGGGAGATATTCCAGAAGCATGCAGCAACCTAAATATTTCAAAATCCTCACTTCTAAAGTCTTCAAATGTAGTGCAAAACATCTGTATGAAACTGAATTGTCTTTATTTAAGAATGTGTGTACTACTTATGTGTATATACAAAAAAATAAACAAAAGAAGACAAAACATACCACTGTAATTGGGTAGAGAGGATTCTGAATTGACAACAGGAGAACTTTATTCCCACCGGATGGGTCATCAGTGTTCCCAGGTCGAGTGATCCTCTTGCTGGTGGAGTAGTTGAAGAAGGCCTGCTGCCCAGCAATGTACACAGGCTCATCTGCTGCAAAGGTCACACATTTCTTTGCACTCTCCACGTTTTCAAACTCCACCAGAGCCTGGCGCTTGAACGGCATCATCATGACATAGCTGGTGAGGGAAACATCACAATAAGGTTTCCTGCTCAGCCAAAACAACTCCCAGGCCCCATGATGGTCATTTACGACATGTTTTTCTCCAAACCATTCCTAACAAAGACATACCATATGGTTCCAAACTTCTCAAGAGCTTCCACGAGATCTGCTTCCACGACAGATTCACACAGCCCTCGGACATGGACAACAGGAGAAACAGAGACTTTGTGATGACTTCCCCCGGCATCCTAGCAACAAAATGACATTTTAAAATTCAACACAGAGCAAGGAACATTTCTATCATTAATTAAAATTAAATGCTTGGTAGACACTACACTGGGTCCAGAAAGAGCCATCTAAATGCACAATCTAAGAAAGTGTTAAATAATTTAACTTTTCTTTCCAAACGGAATGCCAAGTTCAGTTGCTGAAGTCTACTTAAAATAAAAAGCTTTTCAGACTTAATTAATCTGTTTGCACACACTGGATTTTTCTTGGATTAAAAAAAAGCAGCCATTTAACACTGATTGAATTGCAGGAGGTCTTACACACACCCTATTCATTAGAAGCATTAAAAAAAAATTTAGGACATGTCCAACAGCTAAAATATTCCTGACATTCTGCTTGCTGATGCCAGTATTTTTTTTTGAGACAGGCTGGGAGAATAAAAAAGCAAGAACAAACAAGGGCCATCCCCCCATTGTAAATTGAACACAAATTGAGATTTTTCCAATGCTCCACAATGCAAGAAAATGCCAGCTCTGGATTACAGTTGAAATAAACCCAACCTCCCTTCTAATTCTGAATACACATTTTTTAAAACTCACGGTTTCTGTACATATGGGGCTCTTTTCACCCCAAGGCTGACTACTATTAATGGATCCAGACATCATACATTAGCACACAGAGTTCCCACCATAAATATTTTTCAGAGCTACTTTCAGACAGGCTCAATTCAGTGCAGCTGAAGAATTTGGGCTGCAATCAGCTTATCTTTCCATGAAAACCCTGAAGTAAGGCTGAAATTTACCTTAAATACTCTGGGACACAGAGGGTAAAAAAAAAAAAAAAGTAAACCAATAATGAGAGATGATTAAAAAAAGATTAGAGATAATAAATGGCACACTTAAATATACTGCAAATATCCAGCACCCAGATTTCATGGGTGTGTGAAGTTGATGTACTCAAATTTAGTGACTACATCAATGTGTTCCCATCTAACAGATCAAGTCTTGTTGATTTTTCACTTAAGCAGCAACACAACATCTTCTGGAACATGAGAGAGATTCTCATTTGTAGCACAAAGGAGCATTGAGCTCCAATAATTAAGTAACCACAATGATTGCTATTACTGTTAGACATTCCTCTCTTCTCTGTTCATTTGAACTACAGATGCCAGGAAAAAAAACACATTCCAGATAACTACAAATTGAGTCTTGTGTGTTTAACTCCTGTGGTTCCATGCACAGTTGTCACTCAACAACTACAGATTTTTTCTTTAAATCAAGGATTTGACCATTCTGTTTGAATCAAAAGCCAGCACTTCAGGCTTCCTCATGTCAGGATAATCAGCTGTGTAATATTTTAAGCTTACCTTACATTTTATTTGTTTGCAGTAGGAAAGAATTTTAAGTGGCAACATGTTTCTTTGAATAAGAACTGTGGCAATGCTGGGAAAACTCCACTGGTGATATTTGTATAAGTTACCTTGTATCCTGAATCAATCAGCTCCGGTGTACAGCAGGAGCAGTGATCAAAGTAGTCAGGAAAGGTTAATACTTTGAACTGCAAATGCTTAGGCAATTGCAGAAGGAACAGAACTACAGAGAGATTTTATTGTCAGATTGTATGTTCTTAACCCACATACACACTTTTCAAAGCTGAAAAAAGCACCTGAGGAAATCTTCAAGAGAAAACTAACAATAACTACCACTTTTTCCTGCAAAGCCTATTACTCTAAGATGTTGAAATAACAAGCACCTTTATTTACAGTCTACAGAACAATCAAAAATGATTACATCAATTATTCATTGCCCTGCATACTTGCTACTATATTAAGACCCCAGTTAGTGCTAGGGGAATGTATTTTCCTTTTAGGTTTCTTTAAAATACACTCAAGAAATCCCATCTAATATTATATGTGTCTAATCACATGGTGAATACAAGCAATGATTTACTCATTGAAGCAGATTCACCACAAGGAACAGTTACTAGCAACTTAGTACTTGCTACTCACTACCTTTTGAACTAGTATTTCCGTGAATCACGTCAAGCTTTTCAGAGAATGGAAACTCAGAAGAGTATTTCTCTCTCCCTTCCTTCCCTTCCCAGCTCAAACTTCTGGTTTAGTTTCAGTTCATGTTTCTTTGTTATGCACATCCCTTTGTATTTTTATCTACTTGCAGGTACTATTAGATACAAATCTTTCTAGTAGTGCAAATTCTCTCAAAAATTAAGACTTTTACACTTGCATCTTCAAATCCTTTACCCACAAGTTACATGAACATGTACAGGCATCTGCACTTCTGCAGAAAATGAACAAATACAAATTTTGCTTTCTGTTATCGTTAAAGCAATATTTGGCTTTCCAAACAAAATTTCTTTCTCCCAGAACACCATACAGAAGACATTCTTTTAGCAAGGTTTAGCAAGAGATTTAGAAAGAACCAAAACCTGCCATTATAGCAACCTGTGCAGAAGCTCGAGAAGCATGGAATTAAAACCAAAAAACTCTCCCAGAACAAACAACAGAAAACACCCACCCCCCCAAAAAACCCAAACACAAACAAGTGATATCTTGGCCACCTGCCATGAACTTCTCTTACTTACAGAGAATTTCAGAACCACTTTTATTCACATAAAACCATTGAGGTGGCCAAATCAGAGGGTCTCTGCTTTCCTCCAAATAGTTTCTAGCCAGGAGCAGTGAATAGCAGCACAAGAACCAAGCACAAATCAGCCAGGAAGCCTCAAACAAACATTCACAGAGCACATGGGCTGGTGAAGGATGGGGACACAGGTGCAAGAAAAGTCTTCACAAGGGGCAGACACACATCTTATTGTCAAACAAGTTTTGCAGCTACAAAGCTGCAGTATCAAGCAAATCTAGGATGACCCTGGATTTCCTCTATGAGGAGAAATAAAACCACCAGAACACATGAAAAATCAAACAGTGTCTGCAGAGTGTAAAGTGCACAGCTAAGGTCAGAACATTCACAGCTCATCCAACTGCTGCTGGAATTTCTCTCCAGAGAAGAACAATGCAGGATTTTGACCAAGATCTCACAGCTACTGTATCTTGAAAGCTACATGTGCTACTGCTGGCACACAGACAAAGGTTACATCAAAGCATCTGCTCACACACTGACTAACAACCACCAGTATTTCTCTGCCTACAAAGGAGTCTTTCAGTAACTCAGCTCCCACCAGAGCACAAAAGCTCCATGCAAAACTCCAACACCACACTTGCACTCCACCAAAGCCAGGAGAACAGAGAAGCCAATGTTACAACTGTACCATTAACATATATATATATATATATATATATATATATATATATCTTAAGGGAATTTGAAACCTCAGTAATGATTTACTGAAGAATCATTAGGCTGGAGAGAAAATGCAGTTAATTTAAATAGATAATGGAACAGACTTCCTGCTCAAGACCAGTAACAAGGACAGAAAAGGCTTCCCTCAAGAAGGAAACCAGGAGCATAAAAATCCTCAGCCTGAAACAAAGCTGAGGCACAAAGGGAAGCACTGACGTATCCAAGCAGATGAAGTACAAACAAGAGACTTCACATACCTAAGACTACAACAGAAGCAGCTTCAAAGAATGGCTGTGGCATTTTAACATCCATTTTTTGTGACCTACATACCTCTAGACAACAATTGAAACATATCAATGGTTTCTTGCCAACTAATTACAGTTTGCCATTCCAAAAAGGAAGAAAATCATCATGATGCCTATCTTACTCATCAACTCCAGATTAGAATTTTCTGACCAGCTGTTTGCACAAAAATATTTCCTTTACTGTTTCTTCAGTCAGATGCTTTCCAGTCAGTATACTCAATTAGCCCTATTAATTTGTACTACCTTTTTTTGAGCATCTGCTTCTTTGTCTTTCACTATTTACCTCGTCCATCTCTTTTTTCCCCTCGTTGCAAAAGGATGGCACTTCTCCTTCATATTCGCTCTGCCAAGCACCTAAATATACTCTTATTTAGTTTCTCATTTTTTAGATTATCCTAATCTAAAGATAATTAGATTCTCCTCTCTCTGCATCCCTCGTAACTGGTCTGAAATTTGTTTTACAGATACAACAGAACTGGTAGTGGGTGGGGAGAAGTGTCTCAGAAGAACGAAGCAGGCAAGACTAAGTTAAGGTTCCACAGCAGTGGAAGGATGTATCAGTTTTGTATATCCTGGATTTGTGCTTTTTTAATTTTTGTTGGTTGGCTTAGGGGCCTGGGGGGCAGGGCTACACAGAAGGGGGTTATGATTAATCACACCCATACTCTGGAAAGTTACCTGGCAATTTAGTTTTGGTTTGGATGAGGAGTTTAGGTATCATTTCTCTTTGTTTAATGCATCTCTACCACTGTGTCCTTTCAATGATTTCAACTGCTACAGAAAGAATGCCTGCACTATGACCCCTTCTGTTAACTCTGAATTTGACCTGAAATGCTCAGGTATTTGGACCACATCATTGTCTCAGTCCCTTCCAACTGAAACACTCTATTCTATTTTCCTCTCTGCTCATGACAATCTGAGTAGCCTTAATAACATATAAATAAATAAAACCAAGCACATATCATCCCAAACCAAAACCCTACACAACACAACATCATCAGGAGATTCAGCCTGAGATACTGGAAGAAGAGCCAGCCTGAAGGTAATGTTTTGGATTTTTTTTTTGAAGAAGGACAAAGGAAGGAAGATGATTTACATTTATTCAAAACCAGTTCATTGCAGAAATGGACAAGTCAGTGCAAAGTAGGTGAAGATCTGAACTCACTGCATTTAGCTGCTGTTACCACACTGCCTGTGTTAGACATGAAGCAACTGAGTTGTGTGAAAAATATGTATTTTACAACTGGCTTTTCGCAAATATTAAAATGAATATTATATGTGTTATATTAAAAAGTTATGCTGTAATAGTTTTCTAAAGTAGTGTGTTAAATATAGTTTTAGGTTATAACATAATGTTAAAATAGAAACTATGCTATGTAGGATACTTTTTTTAAAGAAAGGACTCGCACTGAGATAGCAGCCACAGGACACCTAAATCTTTCAGATAAAGAGAATTTATTGCTCTCTCATCAGAAGAAATGAACTTCTTCCTGCCTCGCTCAGCTCCGTCATGAAGGCGCCGTTAGGATTCAGAGGAAGAAGGTGACACTGACCAGACAGAATCCTGTGTTTGAATGGAATTTATGCATCATGTATGAGGTGTATGAATATGCTGTTGCTTTTAAGGGTTAATCCTCTGTTAACATGGGCCCTTTTTCAGGCTTATTTTGACCAGAAAAAGGTACCCAGACTGTCCGTAACTCTTTGTTTCTATTGTCTCATATTGTCCTAATCCAAGCTGTCCAAATTATTATTACTCTAATTATATTGCTATTTTTATAACCATTTTATAATTTTAAAACTTTAAAAATGTTAAAAACAAGTGATTGACATTTTTCACAGTTGCAAGGAGAGCTGCTTTCCATTTAGCACCCAGGAGGTTTCAACAGTGGCTGAGAGGCTGCAAGATCACATCCCTGTTTTACCTTGCAGCAGCTCAGAGCTCTGTTTGTGTATTCAGACACCACATCTCACCTCCCCAACTGTAAGAACAGAGATAACAGATCTTCCTGACCTGACAAGAATGCTTAGGAGTATGTCAGAGACAGTGAGGGAGGTGAATGCTACAGGTGGTATAAATATGACATTAATTAATAAAACCAGCATTTAAGGGAGGGACAGAGGATGGAGCTGAAAGGGCCTCAAAATTCCCTTAAACACAGCTCTCAGCCCACATTATCCCAGTGTCCTGACCCTCTGCTACACTGCAATTCTGATTCCTCTGACAGGGCTTCATCACCACTCAACACTGCTTCTGTAAAGGTCATTCTTCCAAATCACACTCTCTCCCGCTGAATACTTCTGCAGGAACGCATCCTGCTCCTTCCCTGGTCAACATCCTGGTCTGTTCCTGGCTCTCCTGGCTCCTCAGCCGGGAGACGAGCCATGAAGGACAGGGTACACCTCTGGCTTATGAGAAGTCTCCCCACAAGTGGGAAACAGAACAACAAAGAGCAAAATAAATGTCAGATTCCCTCTGGATTTCACATAGAGATTTCTAGGCACCCTTTTCAAAAAATTAAACCAAAAGAAACCCCACAACAACAAAAGACACCAAACAAAACAAAACAAAAAAATAGAGGCATAAAGGGCTTCTTCAGCCAAATGCAACAATCGCAGAACAGGAAACTGCCACAACAATAAATACAGCCCAGGAGGGTGACCCCACCAACCTGCCAGAGGAGTCCTAGCACAAAACAGGTTTTATACAAGGGCATATAGCCCATATGAGTGTACAGCTGACTGATATTTCAGTGCATATGTGAGGGAAAAATAAATTAAAATAAAATAAAAAAATAATTAGGAAAAAAATCACCCAAGAAATCATATCGCTGCCAGACTCATATCACTCCTTACCCTGATCACCCACTCCCTATCATCATTTCACCATCCTTTCCCATTCTCCTCCTAATTCCCCATTCGCTATAGTTCCTCCTACTTATTTTTCTGCTCTCTTCTGAGGAATCCAGGACACTGACACCTCTTCCCTCCTCTCAGCCTACCTTCATCTTGTATGTCTGAACCACATACCACTTTTATAAGCTGAGACCATTGCCCTGCAGAGGAACCAGTAAGATCCATCACAGAATACATAAGTTTCCTGCACATTTTTTATCTGTTAGAGAGAAAAAGCCATGAAAATTCACATTAACTAATGCGACTCAATAGAAGTTGGCATTTTGCTATTAAAAGCTTCACATAAAATTACTAACAAAAGCACTTGGTCATTCACTTTTCATATCTCCATTTGATGTTACAGCTTATGTTTAAGAAACCAGTTCCATCTCCAGCATCAAGACAACTCCTGCCTCCCCAACACTGAATCTGTGAATACAGTTTTGCCAATAAATTGTCAATGACACTGCCACTGACGCAACCAGCTGCCGAAAACCCCTCATGTTCTTGACTTGCTGCACATTTGTTTCAGTTTCTTTACTCACAAGCCTCATCACATGCCATACTTGAGATGCAAAAGGTGAAATCAGATTCCCCATGGTGTCATTACCATGAAGGGTAAACTTGAACAAACTGAGACATTGAGACATCATGAAGACACTCTGAGCCACAGCCCAGAAAGAAGGAAAAAGAGACATGCAAGAACTAGCTGATTTCATAAAGATGCAGAAAAGAGGAAAGGCAAAAGCAGAATTTCCTTTCTACTTGAAACACTCACTGCATGGTGTTCAGCTCTCCTGCATGACAAATTTCCCAGATAACTTAAGCAAGTGTAAGGATTTCTTTCAGCACTGCCCTTTAAGACAGAACACGTTACTAAGTCTTGACTGCAACAGACATGATGCTCTGTCACAAGAAACTTGAGAGTTAAAACACTTCTCTCTGGAAATTTATTCTGTTACAGTTTATCAGGAAACTTTTGTAATAGTGTGCTGCTTTGAAATGGGGTAAAATTAATTTCCTCCACAGTAGTATGGGCAATATTTTGGATACGTGCTCAAAACATTGTTGATAATACAGAGGTTTTCCTTTGTGCTGAGTAAGAATCAAGGCTTTCTCTGCTTCTCCTGTGGCTCCACATGTGAGCACAGCCGAGACAGTGATCCCAAGTGACCTAAGGGGTACCCCAGACCCTATGAAATCCCACTCAGCATATAAAGTGGGGGAAGAAGATGGGAGAGCAGGATTTTCCTCACTCGTTCCCTTTGGATTCCCTCCTCCATCAGCCGGGCAGGAGTCAGCTGCGCAGTGCTTGGTTCCAGGAGAGGGTTAAACCACGACAATAAATTTAGCAGACACCTTCTGTATCAGTAGATTTAACTGATAGAGAAATGGTAGCAGCAAATGCTCCCTCATTAACTCATCCCAGTGATAAGCAAGTTCATTTTAACAAATCACAAAACAAGCTTTGACATTAAATCAATGTTTTCTTGATTTGGCTTATTCAAGTAAGAAACAGAAAGAGCCATCAAAGAGAAAAATGTTTGTAATCAGATGGACAATTAGTTAAATAAGGAATCAAACAGTAGACAGAAAAGTCTCGTTAGCTCAAATTTATGGGTCAAGGACAACCTTGATGCAAATTCACGAGAAAAAGGTACGTAGCAAAAAAAAAAAAAAAACCAAAAACAAAAACCCAAAAACAAAAAACCCAAAGTGAACCATCGTGCTCATAGCACTGGGAGGGAGAAAGTAGAATTAGAAATTAATTTTAAAAGGAGGCAATGGTTTAAGATCAGCCTTATCGCCGTGTGGTGCCAGACACAAAGGTAGAACGGAGGATGAAAGGATCGCTCGGCCGCGGTTTCAGCCCCCGCCGCCGCCGCCCCCCCGCTCGGTGTTTCTATAGTTACGCTCAGCAACAGGGCCGGCACTGAACTTGCAATGGCGATACCCCGAGAGGCGCCCAGCTGCCCGCGGAACGGGGGCAATCCGTGAGCTCCCGAACCCGCACCCCTCACCACAATCCCTCCCTCGGGCTGCCGGCCCGGTCCATGCCCGCGGGCCGCGAGGAACGAGCGCACGCCGGCGGCGGGCAGCGAGCACCCGGCCCGGAGCCCCCGCCATTCCCACCCCGCCGGAAGCGCCTCCATGCCTGGGAAACGGGCACAGGGCCCCGACCCCGGGAAGGCCTCGCGGCCGTGGGAAGCCCCCCGGCCCTCCGAGCACGGCCCCCTGCCCGGGAGCTGCGGCGGGGGCGGTCGCGGCCTCGCCCGCGGTAGGGGCGGGGCGGGACAGGTCCCCTCCCCCCGCCGGCAGCCTGAGGGGAGCCGCCCCCTGCCCGCCGGCCCCGCGTCCCTCACCCCGCCCGAGAAGCCGCCGCCGCCGCCGCCGCCGCCGCCGCCGCGCGATGCGGGGGGCTTGTCCCGCCGGCCCTCGCTCTCCTCCGCGCCGCTGTACTCGATCTCGCCTTCCTCGGCAGCGGCGCTGGGCTTCAGCCGCTTGGCCTGGCTCTCGTAGGCGCCGTCTTCCTCCTCCTCCTCCTCTTCTTCCTCGTACCGCTCTCCGGACGACGGCGACGACATGTCCGCGGGAGGGAAGGAGCTGCCGGCGGAGGAGGCGATGAGGGAGCAGGGATGGAGCCGGCGGCGGCACCGAGCCCGAGCGATGCTCTGAGCCCCGGCCCCCGCTCACGGCCCGCCCCGCGCCGGCACACGGCCCCGCCTCCCCGCCCGGCCGCAGGCGTCGCGATTGGCTCCAAGCCGAGGAGGGACCGGGTGCGCCACGATGATTGGTCAATACGCGTGTCCATCAGCCAACAGCGCGGTTCGATTGGATGAGGGGAGTGCCCGTCACCGCCCAGTGGGGCCACCTCGGCCCCGCCCCCCCGCCGCGGTGCCTGAGGGCTCGGTCGGGGGGAGGCGGCGGGAGACGGTCGGAGGGTCCCGCAGCGCCCGCCCTGCGCCCCCCCCGGGGCCTCTTGCAGATCACCGCTTCCGGCTGTCCCCGCCGCCTTTGTCCCCTTCCTAGAGCCACCGGCTGATGGGGCAGCGCGGGACGCGGACCCCGGCGCTGCGGTCCACCCCGAGCGGCGCGGCCGGTGTGTCCCGGCTGCGAGGGCCACGGCAGCCGTGAGTTAGCAGGGTCACAGAGGCCTTGGTGAGCCGTGAGACCGCTCCTCAGCACCCCTACCTGGCCCTCGGCCCCGAGCAAGAAGCCGGTGCTGGTTCACGTGTGCCGATGGGGGCCGGTATCCAGCGGGTGAGAACCAGCAGCGGCCTCGGTGTGGTCCCTGCGAGCTCGGTGGGCTGGAGCCCTGTCTGGACAGCTGGCACTGTAGTGCATGCACGTCTGCTTGCTGGCAAACTGTGGGGCTGGGCTGGTTCCTTCCTCAGGGCGATGTTGGTGAAGGTGGCTACAGGAGCCCCTGCCTGTCTGCACAGAATCATAGAGCCATGGAACAGCCCGGGCTGGAAGGGAGCTGCCAAGATCATTGGTCCGACTTCTGTGGGAAGGAGACTAGCTAAGATTATCGAGCACCCTGGCAGCTTGGAAACCTCCCTAGGGTGACAGGGACCATACCACCACATCCCTGTGTTTCAGTCATTGGTTGTTCTCACCATAAGAAAATTTATGTTGTGCCTTGTTTTCTCCATGTGGTCCTTTGTGAGGAGAGCCTCCACCCTCTTGTAGCACTCTGGTATATTGAGATTAGCCTCCAGCCTCCAAGCCTTCTCTCCTCCAGGGAGATAAGATGTAACTCCAGTCTTTCCTCACAGGACAGGTTGTCCTCACCACCCCGTTTAGTGGTATCAGCAGCCTGGGTGAAGGTGCTTTCAAATCCATCATCCAAATCCCTATTAAGATGGACAGCATGGAGCCCAGTGGCAATCCCAGGGAGACCCCACTAGCAACAGGCTGCCATTCCGAATTAGAAGCATTGGTTACAACCCTCAGAGTGCAGCCTCTTGGCTAATTTTCTACCCATCTTGCAAACCACCTTGCAAAACACAGTCTGTGTCTCACCACTTAGTCCAAGAGGAGGCTTCCTCACCGGTGGAAGCAGAGTGAGAAGACTTCCAATGTTGTAAGTGGCTTACAGGACTTCTAGCTGAATTCATTTCTGTGGCTGCCAAACCCAGAGGGATGTGGAGTGGAATCCTGCTGGAAGTAGATCAATGGAGAATGAGTATAGGATTGCTTTTTCAGGTGAGCAGCCAAATAAGAGGGAGGGAAATCATTCAGAAGACAGCCAAAATAAATATTATTTTCTTCCTTTGCTGTGTGTGTGGAAAAAGTAACCCCCCACTTGTATCAGATAAAACGTTGTTCAATCTGAAACGGTGCTTGTGAGTTTTCTGAGCTAGAAAGGAAAGCAAATGGTGTGCTGTTTACACATTTTCAGTTACCCTGAAACACAGTAATAAAGGCACTTCTCCAAGAAGTTGGAGGAGGTTCAGTTTCCCAATTCTGCCTGACATGATCTGAATTTGCATCTCTCAGATAGCTCATCTCATCATCTCCTCTGCAAGCACATACATCTGATTTAACTCAGCTCGCTGTGTTTCTCACCTTCTTGCTTTCTCTTTGGTCTTTGTTTTTTAGTTTGTGTTTTCCTTTCAGTATTTCTTCTACTTGTTTTATTTTTAACAAAAAGAAAAAAACAACAAAAAAAACAAACCCTTGCAACTCTGAGAGCACACAGCCCACAGGGCTGGAGCTGTGCACATATCTCTTGTGGTTGAAACAGTCAATGAGGAACATGCCATCTGTGAGCACGAAGCTTTCTTTTCTTGGCACTTCTTTCCAAATACACCACTGTATTGGAAATTTCTGCTATGGACAAAAATGCTTACGTGCCAGATGACATTTCTAGTAAATTAGTTTTTGTGATAGGGCCCTGGGATTTTAGCAGACAGTTTCACCATAACACTGCAAAAAATAACAGCCTGAGAAATCACAGAATGTACCAGAGACAGAAAATTGCATTGGAACACTGCAATAATCAGATTTTCTTGAATAATTAAGTTTTCTTTCCTGCATGTTTTTAGAACTGCTTTTCTGAAAATGAGGAAATGACCTACTGTTTGACTGAATTCTCATTTACTCAGTGTTCCCTGAAACAGAAAAGTTTCACCTGCTCCTGTGCAGCATATGGGCTCCAGTGTCACTGGGCAGCAGACCCTGCTGTGCTGACTTAGTACAGTGTTTAATTATCCTGCTGTGGAGATGTTAGGATATTTTGAATATTTAAGTTGCAACATTGAGGCTTCCATTCTCAGCTACTGTGAGCAGCCTTGGAGCAGACATTCCCTCTGTCTGTGCCTCGAGCAGGGAAGGAATATGGAAATACACCCCAATTATGTAAGTTTGAAACTGAGCAGCAGACTCAGCAGAAGGATCTCACTGTCATGTTGCTTGTCAGACCTGCTTCTTTTGTGTAAAAGGAGAGAGAGAAGAAAGATGCTAAAGCTGCCTGAAATAGATCTTTTCATAAATTTTTATTACCTGGAGCTGATAAACAGAATTCATGGTTTCAGTCCTCTACTCTCCAATAAGAATAACAATTAGTGTTATTTGCTTACCACCATGCAGTCAAATACAACCACATAATTGCAGAAAGAGAACAGTGACATGAAAAAAATTCCCCAAATCTGGTAGAAATTTAAATCACATGATTATGCTCATAGTTTGGAAGAACATGTTGTTACTAGGACATTTTTATCTCCTCTTCCTATTGTGCCTTGTCTTACATCCTTTATTGTAATTTAAATTACGTTATTAGTTCACTGTGGCAGGGAATGTGTCTTACAATGCTGAAGCGTTACACTTGCAGAGTTTTTGTTCCTTCTTTGGAATTTAGTCTCAGCAGTTTAAAAAAGCAGTGCACTGATCACCCTCCTGTTGGAAGGTAACACTGCCTCGGTGGCAGAGGGGTGGTGAAAACACCGGCATACCTGGACAAACTGAACTAGAAATGTTTTCTCGGTTTCATTTTTTTATTATTTTCTTTTCAGTTTGTCCATGCTCTCCTCTACGATGGACAGCACTTACTGTTCCTTGCCACTTGCTGCTTGGCATCAGACTCCAAATAACTCTGAATTTAATTCTCCAAGTAAATTTAGTCTAGTGAGTACTTCTGGGAAAAAAAAATCCTTTGATTGCAACTGAAAAACATGATTTTTAAATGCTCAAATGCCAGGGGAAACCCAACTGCAATCAGTCCAAGTATACGATCCATAAATTCCCAAAACCAGAACCGAGTGCCAAATAAAACTGCATTATCTGTGAAATGAGGTCGTAAGCATTCTAAATGGCCCCTAAATAAGTACATGGCTGGAACATATCTGGCCAAAAGCTGTCTGCACATCACTGCTCTGCCCCTGCAGCACAGTACAGCAGCTGCTCACCTCACACGGCAGCGCTGCACTTTCCCTGAGGCAATGAAAAATACTCAGAAGGAAACAAGGCAGCTTTACCAGAGGACGGAAGAGCTGAGGAGCCGCTCTGGGCACGGCCTGGGCTCCCTGGCTGAGTGGGAGGAAAGCAGAGCCTGAGCTTCTCTCTGCTACCTGGGCTCAGCCTGCTCAGCACACCGAGGGAGGCTGAGGCCCCACCAGAAAATGAACCAATGGCTGTAAAGTAAAAGCCCTTGTCACAGCAAGTGAGGCACGAGGGGACAAAATCAGTCTGCTTTTGCAACTTTCATCTTGGCATTTTCCATTATGTATATTTTTTGACTCTGCATGCTTTGTTCTTTTTCTTTGTTATATACAGGGTGTGATTAACCTCTGTTGAAAGGATAAAAGGGCAACCTGGTGGGTTATCCTGTGGGATTTTTCAGATGTGAATGCAGCAGAGATAGAGCAGCAGATAAGAGTTTCTACACTTGTTTGCACTAGTGCAGCCGCAGCAGAGATAAAAGTCCCATTGTCACAGCTTTTACCCAGGTATGGGGCCCCTCGGTGGGGGATGGTTGTTTTTTTTACCTTTATGGTTTCTTTGGTTACCGGCATTCCTGCTTGGATGGGCAGTGCAACCACTCAGTCTAGTCAGTACTTCCTCTCTCTGGTTCATGCCACTTTTCTCTGCATAAACACTAGACACCATTTGTTGCTCAAGACACTGCAATAGCACTTTCACTTCTCCATCCAGGGATGGCTTTGCTTCTTTGGAGCTGTAGACTAAAATTACTGCAGTTCTGAAATGCCTTCCTTTTCCTGGCAGGTTGCAGAATTGTCAGCATCTTTGGAAGAGTTGGACACCTCCAGTGACATATGGATGTGCTGCACACCTTGCCTGTGCCCTGTGCAAGGTCAAGTGCATGGAAAGAAGCCCAAAGAGCTTCCTGGCTCAGGAAATGTGGACACAGAGTGAACAGGACATTGGGGTGATGGAGAGTAAAGAGGACTGACCCACGTGGCCTGCAGGGGTAAGAGGCCCTGGCCACCTGTCAGTGTAATGCCCTCAAGACTGCTCACACAAAATAAACCCTGGGGCACCTTGTCTCGCTGAGGAAGCCAAAAGCCTTCCTGTCCCATGGACACAAACCATGCTCTTAGCCAGCTCTGACCTTTGCTTACACCCTGAACTGTCATCTGTGGGGACAGTTGTATCCAGATACCCAGACTGTCCTCCCTATCTTAAAACAGCTGTTCCATTTTAAAGAGTTTTTGGAAGCTTTTTTTTTGTTCCTGACTGTGTATCCCCAGAGGAGGAAGGGGTAACAATTCTGTACCTACATTAGGCAACAGTTCCTAAAAATTATCAGTGCTCAATTAGTGAAGCAGGGGTTACTTCTCAACTCACCATTTGGTTAGCACCTGTGAAGAGCTACCAGAAAGGATATGATTGACTAAAATAGTAAATGAATTGATGTCTGGTGGCTTGTATTTTGCTCTTTGATAGTGAAAATTTAACAAGCATAAAGCTCAGTGTCAAACCAAGAGAATTTCTGGGAGCCAGGTGCTTTCCTATCAGTTTTTCCTATTTCTTATCTTGATTTCCTTTGTCTCTTTCCATTAAGGATGAAGCAGCAGCACTGGACTACTTTGTTTGCTGTGGTAGGAGCACAACCTGGTGATGGATTTTGATCTGACTGGTACACAAGGATGTCTACAGGGTGAGGCTGGGTACAATACAGGGGTTCCCCCACTTTTGTGCTGGCTGGAGATGCACCACCCCAGAGCACAAACTTGTCTTTGCTTGGGTCCCCAGAGGGATTTAATGCACATTACACAGCATGAATAGTCTGTAAGACCAAAGCAACTCAGCTTACTGATGCCCTTGTGCTTGATGTGCTACATGAGGATTGGTTCTATTGATTAGCACTAAAATGTTGTCTCTGCCTATTTTTGCCTATTCCAAAGAAGGTTCTGCTGGCTAAAGCCAAACAAAACATTTTGTACCATTCCACCAAGCTAGCTGCAATAGCCTTGATGTAAATCCTTTGTGATTTCCCTGTGGCATTACTTTTGCCATGTTTCCTGGACTCCCTGAGCCTAACACTAAGCACAAGGATTTTGACTGTAACAAAAGGTGTGAGTTCACCAAGTATTGCTTCACAAGGAGGAGATAAAATATAAAATAAAATAAAATAAAATAAAATAAAATAAAATAAAATAAAATAAAATAAAATAAAATAAAATTAATTCCCATTTGTGCTTTGCCCTAACTGACGGTGTCTAGACCTGTGACAATGACGTGGCTGCTACTGGCAGCCATAGCTGACAATGCTCAGGTGGGGGTGGAGCATCAGGCTCAGTGAATTCATGGTAGGTATCTCTGTGCACTCAGCTTTCTCTTGTGCAATTGCCATGAAATCCACCACCTGAGCTATGCAGGACTACTCATTCAGCTGGCACAACCTCCCTGGCTGAGGAAGTGCTGTTTATGTGAATAAGGGCTGTGGAGCATCTTTGCTGCCCCTTCAGAGCTCCAGTGACTTGGCTAGGAAGTTGCATTTGATGAAGCACGTCCCTAAAGTGCCATTGACACACTTACTTGGGTGACACTTCAGCTTTTCACACTCCAGGAGCATTCAGGCATTGTCCAGCTGTTGCCACATATTTAGACAGGCTACCTGCCAAAGATAAGTCATTTTAATGATATATGAGAGAGCAAACTTTTGAGGGTTTTTTTTTCATCTTATGGTGTCTTTGCTGGACAAGAGTTGCTGCTGAGAAGAAATCCTTATTATGCCAGCAAGAATACTTGGCTAGCACAAACAGTTACTCCAGTAAAGTTTTTGTAGCCTCCGTGAATTTTTAACGTGGCTACAGCTTTTGCTCTTAATATAACAAGGCTTCCTGAAGTACATGTTCTAAATCACTAGCAGCTCATTGCAAATGCCAAATATCAAATAATTAATAAGAAAATTTACTCCCAAATTAAAGAAAAATGTAATGGTCCAGAAATACTCTCATTAATCATTCTGTAGGCCAGTAGAAATCAAAAGTCATGAATTAGCCCTGTCATGTTCCTCCCCTAAGCCACAGCTTAAAAATCAGGAGTTATATTTTTGTGGTTAAATCATTCTGAATTATTTTGTTCACTTTGTGGTAACTTGGATCTGTATCTCATAGTTGGATTATGTTTTCAATTATGATTTGAAGTCCCCACAACAGCTGCAGATTTCCTGTTCAAGGAAAGCCAAGATTCTCCCACACCTGACCCATTGTGGGTAAAGAAATTAATTTTGTTACTTTGCTAAAAGTGCAGGTGTTGGCCACTGTGAATACAGGTGGTGTGTTTCAAAGACAAACAATAATCTACAGAATCAAGTAATACACTGGACTGATTGTGAAATTTTATCTTCATGTGCTTTTGAGTTACTCTTTTGTTTCCTAAAGCATTTTGCCAGATAAATACTCTCTTTTCCCCCTTTGCATTTCAGATTTTGCATCTTCAGTATTTTTTCTACTGCTGTGCTTCAGGAAAAAATTTAAGTTCTTGTATGACTAAAGATGAAGCTAAAATCTCTGATATAAAAGCAGAAAACAGCCCAAGAGGTTTATAAAAAGGCCATACGAAACCCAGCTTTAGCTGCAGCAGTATTGTTAAATTCAAGCCTCAAACAGAAGAAACAGGTGGGCATGGCCAAGGGTCCTTTATCCAGCATTATGGGGGAGAGTGAGGATGCTCGGGTAGCTCCCTGCTGCTTGAGCTCTTTTGGCACAGCACTGTGCTTCGGCTGCAGAGCTGTGCAGGAACAAAACCTGGGTGTATGCTATGCCTAAATTGGGGAGTGGGTGGGGGGTAGATCTACACATCTACACGTGGGAAGCAAGTTCTTATCACCTGCAGCCTGCAAGCCAAGCACATCCCCCTCACACATGAAGGCCCAGTTTTGCCCTGTGGTTTCCCCAAACACCCCCCTCCCTGCATCTCTGTGTAGCTGTTGCTCAAACAGGAACTGTTTTGCCTTCACAGCCTTTAGCAGATGATGCTTTAATCTCCCTTTGGCATCTCCCTGCCAGTTGCCAATGCAGCCATGTGCACATCTGAGAGCAAATTTTCTAGGACAGCACTGGGAGGTAAAATGCTTTCCCTATTTGTTTTCTCTCTGCTTTCATCCTAGCTCCTCCTGCTCCCTTCTCTGACCCCTTTTTATACCCTCCCCACCTTTTGCTGGCCTCTGACTGCAAAAGCAAACTGGTACTTGTTGCTGGTGCTGGGTGCTTATATAGGTCAGCCCCTGTGAGTCAAGAGTCTGAGCTGCAGTCAGCCTGCAGCTGCTCCATGAAGCAGGAGGGTCATCGGGCTTACCACTTCTTGTGCCACTTGCCCCTGCCTCTCTTCTGCTTCCTTGGCAGATCCAGAAGGGCCATGCTGTGCCAGCCCACCTGGCTGCAAGCTGCACAGAAATCCCTGGTTTGTCAGTCCAGGAGCCCAAAGCAACTGAAAGACCTTTCCAGAGCCACGAGCATGGGACTTGTCCTACTGCTGGGGAATGCTTCTGCACAGTGTCCTTTCAAGCAGACATCCAGAGCTGCAGTTTAAAATATCACTCAGAAATGCTCTGTGCCTGCAGATGAAAGGGGTGAGGTGGCATCTGCCAGCTGCTGGGTTGCCCTGAAAGGCTGTTTTGTCCACTGTGAGACCCCCTTGCCCTCTCCAGAGATGCAGGTCCATACAGGAGTTACCTCACCAGAGAGAAAAATGCTGAATGATGCAGAGCTGCCCTCCTTGTCATGTTCCTTCTTGGCTTGCTTAGGCATTTTTGAAACTCCTCGGAGCCCCCCACACAGTGTTTTGTAGGGTCCTTAGCACTGAAAATGAGTCTCAGCATGAGCTTCAGTCCCTCTCCTATCAGCTTTCAGTAACAATAAATTGAAAGCAAATCCAAATCTTTGCCCCATCAGAAACCGCAGCTGCAAAGCTGTCCTATTGTTTCATAAGCTACTTTTATTTTTGAGCCTTCAGACCTGTGGCACATCATCTGCAAAGGTTAAATTCAAAATTTGCTGCACAGGCATAGTGAGGAAAGTCTGTTTCTCAGCATACTTGAGAGTCCCCAACCCCCTCCAAAACAAAATGGAAGTGTCTCTGGTTCAAGGCAGCCTACACGGCAGCAAGCTGCAGGAGCTCTAAGCTATTATTTTTGTTCCCAAGAAAAGTAATTACTATAGCAATCAACACATCCGAATGGCTCTTTGGCTGCTGCCGAGACACAAACAACTTGCACACAAAGGCACATCAGAAACATGCTGTGTAAAATGTTCTTGACTAGCTCTGTGTTTTCCAGAGCTCTATAAAGTGTGTGTAACAGGCTTCTGAGACATGACTGCCAGAACAACAGCAAGCAATTGTGCCCTGCCACAATCCCAAAATAACCTAATCAATGGCTCAGTATATTTGCCCCTGAAGAGATGAAGCAAAAAAAAAAAAAAAAAAAAAAAAAAAAAAAAGCAGAGGCTCCATTTTAAGCCTGTGTGCCGGGAAGTTCCCAGCAGAGCCGAAGATACATTCAACAAACAGACAATAAAATGGTGGGGGAACGTCTCTGCTTTTGTTCTGCCCGCTGATTGCTGATTCCAATTCCCTGCAGGCTTCACGTGCCAGCTCATCCCCTCGGGCTTGTACAGAGAGTGTTGGGAAAAAGGGATTTAATTACAGCCTTGTAATGCTGGAGGGTGTAAGAAGTAATGTCTGTGTTCCTTTCTGTGTCTGTGCAGCAACCAGCCCCCACAGATCACATCTCCAGCTGCGGTGCTGGGCACATCACTGCTGCTCTTACTGAACAAGGAAGTTTCTTGAGCAACAGCAAGCTGTAACCATTGGCATTGCTTAAGTATTACAGTGTTTGGAGTGTCTCTGTCACATTCAAATCAAAATGCCACTGGTATGATAACAGATGAAGAGCTCCTGGCCTCTGCCTGCAAAGCTGCACCACTTCATGGTGCCGAGACAAACACCCTGGGTTCCCCAAAACAAGAGATCTGGTCCAAGCAACCTGGTCCAGGAGTATTGTCCAAAGTTTCCTCACAGGACACACACCCTGTCACCTGTCTCAAGGATGGTGAGTGGCATTAACATCCCTCTCCTGTTCCATTGCAGAAGGCAGCTATGATGAAAATGGAGGTTATGGGTCTGGGTAACTCAGAACAGAGTTGGATCCTATAAGTGAGCACAACACATCAGAAACTTGAATTGCCCTTTAAAATCATTTTCTTAACCAGTTGAGTCCTCAAGTCTCGCTCTGTGTCCAGAATAAACTGAAAATCACAGCTGGATTTAACATAAAGACAAAATGAAGGAAGGAAATGTAGTGAGGTAATTTGTTACAGAAGTGCCTGATGACCAAATAAAAAGAGATCTCATAGAGACAGTTTTGGTTGACTGTAGCCTTTTAAGCAAAGTTACTTTATTTTGGATTAGAGAAAATCATGGGGAAAAAAACAAAGTATTTTGAAAAATATATTGAAAAAATAAAGTATTCCTACAAAACCAGCATAAGCATGTATAATATACAATGCTTCACTTCTGTTGCACAAAACGGTAGCTGCCCTGCAGGCACCTGGAATTTCCAGGCTTCTGACCCCAGGTAAATAAATTCTCCTCTGTAATTTTTCTCATAACTTTATTTTGTGATAGGAGTTGACTGCATGTTAAATGGCTCCCTTAAAAAAAAAAAAATAAAAAAAAAAACCCCCAAAAACCCAACCATACAAAAAACCACAAAACAAACAACAACAACACATTTCCTTTTCACAGTGTGCCTTTTTACCAGCTTTGTGGTGGGGGAAAGACAGGATCACTCACAGGCTGACTTCCCAGCTTGCCTTTTGTAAAAATGGAAATGTCTTGCCTGGTGTAGAGGAGCTGGGAGCAGTGGGACCAGGACATAACCTGCCTTCATGTCACTCTTTTTCTGTACCTGCTGTGACAGAGCAGATAAATCCTTGTTCCTCACCAGCATTTTGCATTTTGGCTTGGGAAAGGCTGCTGCATTTCCAAGTGTGAGAGAGGGCAGATAAGGACTAGAGAGCTGATGCTCTTCCCAGCTGTTTGTGCAGAGCTGCAAGGCAGAGAAGTGAAACCAAATTCTGAGAGATGAATAGCGAGCTCTTCTGAGCACTCCCTGGCTGTGGAAGTGCCCTGCTGCCAATGCCAGGTGTGTTCAGGCCCAGTACTGCAGCTTTCTTCTGGAAAGAAAGAGGACAAAATGAAAGGAGCTTGCATTTGACCATCAGTCTAAGCAAAACTCAGTGCCACAGTGAACAAGGCCCCAAAACCCCACTTTCTTAAAAGTAGGAATGACTAAAAAGAAAATCCAGCGTGGTGAGATGTTGAACACGACTTGCTTGTATCCTGCCCTCCCCTGCTCACCTCACCCTGTCACCAGCAGCAGAGAGGCAGGATGAATGTGGAGGTCAGCCATGAGAAATCCTCAAAGTTGTGAAGCAGGATTCTTGGAATATCTTGCTCAGATCCTGAAGCTGACATTGCTCCTTACTGTTCCCTGCAGGATTCAGGCTTGTGCAAGCTGGTTTCTTTTCAATTTTATCTGCCAGCTTGAAAATTGTGTGGCTGGTTCATGAACAGATCGGTCTCTGGTATTTCTTTTGCAAGCACAGAGCCTTAGATGGCCACTGGGGCTCGAGTGGTCTTGCATCTATGAAGGAAGGTGAGAAAATCAGTGTTCATGACTGTAACATCAGACAAAGAGGTGGATCTGGACCTTTTCTGCTGTGAACCAGAGAAGTAAATCAAAATAGCACCTCCTCTTGTGTTAAAACCCCCACAGCTTAATGAAATCTTGTCTTTGCAGAGTAGAAATTCTTCCTGTGACTGGAGAAGTACATTAAGAGAGAGGTATTGAGGGAGCTGAAGTGCTAAGGAGTGAACTTCTGGGAATGCTCTGCACACAAAAACACTCCATGAATCAGTTATAAATGAGACTGACCTCTCATCCATCCATCCATCCATCCATCTGGAGCATTCCTCACTTCAAAATTTGGGCTGCTCCCAATCCTGTCTCATATGGGAGGTGCTACTGATGAGCAGAAAAAAGGTATGTTTGCTTCAAATGTTGTTTGTGGAGAGAGAGCACAGGTTGTGAAGGTGCAGAAGGAAACACAGGAAACACATTTCTTGCTAACAAAGAAATGCAGATTCCCAAACCATCTCTGCCCAGCCCCACGTGAGAGGTTTGGTTTCTGTGTTCACTTGGAATTTGTAGTTGGTCTTGTCAAAGGATGATGGCTGTGTTGGAAATGAATATTTAGCAAACTCTGGTTGACTGATTGAGTTTTTTTGGTGGGAGTTATTGGTTCTTTGAACAAATTTTGAAAATGGGCCCTCATAGAAATACAACCATACCAAACTGTAGTGAGGTGTTCTTGTGCCTTGCACTAGAGAGGTCAAAAATGTGCACATACATCACTTAAATATTGCCTGGGTTTTCCCTTGCAGACTGAAAATACCTGCAAAGACAGGCAGAAGTTGGCATTTCAGAAGATGATGATTTTTAATGGAGTCTGGTTCAGAGCCACAGCTTTGATAATAACAGCAACCCAGCCAGCAAATGCCCTGAGCCTGATTTCCAGCATCATCAGCAGTTGCTGCCTTGTGCCTCTTGTGAAGGGGCTAAGGGAGGGCACAAGGGAAGGAAACAGCATTTTATCGTGCCACGCTTTGCACGGGCCGTGAAAGCCGTGCGGGTGTGATGCAAGTGGGCGAGAGAAGCTGCGGGGGGAGATGCTTCGGCCCCGAATTTGCGGGGTGGCGGCTGCGCTGCCCGGCCTGGCAGCGCCCGCAGCCTCGCTCCCTCCCCCCGGCATCCTTCCCTCTGCCCCCGGTATCCTTCCCTCTGCCCCCGGCATCCTTCCCTCTGCCCCCGGCATCCTTCCCTCTGCCCCCGGTATCCTTCCCTCTGCCCTGGCATCCTCCCCTCTGCCCCCGGCCCCGTCCCGCGGCCGCTGCCCCGCGGTGACCGCCGTTGAACGGCCACAACCGTTCCGCGCTCCGCTCCGCCGGACACGGCGCGGCTCCGCCCCGCACGGGAAGCGAACAAGGATTGCTCTGGCTGCCCTTTGGAGCGGGGAGTGCTCCTCTCCCGCCGCCATTGCTTCTTCGTCCTGAGCGTCCTTCCCGGGCAGGGCTGCGGCTCCCGCCGGAGGTGCCGGTGGCCGGCTTTTAGGGAGCGATGACGACGGTGCGGAGAGAGGCGTTCGGGCGGATGTCCCCGGAGGAGGGAGGCGGAGAGGTGGAGAAGTTCGTCCTACAGTCGGACAGCGTGAGAGTGGAGATCCTGTCTTTTGGGTGCATCATCACCACTCTGGAGACTAAAGACAGGGACGGGCAGTTTTCAGATATTGTCCTAGGATTTGACACTTTAGAAGGTGGGTCCTAATAAGTTTCTTTGAAAAAAAAATTAAAACCCCACAATCAGGCAGTTTAACCAGCACTTACTGTTTTATTGCCTCACGGCCTGACCTGCTTGTAAGGCGTCCCCCCTCCAATCAAGGGCTGAAGAGATACAGTTTCTGCTGCCTCTCCTGGGCTCTGTGGTGGGTGTGGAACAGGGACACTGGTGGCAGTGTATCACTCTGTTGGGGCAGCTCTGAGTCATTCCTTAACTGGCAGTGACAGAAGCCTTTTCTTCAAATCTGCAAAGAATACAAGATCCCATCAGGCAGCGTTCATCAAAGATGTGCATGACCAATGAGCTGTGTGTCCTGTGAAACGCTGGAACTGCAGTCACCTATTTAGCGCTGGAGGGAAGCAGAGAGGGACACTCTGAGTCCATAAGCAGGATGGGCAGGTCCTGGAGACTGCCCATCCTATTCCAATGGTTCTATTTAACCGTGCGCTGTTTCTCTGGCCAGGTTACACGGGGAAACACCCGTTCTTCGGTACTGTCGTGGGCCGTGTTGCCAACAGGATTGCAAACGGGAAGTTCAGCGTGGACGGGAAGGAGTATCAGCTGTTCATCAACAACGGGCCCAACAGCCTGCACGGAGGAGCCAAGGGATTTGACAAGGTGAAAATCCCAGTGCCCTGTCAGCATACAACCTGTGGGGCTGTGGCAAGAGCGTGTGATGTCTGCACCCCTGAACCCTGTAGCATTTTCTGGTGGTTACTGAGTTGATCAGCTCAGAAAGTGCTGTGAGTGCAGAAACAGGGGGAAGTGAGACAGATCCTGCAAGCTGCTGGGTTGGCTTGTCCTTGCCTGAGTTTGCAGGACTCACTTATGTCATCCTTGGATGCCGAGCAGAGGGTTGCTGTGCTTCCTCTGTGTGACTGCAGCCCTGAGCCTCATGAGCCCCTGAGTTCTGACGGGGTTGATCTGGGCAAGGTGCTGCTTCTGCCCAGCCTAGGCTGGGACACGGCAGTGAGGACCTACCCTCAGGAGCAATGGAGGCTCCCCAGCACCAGCTGCACCACCTGGAGTGCATAATGGAATTGTGCAAGTGCCCAAAGAAAGTTTCCTGGGGAACAGGGTCTGTCCATGCAGGCTCATTTCCACCTGCAGTTTCTTGGCTGTTACCTGCCCAGAGCTCCTCCCAGAGTCAGAAGGACATGAGTTTGCAGAAACTTATTATTGTTGCTTGCCTGTGACGGCACTCCCAAGTAAGGTGAGAGCAGGGTGGTGCTGCAGGTTCAGTCATTGCATTGCCCCCTTTGGTGCCACTTTCATCCTGCAACAGGTCCCCCAGGCTCTCACTCTGACTCACAGCAGAGGGGGATTAGCTCAGGCCTGCAAAATGCCCCAGGATCCAGGATCTCTGTCTCTCCTGACCTCCTGGGATGAAACAACCTTTCCCTGGCCCCAGGGCACTCAGCTTTTTCTCTGTCCTCCCAAGAGCTGCTGCTCAAGTCAGGTATTTGTGTACAGATGGTAAGAGCAATGGAGGATCTCTTCTCTTGAAAGCCTTGCTGATAACCCTGCTCCATTGCAGAGCAGGCTCAGAAGTCTCTGCTTTCCTGAAGCCTTGGGTTTTGTTGGATCAAATGCATTTGTAACCACCAAGTAGCTGATCCACCATTTCCCCCAAAGAGCACATGAATGGAATGTGTTGGTGCAACTGCTTTCATGGGGTTAATGGGATTTTTTTTTTTGGTGAAAGGAATCCAGGCTGATGAGAAAAAAGCCAGAATGCCTGAAAAAAAAATCATAGTTGAACTGGCATCAGGTTGGGATAAGATGCTCCTCAGCAGCCTTAGAAAAAATGGAGTACTAGGGATAGCTTGGCTGTTGTACCCCCAAAGAGGACAGTTTGGTTGGTTTAAAGTTTCTTTATGTGCCCTGACACCTGTGATCTGCAGCTGAAAGCATGCATTTCCTCACACCCAGGGCTTCCAGGCTGTGTTCTGCAGGCAGGGGATGTGGTCTCTTCTTCTGCTTCTTCACCTTGCTTGCTTGCTGAAGTCTCACCAGCTTGCTGGGGACAAGGTAGTGACATCTCCCAGCTGGAGCTTTGTGTCCTCTGGCCCACAGGGCATGCTTGGACACTTGCCCAAGACCCCCTCCAGCCAGGAAACAGTCACTGTTCAGAGACAGTGAGCCCTAACTGGTCAACCCTAACAAAGACCACATACTGGCATTTGGCTGTGATTATCTTGGTCATCTTCTGAGCTTTTCCTGATTTTGTAGACATCAGTGCTGCGGTCAGCGTGTGGTCTGATAAGAGCATCTTGCAGCTGCACTTACAGGGCTGCAGTGTGTGACCACACTGCTGGGGGATTTTTGAAAATAACTCTCTTATCTTAGAAAAAAATAGTGATACCTGTACATTTCCTGGACTTTAATAGTTTTTTTTCAAAGGACTTAAATAGAAACTCGTACTTAAAACCCGCAGCATCCTTACTGTAGCCATGGGAGCTGCAGTCAAACTGCACGCTGTGTAGGAGGGCCTACTCTGCAGCCAGGTGTATTTGTCACCCTCAGGTGTTTGGTGAAAATGCTGGCTTTTGACCATGCCCCATGTTGGTGATCTCTGTGTAGAATATGAGAGGGATCAACTCAACAGCGTTGGGCTGGCCCCTGTTCCTGAATCTGTCCACTTTTATTAGACAGTAACTATTCCTCAGGGAAATGTGAAGCTTCAGAGAGCCTCTTGTTGCGCATCCATCCTCCCAGCACGAGGCCCATGGCCAGGGCCAAACAGGCTGTCTGGGCAGCTGTGTACAGTGTGCTGGCTTGCTTCCCTTGCCAGCATGTTTGGCTCCAAGCTGAGCACTGGTGCTGGCCTCTGGCAGGGACAAGAACCGGAGAGGTCCCAGCTCTCTGGATGTGTCTGACAGCATATCTGGTACCGTTTAACCCAATCCCAGCCCCAGGGCAGGAGCCTCCAGTGTGTTCTTACACTGTCCTAGTCCCAGGGCCTGGGTGGCAGCTTGTTGAAGTGGTGTTGCACATGAGAAAATCCGTGGAAAGGGGGATAAATCCAGCTGCAGGGCAAAAATCAAACATGTGGACTCTCAGGCACGGCATAACACAGGCTGGAACAGACTCCCTCATACTGCCAAATTGCCTCCTTTGTTTGGCTGCTCAGTGGAAAGCTTGTTCCCTGCTGATGGTCCTGGCTACCAAGTGCTTGTGTGTTCTTTGGAAAGGTGTTTGAAAAAGCCTTTGTTTCAGTGCAACATCCCTTGTGTGCCTTTTGTCCCTGTTTTTAGCCCAGCCTGGGGCAGGAGGGAAGGGCACTGTGCTCCCATTCCTGTCCCACCAAGGCCATGCTCCGTGCAGGTTCTCTGGAGCGCCGAGGTGCTCCCGAATGGCGTCCGCTTCTTCCGGCTCAGCCCCGACGGCGAGGAAGGCTACCCTGGTGACCTCAAAGTCTGGGTCACCTACACCCTTAGTGGCAAGGAGCTGGCCATCAGCTACCAGGCCCAGACCAGCAAGACAACCCCCATCAGCCTGACAAACCACTCCTACTTCAACCTGGCAGGGCAGGTAAGTGTGGGGAGATGGGCCCTGTGGAGACACACTGTGCAGGGGAAGACAGCCTGGGGACCTGTGGGATGGTCACTGGCACCAACGTGCTGCTCTGGGGACACATCATGGTTTTGGGGACACAACAATGAAGGTTCTCTCTGTGCATCATGGGCTGCATGCAGGAACAGGACCAAATCATGTGGATCTCAGCTGAGGACACATTGTCTCAGGGCTTCTTGAACAGAGACATCCAGCTGAGCATGTTGGTTCTCCTTTTTTGTGTAACTGGGCAATTTTGCTCTCTCCTCCTCCCTTGAGAAGACTAAGGAGGAGGTGCAGAGCTGGCATGCCCTGGTGGTGGCCTGGCATTTCTTAGCTGTATTCTGTTGGCATTTCTGAGAGGGTGATGCAGTTGAAATTGGGGCCTGGAGTGGCAGCACCAAAATACCCAGGTCAAAATGGGCAGAAGAAACATCACAGAGAGGGGCTGTGAGATAGCCAGGATTGCAGACTAGCAAGGTTGCAGCGCAGGGTTCCCACACACCTGTACAGGGTCATGTCAACCACATGGACAGTGAACTGCAGCTGTGTTTTAATCTCACAGTTTATAACTGGGCTTGGAGGAAAGGGATCTGAGAAATAAAGTGTTGCTGGGCAGAGCCATAGAATAATACAGTGCAGTCACACTTGGGTGTGAGATAAAGGCCCTTAAAAGTGTTTGTGAGAGACACCTCAGCCCCTCTGAGCAGAAGCCATGCCCAGGCCGCTGCCCTGAGAATGGCTGTGCAGTTGTTGGTTCTGGTGCTCCCAGGGGTGCAGTAATATCAACGCTTGCAGTGTGCAACTCAGGCGTGTTCCAGAGGAACAGGAGACCTTTGGGCATGAAATTGCTGCTCAGATTAGATAGCAGCTTTGAGCCTGCTCCCCTTCCAGCCCAGCAGGTTCCCTGCCAGCATTCCTGAGGCTGTGAAAGAGGAGGAGGAGCACATCCCTGCAGCGATGCAGATGAGACATGAGGATGGGTTGCATTTCCTTCCCTTGCTTGCTTCCTTCCCTTCTCCCTGCTGCTGGGCGCTCAGTACCCAGCATGTTCTGGCTAGTCAGTCTGCAGGGTGGTAGCCCCAGTGTGGTACAAGTACAGATTGATGGCCTCATCCCTGTGGGCTGGAACAGACTCCCTCATACTGCCAAATTGCCTCCTTTGTTTGGCTGCTCAGTGGAAAGCTTGTTCCCTGCTGATGGTCCTGGCTACCAAGTGCTTGTGTGTTCTTTGGAAAGGTGTTTGAAAAAGCCTTTGTTTCAGTGCAACATCCCTTGTGTGCCTTTTGTCCCTGTTTTTAGCCCAGCCTGGGGCAGGAGGGAAGGGCACTGTGCTCCCATTCCTGTCCCACCAAGGCCATGCTCCGTGCAGGTTCTCTGGAGCGCCGAGGTGCTCCCGAATGGCGTCCGCTTCTTCCGGCTCAGCCCCGACGGCGAGGAAGGCTACCCTGGTGACCTCAAAGTCTGGGTCACCTACACCCTTAGTGGCAAGGAGCTGGCCATCAGCTACCAGGCCCAGACCAGCAAGACAACCCCCATCAGCCTGACAAACCACTCCTACTTCAACCTGGCAGGGCAGGTAAGTGTGGGGAGATGGGCCCTGTGGAGACACACTGTGCAGGGGAAGACAGCCTGGGGACCTGTGGGATGGTCACTGGCACCAACGTGCTGCTCTGGGGACACATCATGGTTTTGGGGACACAACAATGAAGGTTCTCTCTGTGCATCATGGGCTGCATGCAGGAACAGGACCAAATCATGTGGATCTCAGCTGAGGACACATTGTCTCAGGGCTTCTTGAACAGAGACATCCAGCTGAGCATGTTGGTTCTCCTTTTTTGTGTAACTGGGCAATTTTGCTCTCTCCTCCTCCCTTGAGAAGACTAAGGAGGAGGTGCAGAGCTGGCATGCCCTGGTGGTGGCCTGGCATTTCTTAGCTGTATTCTGTTGGCATTTCTGAGAGGGTGATGCAGTTGAAATTGGGGCCTGGAGTGGCAGCACCAAAATACCCAGGTCAAAATGGGCAGAAGAAACATCACAGAGAGGGGCTGTGAGATAGCCAGGATTGCAGACTAGCAAGGTTGCAGCGCAGGGTTCCCACACACCTGTACAGGGTCATGTCAACCACATGGACAGTGAACTGCAGCTGTGTTTTAATCTCACAGTTTATAACTGGGCTTGGAGGAAAGGGATCTGAGAAATAAAGTGTTGCTGGGCAGAGCCATAGAATAATACAGTGCAGTCACACTTGGGTGTGAGATAAAGGCCCTTAAAAGTGTTTGTGAGAGACACCTCAGCCCCTCTGAGCAGAAGCCATGCCCAGGCCGCTGCCCTGAGAATGGCTGTGCAGTTGCTGGTTCTGGTGCTCCCAGGGGTGCAGTAATATCAACGCTTGCAGTGTGCAACTCAGGCGTGTTCCAGAGGAACAGGAGACCTTTGGGCATGAAATTGCTGCTCAGATTAGATAGTGACCTGAAGGCTCAGCTTTGAGCCTGCTCCCCTTCCAGCCCAGCAGGTTCCCTGCCAGCATTCCTGAGGCTGTGAAAGAGGAGGAGGAGCACATCCCTGCAGCGATGCAGATGAGACAGGAGGATGGGTTGCATTTCCTTCCCCTTGCTTGCTTCCTTCCCCTTCTCCCTGCTGCTGGGCGCTCAGTACCCAGCATGTTCTGGCTAGTCAGTCTGCAGGGTGGTAGCCCTCAGTGTGGTACAAGTACAGATTGATGGCCTCATCCCTGTGGGATTTATGGCTCCTACAGCCCATGAAGGTTTTTGCCCAGGCTAGTACCTTTGTCCTGTGCCCAAGATCAAGATGGAATGAGGGCCAGGGGGTGCTCCAGGCACTACCAGATCAGCTGGGGCACCATTGTGGACTATCACTTCACAACTGCGCTTAGGGCTGCTTGAACAGGAATCTCAGCATTCCCATCCTCCTGCAGGGCTCCCGGGATGTCTATGACCATGAGATCTCCATTGAAGCAGATTCCTACCTGCCTGTGGATGACACCCAGATCCCTACTGGTAGGTGGTGCAGCACTTGTGGCACCAGGTGGCAGTGATCTTTCTGAGCAATGTTGGTGGGTGTGGGGAGCAGCACTGCCTGGCAAGGGGGACACACCAGCAGGCAGGGGACCCCAGGCACAGCGGGGCCCTCACCTTTGGGTGCAGTCCCATGAGCAGGGTGGGCAGAGCCAGGTCCAACACCTGCCCCAGGGAGCAGGCAGGAGCAACTGGAAATGGGGCCAGAGGCACATGGGATGTGAGGCTGTTTTGTGGGTCCATCCAGGAGACAAGCTCCCTGTGGCACCTGGAGGAGTGGATTCTTTGGTCCAGGTGGCTTCTGCTCAGCTTGGTGTGCCATGCTTGTGGACATATAGGGGAAGAGCTTAAGGCCATACCCAATCCAGTGCCCCACTTCTCCCTGCTGCTTTCACCATGGAGCTGTTTCACATCTTAGTTGTGGCCAGCTTGCTAGCCCTGCCTTTTGCAGTTCCTTCTTGTGTGGGTGGTCTTAGTCCCGGGGTGAAAATAAGATTTGTGCAATTATCAAAGACAGACCCCTTGTGTGCAATACCTGCTGTATTTTATGTAAGTGCCTGAACTGGAACAGTTTCTTTTTTTTTTTCAAGGCGTTTATTCTGCTCTCCATGCAAAACCCCTCACCTTTGGGGTTTTGTTTTGCAGTGTGCTTAGTATGTCCTGGGATTGTTTGTGCTGCTTTATCACAGGATACTGTATGCCCATAGCAGTTTTAGCAAGGACAAGGGAGAAAATGCTGGGTTTGTACATATACAAACTTTCATGGATTTTCTTGCTCCTTGTCTGTGCTTTGTCCCTGCTAAGTACAGCAGTGTCCCCAGGAGCTGCCAGCTATGCTGGGAGACAAATAGGCTTTGCTGGCATGTGGCTGAGTGGCTGAGCCTGCTGTTCCCCTTGCTTAGGGGAGGTGGCCACCGTGCAGGGCACTGGATTTGATCTCCGTCAGCCTGTGGAGCTGGGCAAGCACTTGCAGAAGTTTCACCTGGATGGCTTTGACCACAACTTCTGCCTGCACCAGGGGCAGGATCGACGCCTTGTGGCCAGGTAGGCTGGGACCTTGGCAGGAGTCCCCACCCCTGGAGCCAGGGGGTGCCCATCCAGCCAGTCCCGTGTCATCCTCGACTGGTATCTCCGCAGGGTTTTCCACCCGCCCACCGGCAGGACCATGGAGGTTCACACCACCCAGCCTGGCATCCAGTTTTACACTGGGAACTTCCTGGATGGCTCCCTGAAGGGCAAAGGTGGTGCCACGTACCCCAAGCACTCGGCTTTCTGCCTGGAAACCCAGAACTGGCCCGATGCCGTTAACAAGGTGAGCTGTCCATTCCCCTCCCACGGGTTACCTGGGTCCTGTGGTAGGGCACATAGCCCCACCACCCTCCATGTCTCTGGGGCCCTAAATGTAGGAACAGAGTCTGCTTGTCAAGGGAGCACTGCAGACACCAGAAGTGAGGCAGGCAGGGCTCAGTCAGCACAGCACCGACTGGCCCTGTGCAGCCCAGCTTCCTAAAGGTGTGGGGTCTAGAGCAGATGGCCCCACTGGGGCCTTGCCACATTCTTCATATCTGAGTCATTCCTCACGGCCTGGATTCAACCAGCGGTGGGACTCACCCACTCAGCCCGCTGGCAAGTGGCAGGTGGTTACACACTGCTGCTGGAAATGGCTGGGGGAGTTGTGGGAATATGCTTTGGGAAGAACAAAGGGATGCAGCCTTGCTTGCTGGTCCCACAGAATGTGTTCACAGTCACTGATGTGCTGCTGCTTCTCCCCAGCCTCACTTCCCCAATGCCCTGCTCCATCCGGGTGAGGAATACAACCACACCACGTGGCTCGTGTTCAACACTGCTTGAGGAGAGAAGGGCTGCTGACTCCCAGCACTAAGAGGGGTAAGTGCCTCCAGCAGCTGAGCCAGAAATCCTGCCAGGTGCCAAACAGAGCTTTCCAACTACCCTGGGTGAATGCATAAATTATGGGAGTCTTTATCCTCTTCTCTGGTTTTCACATGTGGCTTCTGCTGGCTTTAGCTCCTGTCACCACCTCTGCTGCTGTCTGTTCTGTGCAAAAGCCTCTCACCCTGGGCTTTGGGTTTTGTTTTGCCATAAAAATGCACTGAAAACACCTTTAGGGGCACGACATCACAGCTCCAACTACAGCAGGGGAACATCTAGTAATATTCATGTGGAGCATGTGGGAAGGCTGATGCAGTTGTGGTTGTTTGTTACAACATCTGCTCCTTCCATCAAAGTGCTCTCTCCAAGTGGTGTGCAGTGCTCATGAAGGATAGCTTTGAGGAGGACAGTGTGTTGGGATTATACCAGCTGGCTGCCCTGGATGCTCTGGTTAAACTCCTATGCTCTGTCTTGGTTGCTGAAGTGAAGTGGCCACACCCGTTTAGTCCTGAATATACAACTGCAGGAGAAAACCCATCATCGTAACACTGTGTTTCCACATGAAATCTCCAAAATCCTGTATCAGGGAACTATGTGATGAAAACCTCCATGTTTCTGAGGGTTCAGAAAAATTGGCACAAGCCAGGGGATGACAGGACTGTCTTATTAGGGACCTGATAGCCCACTCCCCAGGGAAACAGGCAGACAGTCCTTGCATTAGGCACTGTGTCCCACCTTCTCCTGCCATGCTGCTGCACCCAGGCTCTGCAGCAATTCACCAAGCTTCGTCAGGTGCAGAGATGCAGGAATGCCTTTGCCTCCAGGGGAAGTGCCTGGCCATTGGGCTTGCAAATGTGGCAGCCCTGTCACAGTCAGTTCTGCCACCCTGACACTGCACAGGTCACATTGTCTGTGAGGGCTGGTATCCCTTGCAGAACAAAGCCCACCAACAGGGAACACCAGGTTGGAAACCAGGGGAATCCCATTTTCCCTGAGAGTAGGGTTTGCCCACCACTGGAGATCTCAGATATACTTCCCTTGCCTCCCACCCCCAGCCAGCCTGTGTGGGGTGTGCACATCCTGCCCAGAGGCACAGGGTCACAGCAGCACCAGTCCCACAATGCTCCCATGTCAGGGAATCTTTTCCAACTGCCCACAAACACTGCATGGAATTTGTGGTGAAATCCTACCAAACTCAGGCCAGAGCTCAATTTTGGACAGCACAGCTGCACAACAGCACAGATGCCATCTTTGTCACTGCTGCCCCTCCGCACCTTACTGAATGCTGGCTGTCCTTCGGAGTGGCTGCCCGCACCAGCACAGCCCCACTCCTTGCTCAGGCTCTCACATGTGGGTTTAGAGGAACCCCAGCCCCCCCAGAGAGACCCCAGGCTCTTCTGCTCGGTCTTCCAGTGTCTCTGGGTACTGAAAAACAGGTACCAGTAGAGCTGTCATGTCAGTCTGCAGGTTTATTGTGGAGCAGGTTTGCCTTGAGAGTACAGAAAAGAAAAGGTGATGAAATTCCAGAGCAGTGGTCTACGTGTGCCTCTCACCAGGTACACAATGCACAACCAGTAAAATAATCCAAACGCATATCACAGGCTTCAGGCATCTGGGCCAAATCACTGCAGGCTAACATTTGTGTCAGCTCTGCCACAGTGGGATTTGGTGATATGGCCAGAATCCACCTGGAACACCAATGGCCATGGTGAGCCCCAGAGAGGATCCAAGCACAGTGAGGACCAGGAATAAAGGCCAGAGGCTGCTGCAGCAGAACAGCACCTTCAGGATCTGGACTGTTGACTCATCCCTCGGAAAAGCTCCATGCAGTCATTAACAGGAAATCTGTTTCTTGAAAACCATGTGTTACCCCACCTGTAACAAAATAATCTTGTAACTTGATTTAAGCTGTTTTGCTGTGGTTTACACAGTGGAAGCAAACTGCCGATAGATTTAATTGGAAGCCCAAACAGGCCTGGCTTTCCATTTCAGTGCTTACTTGCTGCTGAAACTGGCCTTTATTTCTGCTAGATAGCCAATCCCAGCAAAAAGATGCTTTTCACCCCTCTGCCTACCAGCTTTTTGTTCACAGTCCAACATTGTTGCCAGTCCCTTGCTGTGATCTGTGTTGAAGTGCTTTATCATGCAATTCCTTCATACAGAATGAGGACAATTTGACACACCTATACACAAATAATGACTCCTGCAGGTTGTGTATTTGCTGTAAGAAATTGGGATCATTCAACAAAGCCAGCTCCAGGATAAGGGCTGCTTGACAACCATGCCAGCTTCTGTGAAGCAGGTTAGAACTCCTGAGGGCAGCTGATAATCTTTAATTTCAAGGATCTTCCCTCAAAAAAGGAAAACATGCCTTGAGGTATTTTAAAGCTTTACATCAACAGCCCAAAGAACTAACATAGGCAACAAGTGGAAGTAGCAATTGTTGTTATAATAATTTCTATTACCTTTAAAGGTTTCTGCAGATGTTATTTGCTTAAAAGATGTGTTTTGGAGGAAAGCTTATCCTTAGATTTTTGAGTCATCTGGTATCAACAGTCTAACACCAGAGAATGAGCTTTGCAAAATAAGCAGATCAGGCAGAAAAATGAATGCCCACTAAATACAAGAAATGAAAAGGGCATATGCAAATTTTTATCCATCTGCAGACAGAGATGGTATTTAAATTCCATTTCAAGGAGAACAGGAACTGATCCTTTCACCGAAGACCATTCAACAGTAGGTGTGAAAAGTGACTACCTTGAGAAGACAGCAGCTGGGATTAGTGGTTCCCATTTTAGACATTTTTCATCCACATTACATGGCACACAGCTAGCATTACCCAAACGTTAACAGAAGCAGCAGGGTTACTACAGAGAAGTTTTAGTTAAAAATACACATTTTATTTCAATGTGCCAATAAAAAAGTCCCACATTTTCATATCACAGGAAGTTAATTAATACAATAAAAAGAGACCTGTGCTAGTCTATTGGTGTGACTAACTCAGAAGACCCAGATCATGCCAAATTTTAGTTGATATACTCTTCTATCTAGATTCTTACATTTACAAAGACACCACAAAATCCCTTATAATAATGTAAGCAAAATAACTTTCTTCCTAAAAGATTAACTTCATAACTTTAATCCATTCTTTCAGGACTTGCACTTCGTTGAGGGCTTCCTGATGGTGAACGGCTGAAAGGAAAACAATCCACAATTAACATTTCAGCAGTTGCTTGGGAATCACAAATACAGGAAAAAGCAACAGGAGTATACCCAGACTCTGGCTCCCTTTAAGCATTTTTAAATAAAATAACCAATCACTCCTGACAAAAGTTAATGGGCTGATGATCTGGAGATAACACTTTTATTCTTTACTGTTATTTTTAAAATGAGATCACTGTAAGGCCATCCTAAGGGTATTACTTAAAATGACCTCCAAAGGGGCAAGATACTTCTTCACTCTTCTGATACAGCAGCTTGTCAAAACCTATCATGGTGATCACTCAGCATTTATGAGCACTTTTCCATGCCCTCGTGATTGACACTAAAGTTGTAAAATGAACTATTAAAGAATTCTAATTAGGTAAAAAATGCTGCTGATTCTGTCACTCCACACACATTACTCTATGCATATACACAGAGAGAGAAAACTATTTACTGACTTACTGCAAAAGAAAAAATAATCTAACAGCAGTGAACGTAACAGGCCTGATCTTCCATTCCTGACTGCTGTGCCAGGTTACTCCACTACCTTCTCCAATGTCAATGTAGCTTTTAATAAGACTGAAAGCTGATTTCCTACATTTATTCTATGCTTTAAGCTCATCAGTCCCTGTGCAATAAAACTGTCAGTGAACCAAAAAGAACAGGAGAGCAGACAAGACACTGCTACATAAACCTGAGCATTTATCACCACATATAGATATTACAATATAGAAATCCATAACCACATTATTGCTGTGAAAGATTTCAGCAAAATACCTTTCCAGTACTTTCCTACAGGCAGCAGTCAAACTCCTCAGCAGAGATCAGTGCAGACACTAAAATGCCCGCTCTATGGAGTCTATGCTATTAGTAGGAGTATTAGTAGGAGACCAACGTACCTTCTCTTTGGAGACGGTGACCGGGACTTGGACCGGCTGCCAAAACAGAACAGCACCAATGCAGCTTAAGTGTCAAATCAACTTTTATGTTTTAAAAAACCCCAACCTCTCAGAAAGCAAATTACAGGAATCTAGCCAGGTCTTTCTAATGGTAGTTTTCAAATCAACTTTTACTCTGACAAGGATTCTCTATTTATTTAGCGTGGAGATGCTTTTTAAGCAACTTTCTTCAGCAGACAAACAGAAAAACAAGGGCTGGTACTAAGGTGAGGCTTTGAGAAAAGCAACATCACCAAACTGCTATTTTATGAAAAGCATTAACAGAGCTCAAGGTCTTTATCTGATGGATAGAAAAATGTAACAGAACTGAGCACAAAGGCACAAAAAAATAGTACTTTGTTGGAAACTACCAAGAGTTAATGAAAACCCAGAGACAGGTAAGGAACACACTCCCAAGAGCTGCAGAGGAAATGCTGTAATTTCTGTCATGTCACAAACAGATTAGCTGGGACCCATGTTAGGGGGATATTTTTCTAAAGGACCAGGCTCTGTTAATCATGCAAACCTAAATTTGAGATGCTACTGCAGGCTCTATGTGTGTGTGCTCACCTCTTAGCTGGCGAGCCAGACTTTGATCTGCCATGAGACCTAGACCTGCAAGAAAAAACACAGCTCAGCAGGGAAACAGAATATGCAGGTTCCCACATTTGGGACAGCAGGATTCACACCCAGTGGATGAGCACTGTTATGCTGAATACACAGAATCCTGCAAGTTTCCAGGGTTTTGCCTGCTAAATTTCCAAAGAAGTCTTTTTACAGGGATGCTGCACATGTTGCTCTGTACTTTGGTCCCTAGCTGATGACCGGTGTTTGCTGATGCAGGTGGGAGGAACACAGGAACAACCCAAATCCTGACCAGTATTTTCAGAGAGCTAATAAACAGCCATGCTCTAAACTTGCAGGTTTTATTAGACTTGAGGAACATCTGCCACTGAAGTTGCAGACAGCTCATTCCTAGAAGTATCTTCTCTGTGAAGTTCATCTTATATATCCACGTACTTCAAGTTGTTTTTTTTTTTTTTTAATGTTTGAGCCTAATCCTTGTGAAAAAAATGTGGAAAATGTCCACCTTTGAGGCTGCTGCACCACAGGAACACTAATACTGCCTGAAAGCCTCACTGAAATTTTGAGGTCCCCCAAGAAGTTTTCTACATTCCACATCCAAGGCTTTCCACAACAATTTCCAGATGTGTGTTGTGACACTGTCAAACCAGCAAATGTCAGTCTCCCTCATGAACCCAGAGCCTGTCTCTGGGTGCAACGCATTCCTTGGGCTCTTCTGTAAAGAAATAATCTTACAATTACATAAGCACAATCCTTCTGCCACTTCTGGCTAGTTGTACATCAGCAACTTCCTATGCCTCAGTCACTTAATCCCTACTTAAAATGCAAAGTGTCACACAACAGTCCAGAAGTGTCACTACAAGTATCCCTAACCCTGCAGAAATCCAGCATGGTACCAGAAGGAGAAAACAATGGTGGTAAAATCAAGATGTTTTCCTCTTTGAGAGTCTGCTGACTGTGGCTGTTTCTGGCTCATCACTGACAGTGAACACTGGTAAGCCACGATTAAGTCGTGTTGAACAACAGTACTAAGATTCAACATGGTTTAGGCACAGATGTACCCAGCCAAAGAAAAGCACTGCTCTATTGCCTTGGGCAACATTCTTCTCTCCTTACCAGCTTCTGGACTACTTATGTGAGTTTCTCCTTGTAACTAAGCCACCTGGTCTTCATCTCTCCTTTCCCTTAAAACTCCCATCATTGCTTGCTGTCTATCCTCAGAAAATGCCACCTTCAGCTGTGGGCTTTTCCACCTGCTCACTTTAGCTGAAGCCATCCTCTATTTTCCTGAGTTTCTTTATGGTTGACTCTTGTTTCAAAGAGCAGCCATTAAAACCAGGACAGCAGGCAAAGGGATAGCCATAAGCAATTCCATATCCAGAGCAGAATTTCCATTTACTCTTGTTCTTGTCGAGGACAGCCAGTCAGCTCTGCTGCCAGGACAAGGCTCCATGAAGGACAGGCTGCTCTTACTATCAAGTAAAGTTTAAGGGAACAAATAATATCCTGTGTTCCTTTAGAATCTGACTGTTGCTCCTGTGACATGTATATTGGTACAAAATAATTCTGACAGGTGTTTATCTCAAATCAAAATTAGCTCCTGCAGATTGACACTGATATTCAACAGAGCTGGAATTGCAGCTGTAACACTCAGGACGCCAGCTAGCCCTTCAAGACTTGCCTGGCTGCAGACAATAAAACATTAACACACTACTGGAAGGGCATCCTGCTTTCTCAGAAAAATAATGGGAAGAATCCCAATCCTGTGTGTGCTTACAAAGAAAAAGAAACTTTTGAGATTATTTCTACATTTATTAGCTGTAAATGCAACCTGACCAAACCAGTACTTCTGATGACTATGGTGACCTATACGTTAGTGGTGTGCAAAAGAATAAAAAGAGGAAGAACAATTTTCTGCACTGTTTTTTAAAACTACAGACTCCTAGGTTAGTGAATGGAAAACACATCTTTTCCTGGAAAAAAACCCACCTTAACAGTTGTTAGAGAGCCTAAAGAGACTTCTAAGCAACTTTTACCAACTACCTATAGTCACATACCTGCTTCGGGGCCATGTAACAGATCTGGATCTAGATCTGGATCTTGATCTAGACCTGAAATTAAAAATTGAAATAAATTAAAAACATTCTCAAGAAGAAGTGATGACAATTACAGCACTGTATAAATTAATGTCTACATGTGAACTTAAGACCTACATGATCATAGACCTGTATGACCATTAAACATTTTAGACAAAGAAATTCAATCGTGGTAGATGCCACTGTCTCAAGGCAAGGTCTCAAAACTCATCAGAACACCAGTGAATTTAACTAGGATTATGAGAAACTTTTAAAAGCATGCTGACTACTAGAGGTCAGCATCTTTTGAAACCTGCTATCTAATACCTATTGGAATCTAATTAAAACAAGAAAACACCAACAAAAATAAATCACACAGTAAAAATCAGTAATAATTACCTTGATCTCTTCAAGGAACCCGACCGGGACCGGCGGGGAGACACGGACCTAGACCTACGAGGAGACACCGACCTGGACCTACGATAGGAAGCGGACCTGGACCTGCAAAGAAAGCAATTCCAAGAGTTGTTCAAGTGCAGCTTTTCCTAGGCAAAAGAAGGCAACAGATTAAAAGACAAACTCAAACACACCTCCTACCACGGCTGCGGCTGCGTGACCGGGAATACCTTCTCCCTCGGGACCTCGAGCGGGATCTAGACCGGGACCTGGGTTTAGGTTAGAAAAAACAGGTATCAGCAGACAGCTGCAGCAACCCGCACGTGTGAGGCCCTGCTGAAGTCAAAACTTTTTTCAGACAACTAAAGAACTAGCATCTGTCAGTTGGAAAAATGTCTGGGCCTACTTGTCTTGAGCATTTTTACTACCTAGAAAAATGTTAAAAGCTGAATTACATTGCAGAATTACATTAGAATAGAAAACACTGTAATGCGTATTTAAAATAAACCTTGCAAGTTTGCAGGTCGACCCTCTTTGGCCCAAGGTCTAGCAGATCTAGACGATCTAGAAGTATCTATAGGCGAGCGCTGCATCTAGGTAGGTGTTCTCTTCAATCTAACGACGATCAAACTGACAGCCCAATGAGCCAGGGTGAGGCTTGATTGACGCAAGAAGATTTTTCTAGGTGGGAATGTGGTCAATCTGGTGTTCCTCTTTCTAAACCGGAGGGGGGCCCCAATTGAAAGCCAAATTTACTGTTACGGCGGTCACCGTCTCAAATTTTCTGCCCTTAAAGAATAAGGTGAAGCTACGTGTAGATGGCTCGAGGGGATCTGGCCTCTTATGCTGATCACCTCAAGGTCTAGGAGGATCTTAAGTGTCGGATTTGCAAGGCGCCTCAGCATGAAATCTTAAGGCTCGTGACATTCTGAATCAAGGCGACTGACTCAAACGAAGAAACCTGAAAGGTTTTGACCAGGTTGATTATTAAAATAGTAACATTTGATAGAAATAGCAACAAATTGTAATATACACCTATACATTTATTCTAGCGTTAAAGTTTAAAGAAAACTGGTGTAACATTGTGTTCTTTGCTAACAAGAACTACACAAAAGCGAGCTGGCGAAGCAACGCGGCCGCCCCGGCCCCGCACGTACCTGCTCCTCCTTCGCCGGCTATAGCGGTGACAGTCATAGGCATAGTGGCCTTTCTCACCACACTCGTAGCATCTGTCGTTGGGGTCGAAGGGGCGTCGGGCAGGGGGCCGGTCGTAGCGGGAGCGCCGCGGCATCCCTGTGGATACTTCCACTCTGACCCTGGAGCCGCAGATCACCCTGCAACGAGTCGACGAAGGGTCTGGGTTAAACCTTTCAGTTCATGAGAGAGCTACAGAAACACAGGGACCAGCGAAATAAACCTCGCTTCTGCCTCAATAGCCTCGGCACACACGGAATGGACACGTACTTCCCGTCAAGTCCACGGACAGCATCTTCAGCATCCCGGGGGTCTTCGAACTCCACGAAGGCGAACCCCGGCGGGTTCCTGGCGATCCACACGGTTCTCAGCGGCCCATAGTAGCTGAAGGCTCTCTCCAGCTCGCCTTTGCCGGCGCCCGTGCCCAGGTTGCCCACGTACACCTTGGTCTCTGCGGGAGCGGGCCCGGGGGTCAGCGTGGGGCCGGGAGCGAGCTCGGTCTCAGCCCCTGCCCTCCCCCGGCCGCCGCCATCTTGTCCGCGCGGCCCCTTCCCGCCTTCACCGCGAGCGCCGCGCGCCCGGCCGCGCGCCTTCCCCACGGCCGCTGACGCAAAATGGCGGCGGCGACAACGACGGCGGCGGCGGCCGCATCGCCTTCCTCCCCTCCCCACCGGCGCCCGCCAGTCGCTAAGCTCCCCGCGGTAATCGCCTCTCTCTCAGACCCGTCTCGCCTTCCCGCCCGCGCAACCGCCGGCCACCCGCGGCCCCCCGGGAGCTCTCACCGCCTCCATAGCGGCCGTAACGCGACATCCCGACGGCTCCGCCGCCCGCGCGCACGCGCCGCCGCACGCGCCTGCCCCCTGGCCTGCTCCCCCGCCTCCCCCGCGCCGCGCGGAGGCGCGCATGCGCCAGGGGCGGGCTTCTGAATGGGACTTGGGGCCTGAAATAGCAATTGGAGAAGTGAGTGGGAGCGGGAGAGTCTTTTCCTGAGAAAGCGGAGTCCCTGTCCTCCTGCTGGTGCTGCAGGTGATCATCTGCCCGATGGAAGTAAAGCCAGCGGGGCCTTTCTGTCCTGGCATCTCCTGAGTGGGAGCAATCCTTGGACGCATCCAGTATTGGAGGTGATACCCCCATCAGCTGGTGCGTAGCCGCCGCTGGAGTGCAGGCCAGTGCTTATTCTTAGAGTGAAAACTATTAGATTTGCTCTCCCTGCTTTCTAATAAACGAGCTATGACTGAAAGAAAGCAGTAGCTGAATGCAGTGGCACAAGCCAGTCATACGCAATCTCTGTAGTACTGCAGAGGCTGAATCGAGACCCCCCCCAAAAAGAAAGGAAAAAAAAGGAAATAGCTGCTTTAGGCCTCCAAAATATGACTGTCTCATTTTATACCCTTTATATATTTTGTGTTAGCACTCACAAAACAATTGCATGCTTGCGTTCACAAATTCCTAACAAATCACGGAATCAGTGACTTGTTTGGTTCATCCACTGGAAGCTCTGCATGAGTGCTGCTGAAATAGAGCAGGTGCGGGGTGGGTGTTGCAATCAAGCTTCCCACCCTCACGGTGGCACGGCTAAGCTTGCTAAAAGCAGCCCAACAACCAGGCAGCAAAAATACCTTATTTTTATGTAAGAGATGCACCGAGTGTGCATCTACCCCTATTAGCACACACGGACGAGGCACGGCCTGGCATGTGCAAGCCGCAATCTCACCACGCCAGCAGGAGCATCCCAGGAGCAAATCCAGTTCCAGAGGGGTAGAAGGCAGTGGCACTGAAGTGCCACACACCCCTCGACTCCTTGTTTTGCGACCCGGCCTGATGCGTGCAAGCCTCTGTATCATTTATGTGCACCCCCGGAGCTGTGAAACCCCGCACGGGAGCCTTTGGTGCTAACCCGGCCCGGGGGAAGGCGCTCGGCAGCGGCGGCGCCAGGAAGCGGCGGTGCCGCCCGGGGCAGATCCCGGGGGCCCTCGGCGGGAACGCGAACGGGAACTGGGGCCGGTGAGCGGGAAAGCGGGATGGGGAGCGGGGCTCCTGCCCCCGCCCAGCTGGGCTGTGCAGGCTCTTCCTGCCGGGAAGGCATTCCCGCGGAACAAAGCGCCCTCCAGGCCTTTGTGCTCCCCGAGCCGCGCTGCACCCATCGCGCTGCGGCCCCGCTCGGGGGGAGTGCTGGGCTGGGAACGCTGCACGGAGGGAAAGGGGAACAGCACTTGCTGGTGCTCCCAGCGCAGGGGATCAGGAGAGGGTAGGATAGCGCTTAGCCAAGGCGGCGGAAGGGCTCGGGCACCACTGATGCGCCAGTGCACAAAACAAAGCGCTGAACTTTTACCTCCAAGGTTTTGTATCAAAGCAGAGCAATAGATGGAGTGTTGGATGCGACGGGAAGGCTTAAGGTTACCAGAACAGTGGGGGTTTGGGGGTTTGCTGTGTGCCTTAAAAACAAGCGGACTCCATGGAGAATTACAGAAGTGCAGCTTTATACAAACCTCTTGTGTGAATGTCTGCTTAAAAAAAAAAAAAGGCAAATTTTGCTAAAGACAAATCTTTACATGGAGGCAAACCCAGTCCTGACGTGAAGAGTGTGAAAAATGCCTATTTTATGATTGGCTTTTCGCAAATATGAAAATGAATGTGTGTTAGAAAGTTGTGCTGTATTAATTTCCTTAAGTAGTGTGTTAAATATAGTTTTAGGTTATAACATAAGGTTAAAATAGAAACTATGCTATGTAGGATAGTCTTTTTTAAAGAGAGGACTCACACCGAGATAGCAGCCACAGGACACCTAAATCTTTCAGAGAAAGAGAATTTATTGCCCCATTATCAGAAAAAACTTCTTCCTGCCTCACTCATCTATGAACACACCGTTAGGATTAAGAAGAAGAAGTTGACGAGGCCAGAGAGAATCCTTTGTTTGAAAGGAATTTATGCATCATGTGTGAGGTGTATGAATATGCAACAGGCTGTTGTTTTTAAGGGTTAATTCTCTGTTAACGTGTGTCCTTTTTCCAGGCTTGTGCTGCCCAGAAAGAGGTACCTGGACGTCCATAACTCTTTGTTTCTATTGTCTCACATTGTCCTAATCCAAATTGTCCAAAATTTTTTTATTACTCATATTGCTATTTAATAACCATTTTATTACTCTTAAACTTTGAAAATTTTAAAAACAAGTGATTGCCGTTTTTCACAAAGAGCAAACCAAAAAGATTGATTGCATCTGCTGACTGATCTAGTTGTTTTCTAGGTCCTGGACGTAGGAAATATGAATGACTGGCAGAGAAAAAGCCCTCTAGACTGGGAAACGTATGTGAACAAATTGGTGAAAGTTGTTGCAGTTGAGAAACATGAATATGAAGGATGGGTTTTAACAGTTGACCCAGTTTCTGCCACGTAAGTACCAAAGCTTTTATGAAAAGCAAGATTTTTAGGAGGAGAAAAGATTCCAGGGCTGAAGCAAACTAATTTGGAGCAAAAATGGCATGTTGTTAAGTTGCAGTTTCTGCTGATGGCTGCAGCCTCCTGATCTTCTGGTTTGTACTTCCTGTGCACCTCATCTCTGGCTGAGCACGGGAAACTAAAAAGCCCTTGATTTAGAATAAGCACTGCTTAGCAACAACTGAAATATCAGTGTGCTAGAAATGTTATTCTCACTGTAAATTCAAAACTCACCACTGTGCCAGCTTCTAGGAGAATTGCTAAAAAATCAGCTCTCTACCAGCTGAATGCATGTGTTCAAGGTGAACGTTCAGAGCTTGCAGCCAAGGCTTCAGCAAACCCAGCTACTCATGCTAAGCAAGTAAAGCTAAGTGAACAGCATATTAAATCACACAGTATTATAATTCCAAGTGATTTACTCTAATTTAAAACTTACATCTTAAGCTATACTATTACCTCTCAACAATCTTTACCAATGTGTTAAAGATTGCTTTTGGTAATTTACCAAACCCTGCTTTACAAAGAGTGCTGGAGTGTTTTCAGTGCTTTAGGTGTTGAAATCTTTAGCCTTTGTCCAGAGTTCTTGCATTGATGCCTGGCTTTCCACACTAGCCAGACACCCAGGAAGGTGTTGAGACATCTTTGGAGGGCAAGCAGGGAAAATCAGGGGCACTGGACAGAAAGTGGTACCACAAACCTCTGGTGTCACAAGTGAGTAACTTGAAAACAGGGTATGAAAGGCAAAATGCACCAGGGAATGGGCAGAAATTTGCCTCCTTGCTGCCAGAGCTCTTTCATACCTTATTGGAAGTGAGCTTGTCCCACATGAACATAGACTGGACGCTGAAAACTAAAACATTCAGCTTCTGATGTGTTTCAGAAGAATTGGTTGTTGTTTCCGCTGTGAAGCTGAAGCTCCTGAAATTTCTTATAATTTTGGTAAGGAAGGTGCATGCAGCTGTGAATGATTCTGGTGATGGTCCAGGCTGAAATCAAGGCATGTCTCACTGGACACATCCCCCTATAAAAGTAATTACTTCCACTAATGGTGGCAGTAAAGTTGAAGGCTGGTGAAGTGCTGGCATCAAGTTCTGAAATTTTGCCTCCCACAAGAGGAAGAAAATGATTTCTGATGCTCTTTGTTGATATATGAGGGAGAGAGATCCTACAAATACAACCAGCTGCCTTCCTACTTGCATTTTAGGACTTCTGGGATGCAAGTGCCCTTGGGATAACACCAGGCTTCTACAATGTGAGCCTGACCCTTCTGTAGTGTGTTCTATTATATTTTCATTTCATAAACTGGCAACAGTCATAAAAAACAAATATGATTTTGTCAATGATCAATAAATACGACTTTCTTCATTAAAAGGTTCTGGTGTTGTTAGCTGCGTTCAGCATTCAAAGTGCTGTGTGTATGAAGGTATCACTGTTTCTGAATGTTGAAATGTTTTAGGTTCTTCAGCAGTGTTGGAAAGCTGCACAAAAATATTTAGATTTCCGGACTTTATTTTTTTTGAATCAAAGTGTACATTAATATTCTGCTTGATAGTGTCTAGAGTAGTTTCAAATTCAAGACCATCAATTCCCTGCATAGCCCCACATTTTTAGTATTTTAAGGGTATAGCAGCATGGTTTTCAAAGGAAAATGCTGAGAGCTGGGTATTGCCTAAATACCTGGGTTAGGCTGATGCTAATGAGCTCTTATCTCCAAAACCTTGGAGGCTGCTTCTCAGTCTTCAGTCAAGAACAGGAGCTTACACAATCTTCTTTCCTTGACAGCATTGTCCTCGCAACATTCCCAGAGAACGAGAAAGGAACCATATCATTCATCATGGGCCACGCTGTCCAAGAGGTGGAGGTCCTGCAGGAAGGGGACAGTGACATGGAGCAGCGCCTTGCTCGCATCCTCGCGCCCGAGGAAAGCCAAGCCTACAGCGCTGAGGAGCTGGAGAGGAGGAAGAACGCCTTGAAGACGTGGCTGGAGACAAACCACATCCCCGTGGGCGAACAGGGGGAGCTGGGCAGGACGCTGAGCGTGGCGGGGGTGCTGAGCATCGAGCCCCCGTACGGCCCCGAGCAGTGCAGCAGCACCAACGAGATCATCCTGGCCCGCGTGCAGGGCCTGCTGCAGGGCTTCCTGCAACAGCAGCACTGAGCCAGGGCTGCTCCTGTCACCTTTCATCTCCAGGAGCTCTCCTGGTTTAGGAACCATCCTGTTTTGGGAGCTCTCCTGGGTGTCAGTATTCACTATTTGCAGAAATGCTGCATTTTGGGTACTTTCATCTTGATTTTTTTTGTATGTAAAGGAAGGAATAATAAAGAATAAACTCAAAGCATAAGCATTTTTCATGTGCTATTTTTATTAGAGGCAAACTGTTGGATAATGGTGATGTATTAAACTGATTTGTCAGTTTAACTTGTCAGTTTAGAGGTTTTATAACAGTATTGTAAAAGATGATCTATAATACACTTAAACTGTTCCCTTTAAATGTATTTAATGTTACATGTTTTCCTTTTAAAACTAGTTTAATTATCTAGTGCTGAAGGCATGTTTATTTGAACTGCTTACCAGATTCTTTCCTTTTTTTCTTTAAGAAAGAGAATTATGACACCTGGACTTCCCAAACCAACTTAAAAAATACTCAAAAGTTCAGAAAGCTGTTTTGTTTTCATGGCTGGTTGGTTGGTTGTTTTTCCCATTAATGTTCTCCTAGTTTAGAACATAAACTACAATGTATGTCCAGGTTTGTAGAATTATTAGGGAAGGTTAGCAGGCAAATATCAGGTTTTAAAACCATTACCTGTCTATATTTGTTATTTTAGATCAGCAGTGCTTGGAAAACCAGTGTACTGTAAAAGGAAAATGTGTTGCAATTCAGTAAGTTTGCGTTTTTTAATGCTCTACTTCTAGTTTATGCCAACACATGATACAGGAATCATTACGTGATTATTCCTGAGATTATGAATGCAGTGAGAAACATTTAGAGCCCTCTTTTATCTCAGTGTATTTGTTCTGCCTTATGAGGAGATAAGCACACTGGTATGCTCAAATGCAGCTGGAAAGTCTGCCTAACCCTTGTTCCTAAAAGGCTCTCCTCATTCGTGCTGGGATTTACCTAAAATTACTTTTCATCTCTCAGGTTTGTGATTTTTTAATAAAAAATGTCTGCTGCACATCCATTACTGTGTCTCCCTGAAAAGGTTGGGAGATGCCAACACACAACAGCTCCAGCTGCATGTCAGATACGAGGGGCTAAACCAGGGCCTGAACTCCCAAGGCTGGTTGGGCTGGACCTGAGGTGTGAGAGAGATTTGGAGCAACTTGGGGATGCCTCGTTCCAAGGGAGGCACCGCTCCTGGCCTTGGAATAAGGACCGTGGCGTCAGCTCCTTCACCCTCAGAACAGGCAGCAGCCATGATGGGTCACACATGAGGGGTGCAAAACGCAGCAAGTGGCTCCAGACCGGTCTGCCCCTCAGAGCCGGACAGGAGCTCTCACTAGGGGCTGCCGGGGGGGAGCGTGTGCCCAGGAGGAGCGGGGGCGGCCCGCGCCCCCTCACGTCTCCTCAGGCCCGCTGGGCCACCATGGCCGCCGCGCGGGAACCGCCTCTCGCGAGGCCCGCGCACACCGAGGCGCGGCCCGGCCCGCCCCGCCCCCCGCGCGGCGCGCAGGCGCAGCGGCGGTTCCTCTATATAAGGGTCGCGCCTGCCCGGGCTCGCGCTGTCATCGGGAGGATGTCGCGATACGGGCGATACGGTGGGCACGGCGGCGAGCCTGGGGCGTCTCACAATCGCATCGGGGCTTCTGCTGTGGGCAGGGGGGCGAGGGGAAAGGTGGCGGGAGCGGCAGCGTTCGTGTCGCTCCGGCGGTGGGAGAAGGTGATCCTTCCCTCAGGCGGCCGCTGCGAGGGACGGTGGCGGAGGGCCGGGGCAAGCCGGGGGTGGCCGCTGCAGCCGCGGGGTCTGTGTGGGGCGGGCGCGGCCCGGCGGGAGCGCTCTAAGATGGACGCGGTGTCAAAGATGGCGGCGGGGAGGGAGCGGGGGAGGGGCGGCCGCGTGCCCGGCGCCGCGCGCGGCACTGACATGGCGGCCGCTTGTCCCCTCAGAGACCAAGGTGTATGTGGGCAACCTGGGCACGGGCGCCGGCAAAGGCGAGCTGGAAAGAGCCTTCAGCTACTATGGGCCGCTGAGAACTGTGTGGATCGCCAGGAACCCGCCGGGGTTCGCCTTCGTGGAGTTCGAAGACCCCCGGGATGCTGAAGATGCTGTGCTTGGCCTCGATGGGAAGTACGTGCATGTCTGGAAATTCTTTGAGGGCCGCAGCCCTCGATCTCCCTATGCCACACCAGAGATTTCTCGTGTTCGTTGCTTGAGCGCGTCAGAGGAAAATTTTCTTTTCGTAAATACCTACTGTGTCTTGCAGGATAATATGCGGCTCCAGGGTCAGAGTGGAAGTATCCACAGGGATGCCGCGGCGCTCCCGCTACGACCGGCCCCCTGCCCGACGCCCCTTCGACCCCAACGACAGATGCTACGAGTGTGGTGAGAAAGGCCACTATGCCTATGACTGTCACCGCTATAGCCGGCGAAGGAGGAGCAGGTACGTGCGGGGCCGGGGCGGCCGCGTTGCTTCGCCAGCTCGCTTTTGTGTAGTTCTTGTTAGCAAAGAACACAATGTTACACCAGTTTTAACTCTAACTGTCGTAAGTCAACAGGTGTATATCACAATTTTTTTTTTTTGCTAATACATATAAAATGTTACTATTTTAATAATCAACCTGGTCAAAACCTTTCAGGTTTCTTCGTTTGAGTCAGTCGCCTTGATTCAGAATGTCACGAGCCTTAAGATTTCATGCTGAGGCGCCTTGCAAATCCGACACTTAAGATCCTCCTAGACCTTGAGGTGATCAGCATAAGAGGCCAGATCCCCTCGAGCCATCTACACGTAGCTTCACCTTATTCTTTAAGGGCAGAAAATTTGAGACGGTGACCGCCGTAACAGTAAATTTGGCTTTCAATTGGGGCCCCCCTCCGGTTTAGAAAGAGGAACACCAGATTGACCACATTCCCACCTAGAAAAATCTTCTTGCGTCAATCAAGCCTCACCCTGGCTCATTGGGCTGTCAGTTTGATCGTCGTTAGATTGAAGAGAACACCTACCTAGATGCAGCGCTCGCCTATAGATACTTCTAGATCGTCTAGATCTGCTAGACCTTGGGCCAAAGAGGGTCGACCTGCAAACTTGCAAGGTTTATTTTAAATACGCATTACAGTGTTTTCTATTCTAATGTAATTCTGCAATGTAATTCAGCTTTTAACATTTTTCTAGGTAGTAAAAATGCTCAAGACAAGTAGGCCCAGACATTTTTCCAACTGACAGATGCTAGTGGTGTGTTTTTGTTGTTTTGTTTGGTTTGGTTTTTGGTTTTTCTTTTTTTGATTTATTTTTAAATCCTCTTTTTAGTTGTCTGAAAAAAGTTTTGACTTCAGCAGGGCCTCACACGTGCGGGTTGCTGCAGCTGTCTGCTGATACCTGTTTTTTCTAACCTAAACCCAGGTCCCGGTCTAGATCCCGCTCGAGGTCCCGAGGGAGAAGGTATTCCCGGTCACGCAGCCGCAGCCGTGGTAGGAGGTAGGGCTCAGCCTTCTGTGTTTTCATTCCCACCCCTTCCTCTGTGGGCTCCTCCTTCCTTTTCTGTATTTGTTGTGAAAAGTGCCTTGCAGTGATGGGTTGGTTTTTGCTTTGTTTTGCAGATCCAGGTCAGCTTCCTACCGCCGGTCCCGGTCGATGTCTCCTCGTAGATACAGATCCTTCTCACCCCGCCGGTCCCGCTCTGGCTCTCTAAGAAGGTCAAGGTATGTGGTTGTTGTTGAACACACAGCATTGTTGAAGGGCACATAATGTGGAGCTGAAATATCAAGTACTTAGGTATATATTTATAGCATTTATAATGTAATCAGTAAGTTTATTTTGCTGTCCGTATGTTGGTAGGAACCTTTGTGATGCATAAGAGCTACTCTGAATACTTTGTTTAAAATTTAAAGGTATAGTTTTGGAACTGCTGTTTCTGAGATGTTATTTTTTTCTTTTTATCGTTTTACCAAAATTCAGCCTTGCTCTGTGGTTAAGGTTTCCAAATTCACCTTCAAGTCTACAGGGTGTAATTGCGTAGTCCCGTAGGACAGTGGAACTCATTTTATCTGCATGATAAAATGGGTACGGACCAGAGGTGCTAGAGTCTTCTAATAATAAAAATAACTTTTGCCAAACCAACAGATCAACAAAGTTCTCAGTCTTCTGGGACATTTACAATAACTGGTTTCTGTCTCACCTGTATGAAGCATGTGGTAGTAGAGCTTCCATTGTGTTTTTTTTTTTTTTTTTTTTCCAGATCTAGGTCCAGGTCACGCTCCAGGTCCCGGTCTGTTGTGTGGCCTCGAAGCAGGTGAGACACTCCTTTTGATTCAAACCAGTAATGGGACTTGGTGTGTTGTTTGGTTGTGGTGGTTTGTTGTTTCTTTTTGTTTGTTTTGTTTTGTTATTTTTTTTCTTCCCTGGGGGAATTTGTCTGGAAGCACTTAGAAGGCTGTCCAGCAGAGCAATGTATGCACTTAATAATTTATGCCTTTTCACAGACAAAAGTAGTGGTGTATAATTTAAGGTCTGTGGACAGAATTTTTTTTAAAAAAAGTTAATTCTTAGGTATGTAGTAAGTTGAGGATGGTTTTGTGTGCTGTGCTGCCTTCTACTTAGCAGTGGGGGAGATGCTCATGCTGCTGAGTACCAGTTCTGGGTGGTTGTGAGCATTCCCATCCTCAGTAACTGTGACACCCAGTAGGAAGTTGCTTGTTATGAGAGGGGAAATGGGCCAGACAGTGGCTCAGGATAGTGACCAGGAAAGCTTCAAAGCAGTGGCATTTTGTTTAATATGTGCCAGCAGTGTCCTTGTAGTATTTCTGTGAGTTAATAGGCCAGGTAAAGGTGAATTTTGATCACCCTTCAAAACAGTTCTGAGCAGAAAATAGAGTAAAAGTATTCTGCTTTTTTGGCCAAGCGTGTTGAACAGAGCATTCTGATGTCACAGTGATAGCTTGAATTCTGACACTCTAGGAAGACATTTTCTAACTAACAACAAATACTTGAGTTTATAAAGTAACATAATAAATGTGGGAGGAAAGTTTAACTGTTCAAGTAGATTTTAATTCCTGAGATAAACTGGGAATAGTTTACTCATTAGTAGCCTCATATTGGTGCAAAATCTATATTATGCTGATTAAAATTGGCATTGGGAACTTGAGCTGAAGAATGCACCAGCCCTTCAGCACACACAATTACTTCTGGCTGATTCCAGGCTCTTAATGTGCTGTTAAAATATTTTCTAAGATGATACTTGAAACTATTCTTCCCTTTATAGAAGGGATACCTGCAGGTAGGGAGGAAGTGTGGGAGTCTGGTCTGGTGTTTTGTGGAGCTGGCAGCTGAAGCTTTGCTGGGGAGCTTCCTGTGCTTGCACTCGTGTCTTCTGATGAGTGGGGTCTCTGCAGTAGGAGCTGAGGATTCCCCTGGAAGGTCCTGGGGAAGGCCCGCAGCACCAGAGCCTTCCCTCAGCGGTTGGTGCTGCTGCCAGGGGTGAATTACTGTTGCTGGTGTAGCTAACTCTCCGTGTGTTTGCATGCCCACTGGCTGCTTTGCTGAGCTTTATTTTTCTCCTGTTGTAGGTCTGAGTCTCATGGTAGATCTAAATCTGGCTTACCTGCTAAAAGGTGAGCGTTCAAATACAAGTACCACTCAGTTGGTTTTTGTTTTGGTTGGTGGGGTTTTTTGTGGGGTTCTTTGGTTTTTTCCCTCATGATTCAAAATCTCTCTTTGGACTGGTATTTCAGTTGCAGGGTTGGTTTTTTACTTTTGTAACTGATTTCAAATGCATTTTTCATACATTTTGGGGATTTTTTTGTTGAACAGTAGGCAATTCTTCCAGGATTTTGCATACAGATGTTATACACTCATTATAACAAAAAATACTTTTGACAGGACTTGGGGCATGTTTTCTCCTACCTTTGTTCTTAAGTGTCTGTAGTTCTCCCTGTCCCTAACTCTGCTCGATTGACTGCTCCTGCTTTGCAGGGTTACTGTGATTACAGCAGCTTTGAAGCTGTGTGTTGCTCTTTTCCTGAGGGCTCCAGCTTCCAGCATTTTTCCTTCTCACCTGCAGCTTCTTGCTCAAAGTACCTGGGTACACTTGATACCAGCAGTGTCAGTGCATTTAACACCAAATTGTTCTGGTTTTAAATGGTCAGAAGTGGGTACTGAGAGCACCCAGGTGTACCAGCCACACTGACTGTTCTGTTTGTTTGTTTCTAAACAGCCGCTCAAAGTCCAGATCACCATCTCCAAAGAGAAGGTAGGAATGTCTTAAAACTGGAGTCTGTCCTATGGTTCAACAGCACTTGAGCTGGAGCAGTTCCTAGAGAAACAAGCAAGGATAAAAGCTCAGGATTTTTACTTGCCTACATCTGAACTATGAGAAGATGAATTGTTTATGGGCATTTCCTGCTGCTGGTAGTCAGAATGTCATGATACAGCTAAGGAATAAGAATGCTGCTGCTAAGGAAACCTTTAATGAAATGTTTCTGAGGAATTTAGAATCTAGGGAACAAGTGAGTAATGTAAGGTGTGGAGCAAGACAATGAAGTGGTGTAGGATTAAATTCCTGCTGGTGACTCCTGCAGGCTCAGGAGTTGCACTTTTGGCTTTGGGCTTTTATCCTTGCCCATTAATGTGCTCCACAAAGGAAGATGTTTTCCTGTGTTACCAGAGAGAAGTAGGTGCAGGAATTGAGATTTCTGAGCAGGCTTGATGTCTCAGCTCTCTTAATTACTCTTCAGCTTTCAAGCTTAAAGCAGTTTTTAAGTTAAAGTGTAAAATACAATTCTTTTATTATTTGAGAACTGTAAATGAAAATAGGAGCAGAACTCCAGAGGAAGCCTGGGAAGTAGCATGCACAGTTTCTGTTGGTTTTGCTGTTTTGCTGTAGGAGTTGTTCTTAATGGTTTGTTGTCTTTTTTTCCTTTCAGTCACTCACCATCAGGAAGCCCTTGAAGGAATGAAAGTCCTAAAAGAATGGGTTCAAATTTAAGAAGTTTAGTAAAAAAATTATTTTGTTTACATTATAAGGGATTTTGTGATGTAAGGGCTTAGTCCTAGAAGGCTGTTTCTATTGACTAGCAATTGGCATGAACCTCTATCTTCTAAAAGTTGTGTTAGCAGACTAATACAAAACTCTTCTGTTGTGTTTGTGTTCTGTGATCTGAAAATGTTGGGCTTTTTTTTTTTATTGGTGCATTGAAATAAACTGCATTTCTAACTAAGAAATCAGTTGTGATAACCCTGCTGTTCACAGTTGGGATGGGGAAGCAGGCAGTGTGCCCCTGAGGTGAAAAACAGCAGGCAGGTTGGGCAGTCTGTGTACCTTTTTTAGGAAGTTTAAGGGGTTTTGTGGAGATCACGGGTCCTAAGCACAACCTGCAGGTTGTGTTCAAGTAGCAGGATCTGTGGGGAGTAAGAGCTCCAGTTCCTCATGTCTGCCTGGTTTCCATCCTGGCAGTGAAGCGTACCCTGGGAAGGGTCTTGCTGCTGTGCTGATCTGTGGTTGCTCTGGGAAACCAGACTAACCCCATCTCACCATGCATAGGGTGCTGAATTAATAAAATAGTTCAGGACTTTTGCCAATTTGCTTTATCTTTGGAGCTGATAGTGGCTGTTACCAGAATAGCAAGGAGATTTTGGAGTACCCAGTAATTTTAGGAATGGTAGGAAGGACAGCATGCTGCTTTCCTGGAGTGGCTGAACACCTGCCTGCCCAAGGGAAGTGGGGAATAAATTCTTTTGCTTTTGTTGTATTAAGCTGTATCTCAGTGTGTGAATTTCTCACATCCCAAGCTTCTCCCTCCTGCCGGTGCCAGCTCATGGAGGTGGGACAGAGCAGGGAGTAGAGCCAGCTGGGGCTCATCCATCCCAGCAGAGCTGCAGTGGCCATTCTCTGCACAGGGATGTTGGGCTTGGTACTCCTGTTATCTTCCTCACAGGAGCCTGTGTTCTTGTGAAACTCCTACAAACAATTCATGTGTATTTTTTTTAAAAACCAAACTCTAACACTGTCCCTCCCTCCACTCATCGTTCCTTAGGCTGAAGGTTGTAGATCAGACTGGTGCTGGAGGCAGTGTTCACTCTGGTGACAGAAAGGTGACAGCCCAATCCTGTCACTGAAGGCATGTGGTATTTGAGTAGCTTGGCTGCAGCAATGCTCAGCACTGCAATTAAAGGCAAGGCCAAAGGGAGGAAATAATAGTTCATTATTGCTACAGCATTTTACCCCACAGTGGAGCAGCCCAGTCCTCTGAGCAGGAGTTTGGCTGAAAGCTTCCAAAAGTGGGACTTTGTTCCAGCTGTGCAGGGTGGCAGGAGCACTACCCCATACCAGAACATGTTAGCAGTCAGCAAGGGCATCTGCCAAGAATTCATTTTAATGCACTACAGCAGTTCCATCTCAGCTGTTTTACTTACTCACAGTGCAGGAAGGGCTGGAACAACCTCTCAGGGGAAATGTCCACACTGTCTTGGGAGTTTTATCTTGTCACCAGAGCAACCTGCACTGATCCAAAACTGCACTGACTGATCCAGTACATCTCCTTACCACAGGACATTGTCTGAATTGCAGAGCCTCAATGCAAATCTAAAGGTGCTCACTTGTACAAGGGTTTTGGGTTGAACTGTAAACAAGATCCCTGGCCAGCCAAAACTGCCTCAAAAAAGTCTTAGTCAAAATGTAGAAGTGAATTTAAACCAATTTGGGAGCAGCTCCCTGTGCCACATGCTGCCACCAGCTGTGACTTATTATAAGAAACAGCTAGCTAGCAGGTGTTCATGTGACCAGAAAACACTACTACCAGGGCACAGTCCCATAAAAACCACTCAGGTTTCTATTCCTTCTGAAGAGTTGCCATTTTCCCATTTCCCAGAGTAGTGTAAGCCACCTTCATTTCAACAAGCAAGCAAACAAAATAAAACAACCCAAAACTCAACAGTACAGTTGCCAACTTGTTTTTCCAGGGATCAGTGCCCCATTTTGGACCAATAAATACGTCAGAACGCTGATGTTACTTGGTCTGTTCTCAGGCAGCAGCCGTGGGTGATCCTTTACAGAAAGCTGTTGTGATGTCACTGCGTGGTCACAAGCTTGACAATCATCCCGATGATCCGAGAGCCTCGGGGGCACACGCACAAATCCATGCTGGGATTCTTGATTTTATCCTGCAGCAGCTGGTCCAGCTCGCAGCGCAGCTCCTTCACCAGCTCAGCCACCTGGCACATGGTAAAGCACAGAGGCAGGGGTAAGGCTCAGCTCAGCTCTGCAGCTCTCCTGGGATGGCCCCATCTCCTCCTCCTCACCTGGTGAGAGGCAGCCACAAAGCGGATCCAGCCGTCATCCAGGGAGATGACAAAGTCCCCCTTGAGCAGCTGCATGTGCACCTGGCCGCCCCCCAGCAGCACCAGCGGGTACACGGACACCATGCTGCAGTCCCGGATGAACACGCGGCTCGTCTTGATCTTCTCGTGGTACACCAGGTACGGGCTCTCAAAGTGCCTGGTCTGGGACAGGGACACAGCAGCCTGGTCAGAATGACACTGCTCTTCCTGCCTCTGCCATGCAGGCCAGCTCTGCCTCTTCTGCAGCAGATGGCCTACAGTGCACCTGCAGCACTAACAGACCCTCCTTGACCCAAAAGAGCTGCCAACAACTGTTGGCTCCAGAGGCTGCAGTTTAACTCTGTGCCCAGGAGGACACTCCTAACTCAGGGATGCACCATTCTTTACAGTCCTAATGCAGGACTGTTCAGTCATTAAGATTTTTTATTTTAAACATCAGTAGGGATCCTCACTGTAATTTTAAACACCCAAGCAAAAGTGATTTCTTTTATAAAAAAGAGAGCATGCTTTGCAGAAAAAAGCATTCTGACCTGATAATTCACAGACGAAGGATGAATATGAACATAACCATCATTTTTAGTAACAAACTTCAGCTCCTCTGCTTTTGGTTGCATTTTGACTGCTCCTGTACTGGTCTTCTGGTATTTACCCTCTGGCTTTTTCACCTGTATAGTAAGAAAAAAGGTTATAAAAATCTACTGCACTAGAAAACCTTTTAACTTCATGTTTTAAATTTTTCAAAACCAGAAATTCTGTAGTAGTAACATGTCAAGTCACTGGAGACAGGTACTGTCCAACCCTGACTTCCTTTGTAACCTCAGCCTTCTAAAAAGGAGTAATTTTAAGTGGCTTCACATTTCCTGCTGGCTTCTGTGTGACAATGTAATCAGCCTGCAGGAACAGCAGCACTCTCAGGCAATACAAACTGGAGCTCTGACACCACAAGCAGCCAACTGGCAACCTAAGCCAGGCTCAAGGCTGCCCCACTGAGCCCAAATGAAAGCAGGGTGTGTGGATATGCTAGACCAAAGAAGGGAAAATGAAAAAGCATTCTTTTACCTGGACGACATTGGGATACAGTGCAGCACACAGCATAGCTGAGATCAGCTTGATGTTCTCTGCATTCGAATTTGCCTGTGAAACCAGTAGGGGATCATTAGAGATCCTACAGTTCAGTCTGTAAAGGTAAAACCCTGCTCCAGGGATGACTGAATTCCTGAAATTAGTTCACTTTTACAGCTGCACTCCTGTGCTTTATAGAGTAGGATGAGTCATTGCTCCTGTAGCCTCAGGTTGGACCTGGGCTGTTTCCCCCCACTATCAATGGAACAAACTGGCCACCACTGTCCTGGTGCCCAGCTGAATTGTTCTCTGACATCTGGCTATAAAGTGGCTTGCACCCTAGAGAAAGCAAGCACAAGTTGTCCCAAAGCACAGGAATCCTACAACTACCAAATCCTGATCACCCTGATCATCATGTAACCCCAGGACATGTCCGGCCCCAGTCTTTCTGAAGACAGCCCACATGAAAAACTGCAGCAGCATTTTGAAGCACCAATGAAATGCTGTGAATTACCTCCTCTCCTGTGGCATCCAACACGCCATCGCCTCCTTGGGACCACTTCTTCTCAATATCCCTGGCTCTCAATCCCTCCTTCACAAAGCCAATGTCAGAAAGCAGCTCTGCAAACTGCCTCTTCAGACTGGCAATTTCCTACAACACACAGAGCGCCGTGATGGCTGCCATACCCAGCAGGAAGAGTCTTCCCCAATGGCTCATTTCTGTCACTGGCATTCTGCCAGTCCCTGTGCCAGGCCACAAACACTGACCTACCTGAAGAACTCTTCCTGACAGAAAGTTCTCCCTGCAGTAGTTGTAGCTTGCTTGAGAGCCCTCTTTGATACTTAAACGCCATCCCTGATTGAGAGAATGGGAGGAAGCCTTTAATAAAACATTCCTGCTTGGATATCAAACACATCACAAAACCCCAAGAGAGGCTACTGAGTTTTAACTCACCTTATAGGCCTGGAGAAGAGCCAAGTAGTCACTGTTTCCTACTGCAAACTCCAGCTTCTTTTTCTTTGCTTCTTCCCTTTTATCCCATGGTGACACCTAGACAGGCAGTAAGGTTAGTGTGTTCTTCCCCTCACCACTTGGACGAGCCATTCTACAGCTACATGCCACATTCTCTTTGGTATTTTCACAGCACCTCACAGGTCAGAATGCAAATTTTCCCAGTGAATAACAGAAAATACGAGGCATTCAAAAGAGCACCTGATTCAAAAAGCCAAAATGACAATGAAGACACAGAGATCCAGATGCTGACCTCTGCATTCACAGCTCAGATGTGTCAGCTCCATCCATTATCACTATTTCACAGTTTATATTACCAGTAATTTTCACACCAAATTCAGACAAAATGTGTGCACTTCTTAGCTAAAAATCAAAAATAATATTCACTGTTTCTACTGTATATAAATACCACTCTTGCTGCTACACATGGTTTTGAACTTCTGCTTATAATTGGACTGTTTTAACAAGCACTGCAGTAACAATTAAACAATTTAGGCTAAAAAGAAGAATTAGAATATCAAGTGTAGCGTGCTGCAAGTCACAAGAGCATTTTGCTGCCACACAAAAACACAGCCCTCAGGTTAAGAATACTTACAAAAGGTGACTTAAAGGCCAGGCTGGCTGCTATGGTCAGCGCAGGATCCAGGCAGCGGAAGATGGTGCCAAACAGCATGAGCTTGCCAATCCTGACATCCACAGGCAGTGAAGCCAGGTGGTATCCCAGAGGAGTGAGCTTTTCCTCTGGAGTTAATGCTCCCAGGTCCCGCAGCCGCACCTTTGATGCCTGCAAGGACTCAGTCCTGGGGGGCTCGATCAATCGTGATAAGACAGAGTGAAGACTCTGCTCAGAAAACATCTCCAGGATCTTAATTCTTAAGTGGAGGGGAGGGAAAGTTAAAAAGACAAAACAAAGAAAGAAAAAAAGCAGCTTAGTTCCATATACAGGACAAAAACCCCAAGCTTTTGCAAAAACAGATTGAAAAAAGCAAATAGAAAATGTGCATTGAAGCACGCACTCCCTAGAAGAGGGCCTGTAACACAAAGCTGAAATCAGGGAGCAATGTGGAGTAGTGAGCCTGTAAGAACAGATTTCTATTTAGTACACTGAGGTTTGAAATAAAGTTTTTACTGCAAAACTGTAATTGGTGCTGCTTTGTTTCCTTTCAGTACAAAGGGGTGTGCAGTGTGCAGCAGGGACAGGACGCCTCTTCCTTTAATGTTTGCATGATGAGGGTGCTTGCTGTGGGTTGTGGCAGGTGCTCCCTGTGGCAAAGAAGGACGTTCTGCACGCTGGCTTTTTCAGGAAACACAACAGCTCACCTCAGACAGAGCTGCTCCAAGGGCACTCTCTGTATTTCTGGCAGCTGCTGTTTCACAAGCTGATGGTTGTAGTGGTGGCTGCTGAAGAGGTGGAAGCAGACACCTGAGGCCACACGTCCTGCCCGCCCTTTCCTCTGCAGAGCATTGGCCTTGGACACAAAGGTGTCCTCCAGACTTTCCATTCCTTTGCTTGGGTCATATCTACAGGAGAGCAGGAGACAGGCTTGTATTCACAGAGCCACAGAATGGTTTGGCTTGGAAAGGACCTTAAAGATCATCCAATTTCAACTTCCTCTGCCATAAGCAGGGACAGTTTCCACTAGACCAGGTTGTTCAGAGCCCTCTCCAACCTGGCCTTTAACCTTCCAGGGATGGGGCAGCCACAGCTTTTCTGAAAAACCTGTGCCACTGCCTCCCCACAGTGAAGAATTTCCTCCTAACATCCAATCTAAAGCTGCCCTTTTTCAGTCTGAAGCCATTTCACCCCTTGTCCTGTCACCTGCCCTTGTAAGGAGCACACAGAGAACAGGCTAGAGGCTGAGCAGGCAGATGCTGCCAACCTCTGTATGGATACAATTCCCACCCCTGCACTTGGAGCTGAGCGTAGATTGGCTTTCTCCACCTCATAGCAGCTTTCTACAGCCCAAGTTTCCTTCCAGTTTTTCCCAGCTCTTTGGAAAACTCGAGGCTTGACAAAGTTCACAAAACCGTAAGGAATTAATGCCAGTACCTTTTCTCTTTCATTTTTCCAGAGTCAATCACATAGACCACATCATCAATGGTGACAGATGTCTCTGCAATGTTGGTGGAGATGATGATTTTGGTAACTCCTGCAGGAGGCCTGAGGAACACAGACTGCTGCTCTTCACTGGACAGCGAGGAATGAAGTGGATAAACCACACACCTGCCAGGATAACAGGACAAGATGCTCAGGGCATCTCCAGCCTCTACTTTCTTGGGAACAACCTGCCTGCACACGCTTTTGCCTCACTAGATATTGTTCAGAGTGTTACTTCTTGTAACCATCCAAGGCCAAACACAACCACAACTAAATGTAACTCAGCAAACGTTCTGAGATTTCAGCAGCCTGGATCATGCAGAGCACAAAATGGAAACCACTCCTCACTGGGGTCTCTGAGAACTTCAACAAGTGACCTTCCTGAGCTGAAGAGAAAAACAAAAGGAGGGAGCCAACAAGATAGAAAAGAAATTACCCTGACTGGAGTCAGCTCACACATTTAATCAAGCTAATTTATCCCTGGATAAAGGCAGGCTTTGTGCAGGAAATGACTCTTTATTTATGGGTAAAGACTGACAGTTTTGGAGCTTTTTTGCCTTACCTCTTGCTGTGCCTGTTATTAAAAAGAGCATTAGTCTGAAGCTGCTCATAAAGCATCTTGATTTCTGCTAGGCCAGGCAAAAATATCAACACAGCACCTAAGTGTGTATATAAAAAAAAATTAAAAATCACTCAACAAAAAGGACAGCACAATATTTCATTAATGTGCAATTACTGTACTAAAAAAGCACATAGGCTGTAACAGTCCTTCACAAAAGACTTCTCAAAGTAGACAATTTTCTCACCTTCCCCCTCCCATGTATATCACAAGCTTTGGAACTCAACTAGCAACTTATTTTTTTCAAAAATAGTGAGTAGCTACAGAACCTCTGCATGCAAATCATTAGCTGTGGGCTGTCCAAGAAACTTCCAAGAATCTTCTTTCATTTATCTCCCAAGGACAATGAAATTACCTGGGGGGTATGAATGTCTGCCAGCAACTATCCATTCCAGCAAAGCTTCAATTAATTCTAGATTAACTTTGTCCAAGTCCATGACAGACATTGTTTTCAACACTGCCTTGCTAACCCCTGGGAAAAAAAAAAAAAAAAGATGCAGTAAATCCATGTCTTGTAAAAAACATCTGTGGATGCATGGGACCAGCTACAGCTTTGTTTAAAGAGCACCTGGCTTAGACCTGAAGAAGGCAGATCCATGCTGGGCCTCAAGCAAAGCTGCTTCAGCTAGAACAGATACAGAGAGCAAAGTGGGACTAATAAAGCATCTGAAAAGGGATGGAAAGAGACAGTAGCTGAAAATTGTCCATTTTCAGATGCTAAGAACTAGTTTCAGCCAAGACCTTTGCTTGTAGTTTAAGAGAACAATGGGCTCTCTTTTATTTTTTTTAAAACTAGCAGGAAGTTTTTAATCTAGAACTTCACAAGTGCAAAACTCTGAATTATAGATAAGCATTCAGCCTACAGTGATAATATCTCATGTTGTCTGTGTGACAATTTATTAAATTTAAGAAGAAGTTCACCTTTATATCGTGTAAGGAGCTGCTTCAGAGTTAATTTCTGGTCTGGGTCTGAATCTCTGACCACGGTGTCAGTGGTTTCCAGAAGGCCAGCACGCCTCAAGTCTTCCTCTACTTCTTCAAATGCAGTTCTTTTGTGTCTCCCATTCTGTTCTTGCTTTACCTTCCTCCTGTAGGGACTGCTGTCCTCTAAAACATACCTGAACAGCAGAAGAACATTTGGTAGTGTGGAAAGAAGCCTAACAGTCTCCTTCTAATAATTAACTACAGAGATAGGATATCTAAAATATTTTTTTAAGTCTGAGAGGAACTTTGTATAAACCATAGATAATATGAAGGTCAAGGTGCTTTAGTAGAGCCCCAAGAGTGCAGGTGATGAGGGAGATCTGAGAGGATTTACTTTTAAAATAAATGCACAGAACTACTGCAGTCTCAAGGTCAAAAGTGTAACCTCAACTTCACTATCCAAATACATCTGAGAACGTGTGAATTTCACACCTTGTCATTGCAATCACATCTTCCAGAAAAAACTGGTCCACAGGAAACGTTCGACCTGAAAGGAAATACGAGAACAAATCTATCTACACATGCCACAACAGCATGGAGAAAAGAGGAAAAATACCAAAGATTATTGTAATTTTATACAGGTTATTATGACATACACTGGCTTCACAGCTCTCATCTACACTGCACTCTTCAACACAATTTCTGACTAGGACAAACAGTGGGTGTCTTCCAAGCATGGAGTGTTCAAGGCCAGGTTGGATGGGGCTTTGAGCAACCTGGTCTAGAGACAGAACATCCCTGTCCATGGCAGGGGGTGAATCCAGAGGACTTCTAAGGGCCCTTCCATCCCAAACCAATCTAGGATTTCATGGTAACATGCACAGTGCACTCACACGGGCAGAAAAGGGCAGATACACCTAGGGGAACACACCCATGCTCCTCTCCAGCTCCACATCATAACTCAGCAATTTAAAAGGCACATTGGGCTAAACGTGTACACATCCAGCTGGGTCCTCTCACTGATCCTTTTCTCACAAGGATACAGGAGAGTCTTCAGCTGTGGTGAACCTAACCCAGAGAACCAGGTCATGCACACACCACATAACGATTGTCTTCTGAGGAGGGAAATTCTGCTGGTCTACAGACAGCACAAAAATGTCAACATTTCCAAGTCCTTTCTCTCCTAAATCTCATCAGTCTCTCTCTCTAAGCCTTGAGCATCAAATTTCTGGCATACTTTGCAAGAAGAAATGGTGAAATCAAATCTCTAAAAAGATGAATGACAATAAAAATGAATGGTTTTCACCTGGTATGTTGATGATTGGACAGGAGTGGAAGTACTGAGAGAAAAGCTCAGCATTCAGGGTGGCACTCATCAGTATAATGCGCAGGTCTGGCCTCTGAACCATTATATCCTTCAAAACCAGCAGCAGAAAGTCACTGAAGAAAACAGGCAAAAGAACATTTGAGTGTCTTCAGCATTAACTTTCAGGTTATTTTTCTCCCCTTCTGTCCACCTTCCTGGTGTTTTTAAGAGCACAGCAACACCATCACAGAAGCATGAGCTTGTCGGAATGGCCCAGTGAAAAGCAATCTGCAAATCTCTTTTCTGGTTGTCCTTACTGGAGTGTCACGATTACTTAGCAAAACCATTTAAACAAGAAGTTTTATAAATTACTTACATTAATGACAACACAGTAACATCAGATAAGAAATTAACTTAAAGTAACATAACAGATGAGTCCTTTTTGCTCCTCTTCTTCAAGGGAAGAGTTACTCAAACTTACCCACTCTTCCCTGCTCACTTTATTTTTCCCTCTATCCCTCTATATTTATAGCTTTTGTGGCATGACTAGAAGACTGGCTTGAAGTGATTTTAAATGAGAAGGAAGAGGAATCCTTGAGAGACACAAGCACTTTTAAGCGGCTAAAATACCACTTGAGCTGCAGAATAATGGGTAAGAGACAAAGCCTCTTAGAAACCCACTGCACTGCAGTGTTTGACAAGGAAAACAAAGAAAATGATGCCTGCCACTTAATTTACAGAGATACTGACAGATGTTATCTTTTGCCTGTGATCAGCAGGCAAGTGAGGTAAAACTGCAGGAAGCTAGAGCAGGATAGGATGAGACTGTCTAGTAAAATCTACAGACTGGAAGGAAATGTGAGCATTTGCCCCTTGCTCTGCTGAATCCTGCACGTGAAGAATTATGGTATTTGATAAAAGTTGAAACAAGGAAACTGTAAGAAACAGCTTTGGTTAAAAAGTTACTTAATCCTCCAGCCCTATCCAAAACCTCTTTGCAACACTGCTGCAATGTGAGGGCGCTTTGGAGGCACAGCAATTTCTGAGAGATGTGCTTTCTCACAAGCTGCTGCAGCAAAATTTCCTACTGCCCAAAGACAAGAACCTAAACCCAGACTCCTTCCACCATCCCATACCACTGCCACAGGATCAGCTACTGTCACCTTAACCACCTTTGACTGCGTTTCTTCATTTAGCTTACAGGATAAGAGATTATTTACCTTTCTTCTGTTCTTTCGTGAACTTCATCAACAATAACATGAGTGACTCCCTGCAAAGTCAGATCTCCTTCCAGCCTTCTCAACAGCACACCAGTAGTGCAGTATAAAAGCCTGGTAGCTGAGGACTTGAAGGGTAAGACAAAGCATTCAGTTGACTCTGGGCAAATCAACACAGTGCAAAGAGATTATGTGCTGCTGTAAAGCATTTGGTTTCAGCTAGTGCCACATTTGACTGAGAGAGAACAAGCAAGCCGTGCAGGAGATGGATTTTTATTTCTTGACTGACACTGACAACACCTGCTCCTTACCTAGGGCATTGCTACCTATCAAAAAATATTAACTGCTTTTCCTGTGGACACTGTTTTCTGATAAACAACTCAGGTCTCTCTTCCCAGGAAGATTTAGCGAGTCTCTTTTTTAGCATACATCTTGGAAAAAGCAATCAGCTGCAACACAGACAAAACTTCACTAGCTGCACCCTTCAGTCTCCACTTGGGAGTAACAACAGGCAGAAAAGCAGCCAGCAGCCTTTCAAAGAACAGCAGGATTACTCACACTCTCAAACCCCTTCACCTTGCTCAACAGAAAGCAAACCCACAAGACACAGCACTGCACTCTCATTCTGCAAGTGAGCTGTGAACCTTGAGATGAAATAAAATACAGAACATGTTTCATAGTATTTTGTAAATATAGATGATACAAACTTGCTTATCTCACTGCATGGCAGGTTTAGGGCAGAGATCTATACACTAGAGAAGAACTAAGCACATTTTAATAGGAGTAAATGAAAACCAGCAAGCAAAGCATACGTACCTTGACACTTTCCAGACGGATCTGATATCCAACTGTGAGTCCAATCCTTTCTGTTCTTTCCTTGGCTACACGTTCAGCCACAGAAATGGCAGAGATCCTGCGAGGCTGAGTGCAGATGATGTTTGCAACTCTGCTTGGAGAGCCTTGCAATGAAGCATCCAAGATAAACTGAGGAATCTGAGTGGTTTTCCCACATCTGCACAACAAAATCAGGAATTAATTAAAAACCCCACAAATGCAACACCTTTCACCCACATAAACTGACTGCATTCCACTGGGAATTTCCTTTGTTTCATTAGTGTGATCCTTCACATGAAGTTCACCTAGGACTGCTGTCACTGGTTACACTGGTCACAGATGAGCCACCAACCCAACCTTTCCAGAACATGGATCATATTTCATGTTATTCTGTGTATACTTTGATACATAAAGTCTGTATGTGCCATCACATTCTTACCCTGTCATGCCACTCACAACAAGAACTTGGTGACTCTCAAGCAAACCCAGAATGTTTTCTCTCTCTTGCCAAGCAGGGAGCTTCTGTCTTTCATACAGCATGGACTGAAAGTGCCTGGAAGACTGATGGACAAAGACAGCACAGCAGTTAGAACACCACTGGGATGGAATAGAACCATCTGAAACAACAGCAACACAACTGTGTTCTGAACACTGCACCTTCTTCTGCCGAAACTGCGCGCAGATTTTAACATTTTCGTTATACAGAGACTTTGCCTGCACATCATACTTTTTGGAAAGCTTCTTCTTCAAGTTCACATAACTCTCATTTTCCACAACAACTTGTTCAGGCTCTTCCTCCTCTTCTTCTGCCACCACCTCTTCTTCCTGAGGCTCTGACACTGGTGAGGCTTGAGACAGAGAGTGTACAGCTAAATATTGTTATTAGTAAGGAATGGGCAATGAAGGAAAGAGAGACACGTTCCAGCAGCATTTCCAACAAGAACCTTGTTAGACAGGCCCTGAGGGTCTGCAGGACTGTTTCTGACATGCATTTAGTTCAACACCTCCAGCAAACCTCCCCTCACCTCACCAAACCACCCACAGCTTCCCCAGTCCCATCCCACTTGTCCCCACCCCTCCACCAGGGTCTGGGTGGCCACACATGGTTAAGTGGTTTGCCTTCCTGCACATTCTCCACGTGTCTCAGCTCAGTTCTCCCATACACAACCACTTCTATGCAGTACAAAATGCTTATAAATTAGGGTAGTTTTAATTAATTAAGTGTTAAGTCACTGACAAATAATTTTAAACCAAAGCTGAAACTGGACCAGGTACTTCAATGCCTTTGCCTATCAACCGAAACAGGATTTGCTCAGACTATCAGCCAGCTCTTGAAAGTTTTAAGGCTACTTTTACTAAAAAAAAGGTATTTTATAGCATAATGAATATTTTATAACTAAAGAAAATTATTTGGGATCTCAGTTTCTGGAACAAAGCTGTCTTTCTGCAGAGGCGTTAAAAAATGGAATACTTTGTCTTACTGCAGAAAAAACACAGTTTGTCACCATTTAAGAGCTCTAGATCTTGATGCACTTGAACACTGCCTTGAAAAAAGCTTGCCTTAGATAAAAGTAGTTTTGGAATTGAGAGCAGGAAAGTCACCCTGGCACAAGTGACACAGACTCAACTCTCCCCCTGTGAAATCAACCTGTCTGCACCAGCATAAATAGAAAGAGATGATACTTGAACAACATTCTATAACCACTTTCCACATTTGCCCAGCCTTAAATGCACCTTTTAAAATTAATTTTGAGGAGCTGCTGGTAATTTTAAGTAATCTAAAAAAAGAGGTTTCTGAATTGATGAGTCGCAGATGCAGCAAAGCTTGCAAACAACCTTCCCTGCTCCCTTCCAAGCACATTTCTCTGGTCCATTCTGGTGAGCTCACATCTCCCAGTGCTTTCCATGGATTGTGTGGCAGTGGGCATCACTCACTCTGCCAAACCAAACTCTGCTCCCTGAACTCAGTTTTGGCCCGCACAAAACCTCTCTGCTGCAGCTTGATTACAAAAGGAACTTCCTGAGGCACAGACAGATCATGGATCTGGCTCACCACATGACTTCAATCTCCAGAAATAGATTTGGAACAGATGGCTGAACTGGGGGCTCTGCCTTATCTCTCTTTTTTCCTTTTAAATCTTTCTGTTCTTAGCCCGGAAACCATAAAGGAGATTTGGTGTACCTTCAGCCTGTTGATTTGAAGCAGGTGCACTCTCTGTCTGTGGCTTTACTGGAGGTGCTGCCAGCAGGGAGACAGGAGGAACACTGAACTTGTGGTGAGTATTGCTCAGGAGCTCACTGATCTCGTGTTCATCTTCTAAACAAGTCACCAAGGTGTACACCACTGGCTCATGACATTCTGCAGCTGCCAAGGCCTTTCCAAAGAGGAATTCAGCAATGTGCAGACGACAAGCAAGAGGCAGATTCTCATCAGTGGAGTAAAATGCCACAAGAGGTGCCTGAAGAGGATACTTGTTCTCGTCAGGAAATCTCACTTCAAGTTCATAGATGGGACCATCATTATGTCTGAGATGAGCATCGTCTACAGAGTTCTTGGATGTGTTTAGTGGATGGTTTGGAGGGAATTCATGTCTAAATCTGCATTTTGAACCAAACCTGCAGCCTCCTTGGAGGTAAAATTTACATATTTCCTTTGAAGTCTGTTTTGCTGTGTCCCTTGTACTTTTTTGTTTAGATTTACTGAACCTGTGTGCTAGGTAGTCCAATTCCAAACTAAAAGTCCAAACACGATTTTTAATCCTTTCTACAAACTTTTCTCCATAAATTGACTGAAGGGCAAAAGCTTCTTCTTGTCTCTGCTCTAAACATTCCTCTTGACTGGCTTCAGCAGCTGCTGCAGAAACCTGCATCTTCTCTCCATACCTTTCAGAGAAGCACTGCAACAGCAAATCCTCCAATGATGCCCCAATATTACCATTGCAGGATCTCAGCACCGCCCTGCAGCGCTCACAGTCAAAACCATACCTGCACCAAAACAGAGAAACAGGGCAACAAGTGAGTGAGAGGCTCGTAGGAAGCAAAATAACCACAGGCCTGCTTCACCAGGCTCACAGCAAGGGAGCATGCATGGCACTGCCTCACATCTCAGAATGCAGCACTTAATAGTTTCAGGGTTAGATTTCCCCACTCAACTACAGAAATTAAACTCTTCAAAAAAAGTTGTCACATATCAAATGCTCCCAAACCAAACAAAAGTACTGAATAACTATTAAAATCTGAGCAAAATGGATGAAGAACACAAGGAGGGCTTACAGAGTATTGAGACCAGGGATCTACCTCTTCATTATACAAATTATTCAGTAAAGCATCACCTGGAGAGTTTGTGCACAGCAAATGAAGACACTTCACTGTCCACAATTCTGTGCTCAGCTGGCTCAGCAGACAACTTTGGCATTGCATCAGAAGCTTCCTGTTCTGTTGACCAGCACTGTTCATCATCCAGGTAATCAGGCTCATCATCATCTTCTCCAGCTATACTGATAAAAAGAGTTATCAAGTTAAAATGAAACAAAATTAAAATGTTGAGTAGACATAAAACTCTGCCTCTGCAGTTTTAAATCCTTCATTTAAATGGTAGATCTGGCTACCCCTTTCCCAGAGTTAATATTGTAGAATATTAACAAAGCAGAGCCAAAACCATATGATTTGAGATATAATGAAAAGTAAAGGGAAAAATACTGCTTCCATTTCTAACAGTATGCCTGCTAAAGCATGTATTCAAGCTGGAAGTAGGGCCTCCATTTAAACTAACTCTGATTCAGGTGCCAGCTCCTGCCCTTGCAGCTCTTGAAGGAGTTCTTTCACTCTTCTCTGGTTCTCTGATGTCATGTGAATGGTCTGCAGAGGCATTTTTGCTTCAGGTCTCTGCTTCATTTGCCCTCCTCTTCTGGCAGGGACACTCGATCTGAAAATTAGAATAGGACACAACCATGAGTTATCTGCCCAGTTCAAATGTTCTTGACTGAATTGGGATGTTGGGGCCCAAACTTGTAATTCAAAACAGGAAAATCAAAAAAAGAGAAATCCATCCCCCAAGGATTATTTAGCTGGAATCATTCTTATGTGACCAGGATTTGTGAGTCTTTATCTGCACTCACATGTGCATATATGTATTGTATCCTATGTCAAATCCAAAATTATTTACTGAACACTTTGCTAGGTAAAGCTCTTCTTAGACTACAATACAACCACATATTTCTAAACGAGATGGGTCAGAACTCACACAGGACACTAAAATAATTCTAAATTGCAGATTTTCCATGGCCCAGCTTCTGTTTTGTAATACACAAAATAGCCTGTGTTTATTAATGCTTTCTGACCAAAAGTGTCCTGAAATTATTTTATGACCCAAGAAGAAAATCAGAGGTTATAATCTTTAAAAAGTAAAACACTTAGCTAGGTATCAAATCCATAAAACATTAACCAAAACAGACATGTAAAAACTGCTTCATACTGAAACACTTTCATCACTCTTTCACTCTTCTCTATATTCAAACACGTCCAAAAACCAGCCCCAAACGTCTGTGTATGTCAACATACAAAAAGCATCTCAAATGGTCCAGAGTATCCTAAACACCTCTATGCCAATCCCCCCCAAACCAACAGAAATACCTGGATTCTAGACTTGGTTCCTCAAAGAGACAAAAATCATCTCCATCGTCCCAAATTTTGGTTGAACATTTCCTACTTCCACCAAGCTGAGGCTTGTTTGAATGGCCACTTCCACCTCCTCGTCTTCCACTGCCTCCTTTCCCTCGTCCTCCTCCTCTGTTGGGCTTTCCTTTTTTCCTCGCTAACCAACTCATGTTTCCTTGGGGAAGAAAAGGAAAAAACAGTCCTTAGCTGTGAAGGTGATTAAGCCCATCGTGTAAGTCTGAGCACACATTATTTGTTTTTCTATGTGACAAGGCACCCTCTCAAACCACTGTTGATTATCTGCATGTTGGTGTGTCTGTATGCACCTGGAGCAAAAAATATTCTTCTGGAACATTGTTTAGTAAGTTCTGTGGCTTTGGAAAATAAAAGTAATATTCCTCAGCCAAAAGCTGCAAGTTTGACAAAACCCTCTGTCAAAAGCATGAGCCTACCAGCAGTGCTGCCTAACCTGGGAACCCCAGTTCTGCCACTCTGATGGAGCCCTCTTGGACACGGAAGCCCACAGGACAAACCTTCAAGGGTCACTTTTTAACTCAACAGTGTGCAGGGCTGAGACTAAAAGGTGGAAGAGGAGCTAAAGCCCAAGACACAATGTTTTTTTCCACATTACCTCACACTAGGCTCCCTTCTGCAGGGAGCTGCCCATGCTGCGGAGCCTGGTCAGGGGAGTGACTGGACTTGTTTTGGCACACAGGCGGCCTCCTCCCCTTCTCTCAGCAGCGTCTTTCCCAGCGCTGACAGCCCATCAGCACTGCCCAGCATTAACACATCCTCCTAAGGCACCTCCTGCTAATGGGACAGGCGAGCAGCTGTGGGCAGCTTGGCAGGAATTTATTCCCTGGATCTTTGCACTGGCACCTCCACAGCCAGGACAAGACCTGATGTGGCCGCGCACAAGTAACAGCCCAAACGAGGGCTTGGGAAAGAAGCAAGCTCCCCTTTTGTGGCCGCTCTCCCCACTCCAGCTCCACTGGGGCTGCACAGGAGCTCAGAGCCAAGCTGACCCCGCCCGAGGCAGTTCGGCAGAAGTGAAGGAGGGAGAAGGGAGACCATGGCAGGTGCCGTTCTCGTCTTCACACGAGAATACGAGAGATACTTAAAGAACCAGCATGCCTGCTGAGGAACAAACAGCGGTGACACTGTTCCAGCCACACACACACAGATATTCCAACGCACGGCAGCCTAGAGCCACACGCCATTGCCGAAGCCGGGCGCTGTGCGGGGAGCGGGGCGGGGCGGCAGGAGCGGGGCGGGACGGGGCGGGCGGAGGTGCCGTGGCCCGGAAGGGAAACGCCGCGGATCCGGATCGGGGAGTCCGGGAGGTAGCGGGTAGAGAGGTGGGAACGCTGTGGAAAAGGAGTGGTGGAACTGCCGGGGCTGTCGCGATTCCGCGGAGAGCGGGGGTGGAGGGGAAGGGGCTGCGCGGGGGCTCTGCTGAGGGGAGGTGGGCAGGGGATGGGGTCCGGGAGAGCGGGGCTGGGAGAGCACGGAGGGTCCCCAGACAGCTGGGATGGGGAAGGTGCCATGGGGAAGGGCGGGACGAGCCGGCGGAGCTGCTCCGTGCCCGGGGCTCTGTGCGCTGAGCTGAGAGGAAGGAAACGGAACCGTGTGTGACAGAGGCCTCGGGGCACCTGCCATGGTCTCCCTTCTCCGTCCCTCGGGGCACCTGCCATGGTCTCCCTTCTCCCTCCTTCACTTCTGCCGAACTGCCTCGGGCGGGGTCAGCTTGGCTCTGAGCTCCTGTGCAGCCCCAGTGGAGCTGGAGTGGGGAGAGCGGCCACAAAAGGGGAGCTTGCTTCTTTCCCAAGCCCTCGTTTGGGCTGTTACTTGTGCGCGGCCACATCAGGTCTTGTCCTGGCTGTGGAGGTGCCAGTGCAAAGATCCAGGGAATAAATTCCTGCCGAGCTGCCCACAGCTGTTCGCCTGTCCCATTAGCAGGAGGTGCCTTAGGAGGATGTGCTCGCTGCACCAACCCACAGGCTCCTGAGGGAGCTGTGGGGGCTCGGCCTGAAGAAAAGGAGGCTCGGGGGGTCTTTATCACTCTCTGCAATTCCCCGACAGGAACAGCCAGGTGGGGGTCAGCCTCCTCCCCCAGGTTACAAGTGACAAGAGAAGAGGAAAGGGCCTCAAGTTGTGCCAGGTGTAGTACATGGTAGAGATAATTCATGTATTAATGTATGAAATATTGTAAAATTCAAACTATATCTTTTGACCATCCTGGCCGGGAGCAGTGTCTTATTCATATACATCTAGTTCCCGGACGCACGTTGAGATAAACATCGGGGTTTTTAACGTAAGAATAGAAGTTTCCAGGCCGATAACCGCCGGCTTCCCCGGGTCGCCGGGCCCACCTAAGAGGGATTATCGCCTTGCCGATACATGTGAATACATGGCTTCCCCGGAGTCGACTGACAACATCGAGACACCTGGGCTGAGCCTCTGTCCGCCGCTGCACGTGTAAAGCACGGCGATGCATGTGAAGAGACACAAAGAACATTCGGTCATCTCTGCCTCGGGCAGAATAAACTGTATAAGAACTCGCAGCATTTGTGAACTGGGGGAGACTCTGACATTCGGGGCTCAGATCCGTGTTCACCCGGCACCGATCCCGGGCTCGACGCTGACTCTGGCTGTGGTGGTTTAGACGACTGAACTTGGGTCTCGCAGACAAATTAATAAATCTTTGCTAAATTTTCTTACAAGTTTGGCTCTCGATTTGATAATTTATAACAATCAGAAGGCTTAGATTGTCTGTTAGGAAATGTGTTCATGGAAAAGGTGGCTAGGCATTGGGACAGGCAGCCCAGGGAAGCAGCATCCCTGAAGTGTTAACCCCGGGATGTGGCACCTGGGGACGGCCATGGGTTTTTGGTGGGCCTGGCAGTGTTGGGTTAATGGCTGTACTCAGTGATTGTCGAGGTCTTCTCCAACCTTCACTACAAAACCCAGTGTGTGGGACTAAAAGGGAGGAAAGTGATACCAATTTCAGAGTGAGGGTGATATAAGTGACAAGGGACCCCAAAACTGTGTCACTGAGGTGGGGAAGGCCTCGCTGCAGATCCCTGCATGCTCAGGGTCGCCCATGACAGCTGCCCTGCAGCACATCCTGTCGGGCCTTGACTCTGGATGGACACTCCACAACCCCTCCAGGCAACCTGTATCAGGTTGGAGTTTAAAGAAAAAAAAATAAAAATGACACACTGGTTTGGCTGTATAAGAACCACCACAGCCCCCAACCCAGAGACAACACCTGCCATGAGGGCGTTTCCTCAGGGTCCTTCTGCAGATGGTGGCCACAGCCACCACTCTGATGGTCCATTTGGGTCTGCTCTGGCCCAGAGAGGCTCCCCACCACCCCATAAGGGGAAGAATGGTTTATAGCAATGCTGCTGACTCACATTTTGTTCCACTCAAAAGTGCCTGCGCCAGCAGGGCTTATGTGCTCCATGGACCCACCTCTGGGAACAGCCTGTCCACAGGGATGGAGAGTCAGCTCTGGGAGAAGTGGCTCTCTACAAATGCATTGCATGGTCTCATGGTGTTTTGCCTCTCAGATGCCTTCTTGTCTTGAAGTGAAAATACTTATATTCACCATTACTTCTATATATACACCATTCTCCTTTTCTACAGGTGGACTGCAAAAGGACACCTGAGTTTGTGTTTGAGGGGAACAGTTGATTTTGTTCCATTTTCTTTGTTTTGCTTCTGAAATAGCCAGCTCAAAAAAACCCCCAAACAAACAAACAAAAAAACAAACAAAAACCCCCTAAGCAACTAAGCAACAATCTAAACCTAAGCAACAACAAAAACAACAACAAAAAACAAAAAAAACCCAAAACCCAACCAAACAAAAAAATATCAAATAAAAAATCTACAGAAGAAATACTGTGTCCTCTGTCCCTAGACCTTGACTTCATAGGTACCAGCATCTTCTAGAGAGCTTCTGTTAATTTAGGAGCCTGTCCTTTCAGTTCCTTTGCTAGGGCTCCACATTTATCTCTGCTGCACAGCAATTATACTGGTTTAGGCTGTGCAGTTTCACATTTCACATTTTCTGCCTGGAGGGTATCTTTGAAGCAGATCTTTGTCTTTCAGGGAGAAATCAGTCTGCCTTTTGTTACTGTGCCTCCTCCTTTATGTCTCCCTGTTCTTACGCTTCAGAGCAGCTCCCTGGACTGGCCCCAGCACTGCCCTGACAGCCCTGCCCTTGGGTTACTTGCATTGGAGCAAAGAGCCCCCCAGTGAAGGCCTGATCCTCCTTAGGGAAGAAACTGAGCAGGTGTGGAGGGCTGCTGCTCCCTCCAAGCCCTTAATTATTTTTACTCAAAAGAAAATTTTTCATCATCTAGCAAGAAAAAGAAAACACTCAGGTGCTGGTTTGTGTTGCTGCTCCCCTGCCATGGCTACTTTGGCAACCTTGCCCTAGGCCCCTGTGCCTTCTTGGCCCTGGCATCCCTAGGAAAGCCAGAGTGTCAGCAGGTAGGGAGGAGCTGGTCCCATTTCCCTGTCCCCAACTGGAGGTTGTCTTTTTTGGATGCCACAGGAGGTCCTTAGGGTCCTCTGGGCCTGGCAAAGCAGCACGGCCCCAGCAGCCAGCGCACGGCCCCACATGGCCCTGGTGCCGTCACTTCCCAGGGCTCCTCACCCTCCCTCCTTCCCTCCCCAGCCCTGTGCAATGCTAATTAAAAAGTCAGAAATTCTTCATCGCCTTCCTCCAAGTGCACAGTCCTGGTTTTTGCTTGGGCACATGAGGATGTGACCCGAAGATTATATAATTAGAAGGTTTTTGTTATGCTTGCATTTCAAATCAGTGATTAGCATGTGACAGTCCCATCCTGGGAAACGTCAAACCACCATTGCTCTCCTTTCTCTCTCTCTCCTTTCTTGCACAGTGCTAATTCCCAACTCTAACAACCAGCAGTGCTGAAGGATCTTCAAGTAGCCTGGGGTAAGTTTAAAATGTACTCGGCTTGGGATGAAGAGTGGGGTTAATTATGCCATTTTTCATATTATGGATAAAGCTAGAGCCATAACTAATTATATTGTGTGTGCAGCACATAAAATTATATTTAAAGTGTTTTGCATCTTCAGTGCCCACAGTTATTTCCAGCTGATTTCTTCTAAGATTCTGAATGGAGATCTAGCTTCTTAGTGTGCTGGACAATCTTGTTAGACTGCATTTATAGTGAGGTTTCTAAAATAGTTTTTAAAAAGGCTTTTTTTTTTGCTCTCACCATTTACAAGCTAAGTGTCGTGCTGAATTGACTTATTTGGATGAAAGCTGCATTAGAGTTAGTTGGACACAACATGCAAGAGTGATGAGAGTAAATAACTCATTTTTTATTCTCTTTAGAGGACTGGGGGTTGTTCTCCAAGTGGGATATTTAAAACAGCCAGCAATCTCAGCCAGCAGCACTGAGACAGTCACCAGGAAGATCCCAAGCATTTATTTAGGAAAACTGTGGGTGCTTAATAACTGAAGCAGCAAAAGTGCACATGGATTCCTGCACTGTTACCCATGTCATGATTTCAGAAGCAGAATGAGGCAGGAAGCCAGACAAACAGTAACAGTTCTTCTCCAAGGCTAGGCTGTGAACGCTTTACTGAGCCCTGCCTGCTTGCATGCTGAAGCTTGGTGTATCCCTCAGTCTTTTTGATCTGTGATCCTCTGCACAGCTGATTCTCTCCCCCAGCTGTGCTATTCCATGTGGGGGGAGCGCTGGGAAGGGGAGCACGGTCACACAGTTGCAGTTCAGGCTGCAGGAGCTGCCTCCCCTCTCTGCACCGTGCATGGCTTTGTGCAGGAACCCCACTCCTGTGCTGCCTCAAGAGCACAACTCACTGGGACCTCATCCATCCATCCATCCATCCATCCATCCATCCATCCATCCATCCATCCATCCATCCATCCATCCATCCATCCATCCATCCATCCATCCATCCATCCATCCCTCCCTCCCTCCCTTGTCCCTCAGGGATCTCATGGGAAGTGGGTGCTGGCCCAGGCTCTGTTAGCAGGTTGCCTGCAGTGCCAGCTGCTCCTGCAAGGCACCAGGGCAGGGTTCTTTGCTGGCCACCAGTGGCCAGCAGCATGGCAATCACAAACAGCAGAAGTTCTTTGGTTCCAGCAGATTTGGCTGCTGGAGGAGAGATAGAAACAAAAGGGGAAAATACATCTTTTTGCCATGATGGAGGAATCTGGTGGCTTTAACACCTTCAAATTATTGTCTGGGCTTTGCTCTGGAGATATTATTCTGACTAGATGAGAACTGCAGGAGTGTAAATGAGTTTTAGTGCTCAGCTCTGAAGAAACAAGGACATCTTTGCCATTTCTTGTCCCTAAATCAGGGGACCTGGGCTTGAATGGGAGCCTGGCAATGGCTCCCTGTGACTGGGTACTGAGCCTGGCCAGTGGGGAGCTTGCAGAGGAGCCATAACATCTCCTTGTTGACGAGGGAACTACCCAGTGGCGACTGGCATGTCAGACAAACCTTGGATTTGCCACAGGTGGAGGCCTGGTAGTGGTTTAGTAAAGGAGCTTCATGGAGGGCTTGCCCTTGCTGCTGATGTGCACAGGGAATCGTGTCTGTGTATACAGGAGGGCCTTCCTCAGGACTGAGACAAAAACACGAAGAGGGGGATCCTCTCCAGCTTTTAACTGCCTCAAGGGGGCTGTAAAAATCTGAGTCCAGAATCTTCCCAGAGGTGCACAGTGAAAGGCACTGGGTACAAGCTGCAGCTAAGGGAAGCCCCGACTGGATGTAAGGAAAAATATTCTTCTTCAGGGTACTGGAGGGCCCAGAGAGGCTGTGAGGACTCCAGTGTGGGAACTATCCAGACTGGAGCTGGACTAAGTCCTGAGAAAGTTTGGCATTACTCTTGATTTGAGCAGGAAGTTGAACTAGAGCCATACAAGGGCTCCTGCTCACCTTGATTCTGTTGTGAGTTTAGGACTTGTCCACTGCCAGCAGAGGCATGGTTTCACCAAGCAGCCCCCATCCAGGGTCTTATACCTGTCCTATTCTCCAACCTATTTTTGCACCCTTTAGGCACAAGCCAGAGACTGTTCAGCCAGCTCAGGCTCCCTGAAATCCTGTCCCTGGTGAGGACAATCTTAACAGCTTCTCCACCCACAGCTGGGGGAAACAGAGGAAAAACCTTCACTGCAAACCAGGGCAAGGCTCATGTTCTGTTCCAGTAATAAGGAAGGACTGATCAGTTTTGCTTCTTACATTCAGCAATTCAGGAGAACCAGGGAGAGAGAGGCAGTGTTACATATTCACCAAGTACAGCAGCGAGCCCTAAATCCTGGAAGTAGCCAATGTTAACGCAATTATTTAACATAACAAAGAACCAAGGGGTAACTCAGGAAATTGCAGGCTGCAGATAGAGGACACACAAAGACAGTTACTCCGGTAAAACAGATAAGATTTTCTGGACCCACTTAACCAAGGTCAACCTACTTTGCAGTGCAGTCAGATAGCAAAACTCCTGGTTTGCCTGGAGCAGGAGGGGATGGCGGCATCCCCGGTGTCCCAGTTTCAAAGACTCACTCCTAAGCTCTGCAGAGGACAGAGACTGTGCTTAAACATGTCCTTAATAGAATAGGCAAAAATATGCAAAAATGAGATTAATAATTTCCAGCAAAATGCTGTTTTCTTTGTTTTCAGTGAAAACAGAGGAGGTTCATGTTTCTTACATATCTGTTTTGTCTTTCCTACTTGTTCCTCTTCCCCCAGCATTGCAAAAGCAATTCGGAATTTTAAAACCAGTTCTCTGTTAAGCACACTAGTCATAGTTCAACAGCCCTGTCTCAGGAATTTTCTGCAGTGCTGACTAATTTAAATTGGGAGCAAAGTTTTAACAACTCTGCTACTGAAGTTGAATTTATAAGTCTGTTTTGCTCCAAGACATGCACTTAAATACCTGGTCCTCAAAACTTCTAGAGAGATTTAGCTACTTTAAAAACAACTTGCAGTCTTGTCATTCTCTGGAATACCTAATACCAAAAAAAATTTTTTTACCATGGGATTGGCTTGGGCACAGCATCATGCCCTGTTGTCCCTGATTCCCACAGAGGCCACACCTCTGCACATCGAGGTGACTTGCAGCACTCCTGTGTCTCCAGTCAGGGAGGCTGTGGACAGAGAGAGCGGGTACAGCAGGACAAGTGCCTCCTAAAGTGCTAGCAGAGTTGTGCAGCAGCATTCTGAAGGCAGTATTTCTGTGGCCCAAACACAGGTCTGAAGCAGATTTTGGGTGACTGGTTGCCTAGCACAAAGTTTGTTCTTGGATGCAAACACCGTGCAAGGTGTTCATGTGCTGTTCAAACTACAGCATATTTTGATTCAGTGCTCACACAGGAAGTATCTTGCTGAGAAAAGCCTTCTCTGTGGGACTACACAGAACCTTTTAGTCACCTATCCATGGAAGCACAGATGGCCTTGGGCTGGGAGGGAAGTGTTTGTATCAGCATCCACTCTGTGGAGGCACTGTGAACCCAAACAGATCTTTAGGATGCTTCATTCTCTCTCAAATCCTCCTCCTTTCTCTGTTGTCTGAACTTTGAGCAGCTCTGCTCAATAAACCCTTTCTGCATCTTTCTGCACTCAGGGTTCAGATCAGCTGACCCAGCCCAGGGCTCACATGTGGGCAGCTCTAAGCCATGGGATGTTCCCAGTGACCAGCCAGAGCCCTCCCGAGTGAGGACAGGAGTCCCTGCGAGGACGCACACCCCATAGCAGCCATGGACACAAACAAACACGAAGGTAAAGCATCCTCTTATTTCACTTCTTGCTCGTATGAAAGGCAGCAAGAGAGAAACATGCTCTCATAGGAGCTGTCTGCTGGCCACCAGCCAGACCCTGAAAGCACCTCTCAACCATGGCAGCTGTGGGCAAATGTTCAGTACTTTCAGTTCTTAGAAATATCTGGGGGTTCACATTTTTATTTCTTATTTTAGAACCATCTCCCTCTCCTCTCTGGAAAATACTCCTGTGGCATATATAATGTCCAATGTGGGAAGTCATTCCTTTTCTTGCCTCGTGCCCCATTTCTGCCTTAGGATGTAGAGAGACTTCTGGCTGTCCAAAGCTGTGTTTTACATGAGGGTGCTGTGATGAGGATCTGCTTCTCTCCCCCTGTGCTTTGTAGAGAGGGGTTCTTGTTCATATCAGTGCCACAACACAGATACCTGCACCAATCCCAGTCTTGCAAGCACCAAGATGTATCCAGGCCATGCAGCTTGCATGCAAGCAGTCCTTGCTAAGGTTGGCTGCATTCTAGAAATTCTGAAAAGCTGAAATCCAGGGTTTTAGTGGTTACTGACTATTCAGAGGAATATGGTACTTGCTTTCCACCCCAAAGCCCTTGCATTGTGCTTTGCCTTGCCACCTCAGAGGCACTGTGTTCAAATGGTGAGGAACTCTTGGAACTGTGAGCAGGGGGAGCAGCTCTAGGAGTGTCCACAGATGTCAGCTCAGGAGGGAGACTGGACCACCTCTTTCCCTCTTAAAAGGTGCTTGGTGGTGCCACTTTTCATGGCATAGTTATCAGAAAAGTTAATTTCTCTATTATTATTAGGATTATTCTAATTTGATGAAATTAGGTCTATGTACCTAGGTCCTTACACTACAGCAGGCTGAAAAGGAAATTATCTCAGGGTGTTCTTATGCCCTCAAGATGTTCACTGCAGAAACTGGGAGATCCACAAAACAGTGAGACTGTGAGCCTCCTCTGCTTCAGCTCTTTGCAACTTTGTAGAAATTATCTGGGTTTTGGGGGAGAGTGCTCATGGCAAAGGTGGAAATAAAGTCACAGTAGCAGTGTCCCCACAGACAGAGGCACTGTGTTCAAATGGTGAGGAACTCTTGAACTGTGAGCAGGGGAGCAGCTCTAGGAGTGTCCATCTCAGGCTGGACCACCCTCTTTCCCTCTTAAAAGGTGCTTGGTGGTGCCACTTTTCATGGCATAGTTATCAGAAAAGTTAATTTCTCTATTATTATTAGGATTATTCTAATTTGATGAAATTAGGTCTATGTACCTAGGTCCTTACACTACAGCAGGCTGAAAAGGAAATTATCTCAGGGATTTTTTCCAATTAACTCTTATGCCCTCATGGGCTGCAGATGTTCACTGCAGAAACTGGGAGATCCACAAAGTCCCTTGTTTCCCACAGTGAGACTGTGAGGAGCCTCCTCTGCTTCAGCTCTTTGCAGTGACTTTGTAGAAATTATCTGGGTTTTGAACTGGGTACATTCAGAGAGTGCTCATGGCAAAGGTGGAAATAAAGTCACAGTAGCAGTGATCCTCTCCCCAGTTCCAGTCTCACTCATGAGCAGTTCCTCACTTTTAGTATATCCAAGGACATTACAGACAGATGCACAATCAAATCCACATGGAAGATCCCTACAGATCTCTGCAGGACATGGCTCAGGCCCTCTGTGTTATGTATCAGATTGAAAGACACCCAAAGAAAATTTGAGGAGGCTCTTTGTTGTGCTATGCTTCTACCTGACACCTCCAGTCCTTCACAGAGCTCTGCACTCAACACACCCACCCATGCTGTAAAAACAGCATCTCCTTGTCCTCCCAGCACCTGGTTTGTGTTGTACTATTAACTCAGAAACTTGTCCTCTTGCTCTCTTTGAGTCAGTCCTTACTGTCTCACAGCAGGAGCCCAACAGACCTGGCATGGGCCTCAGTTTCCATGATTCAGCAGAGTCACTGTACACACAGCCCCAGCTCCAGGCATCAGGAGGAACTTTTGGCCAAAGGTTAGTTCCTAATTCATGTGGTTGCAGAGAAAATCTGGAAAAAAGAACAAGAAAGGCCAAAGCTGAAGATGAAAACAACCTGTAATTTAAAAGTTGAAATGTGGGACTTGGTGCAGGCTGGCTGTTGAGTTCTGACCCCAAACAACTGACAGTTTGCAGTCATAGTCACTTCTCCCAGTCAGCCTGCTGCTTCTTGTTTTCCCTAGGAGGGAGCATGAGAGGATATTCCCCAGAGGCTCAGTGTCTGACCCAGCTACTCAACCCCACAGCTGAGACAGCCACTAGCACAGGCAGGAAGTGGCACATGGGCAGACAGGAGCACACAGCCTCTCTGCCTCTCCCTTCTGCAATTCATTGGGGAATTTGTTCAAATTCCTCTGAATCAGGACAAATCCTAGAGACCAGAACAGGGCCATTTCATAGGTGTCCTTGCTGGTAACCCACATTCCCCCTCAGGGGTAAAGAAAATCAGAATGGAGCTATGCCTTGTATAGCTCTGACTTCCAGGCTTCAACTTTCCACTGACTGACTGGGCAGAGTTCTCCCTGCATGCTTTTCCAGCCTCTGCAGGACTGCATTTCTGTTATCTTAAAGGCCCAGGTTGGAGAAGCACCAAGCATCTGTAGCCAGCATGGAAAGAAGGAGCTTGGCTTCTCCTGGAGTTGGGCATGGGGTTACTGGTCATGTCTGTGACTTAACAGCCGAGGCAAATCCTTGGAGGCAAGGGAAAACCCATCTGGTGAAGTGGCATTCCCAAGGGGAATGAGGAACAGAGTAGCATGGCGTTTTCTGGGAGTGAGATCCAGCCGGGGAGCCTGATGGAGGGAATAACACCATGGCCATTGGACTGCAATTGCCTCAAAGGGCAATGGCAGCACAGCCAGAGGTGATTTCTGTTGGACAACTGAAGGTTTCTGCACAAAACAGTTGGACTACACAACCTTAAAAAGGTCCCTTCCAACTCAAATGATTCCATGATTCTAGAATTAATGACTAGAGATAATGTCTCTGCAGTGTCCAAAACACTTCTGCAAAATAGATACAATCTCCTCCATCAGCTAAGTCTGTTTCAGCAATGTTAAGTTGCACAAGATCAGCTGGGATCACCATACCACAAACCCCCAGGAATGACAAAACCAATGAAAAGGTGTAATTTTGGGAGGTTAGAAAAGACATCATTACTGCTTGGATTGTATTTTGACAAAATAAAACTTAAAATGTACAGATAAGATATTTTGCCTTTTGTGGAGGTAATAGAAATATGTACAGATATAGTAGAGGACAAAACTGACTGTTTCAGTTGAGAAACAGATCAGTAATGCTTTAGGACAAAAAAAACCAAAACCCTGTTACCTAAGGCTGGTACACAGAGCTACACTTCACAGGGAGCAGTTTAGTCCTAATTGCACATACAAGCTTTCTTACTTCCTTGCATGGATCAACTCTGGCCAGACAAAAGACAGCAAATAAGGTGAATTTAACATCTGAATTTAGGTGAGTCATTCCTATTTTAAAATTGCAGTTTATTTTACAAACGATATGGTGTTCAGACCTCCTAAAGTGAGACTTGAGTCCTTTAAAACTGATTTGTTCCTCAAGAGGGACTTCAAACCCTCTGTTCCAGTTATTTATAGCAGCCATTATAAGTCATTTTAATTGACTGAAGTTCTTTATTCCCACAGGAGGGACTGAAAGTGTGCCTGTGAGTACCCCTGCAACACAGATTTCCCAGGTAAAGATGAGCAAAATGCCCTAAATAACTCCAAGAGTTTAAAGAGTTACTAATATATAAACAGTAGTTAAAAGCTAAATTAAGTTGAAGGAAAAACGTAGACATTTACAAGAAACATGGCAACCAAAACGTGCACACTGCATGAATAAATATCACACATCTTGGGCCTCATTTAAAAAAACCTTTCAGTAAAATTTCTCTGCTCACAACCAGTTGTATTTAGACAGGTGATTTGTGAGCTCAGCTAATTAAGCAGCTGACATCATTAGCACCAACTAGAGAATGTCAATTCATTGGGCTGGGGGGAGATTTCATGACTGAGCTTTGATGAGCTTTCAACAAACCTGATGAACTGTCCCAGGAGCAATGATCTGTTTACTGACATGGGCCAGGGGTGTCTTATGCAGCTGGGGCCCAAGTCTTGTGTGAGGCTTTGGGTTATCCTGGTTATCAGACCATGGAGTGCTCTTGCCTGATAATCCAGAGCAGCCAGAGTGTTGAGTCTTTCTGCATGTCTTTGTCTGGCCTCCCAACTAGAAACCCTGGTGATCAGTTCCTCCTGAACTCTGTGCCTTGTCTTTGGGCTAACATTTTTGCTGCAATTGGATACCACAGATGCTGTAACGTTGTCTATGATCTCAGGCCAAGGAATATCCATCCTGTAAAATGCAGTTTCAGCCTTTCCACAGTGATGTTTCCTACTCATTTCCAGTCTGCAGGAAATGTGACAGAGTTTTAAACACTTTAATCCCTGGTCTGGTTCAATACGGAACTGTAATCTGAGAGAGGAAACATACCCCTGAAGTGGAAATCCAGACTATTTGAGATCTCCCTTGTCACCACTGCAACACTAATGTGATTGCTTGCAAGTGCACCTGGCAAGTGGAGAAGGCACTGCTTTCCATGAGCTACCCAGCACTTCCGCCATCTCATCCTCTTTTCCCATCCTGACAGCTCCAGGGGTCCAGCACAGTGCATCCAACATGCACCTGGACTGTGTGCTGGAAACACCAAGCACACTTGTTGCTTTCCAGCTGACACGTGGGTACCTTAATGAGTGCTTACATGTCAGTCACCAGCTGCCTCTTCCCTTCTGCTTCAGCAAAGGCCCTGGGGATGATGCAGTTACCAAAAGGGACTGCACAGATGTGGAACAAGGGCTGATGAGTACTTGCAGCTCCCTTTAAGTCATCCTTCTCTTCTGCACTTTCTCTGCTGCTCTGACTGTATGCCTACCATCCTTGCCTAGGAATATGTATGCTGGATACACTCCTAGGACCAGCTTCTTTACCACTGTAAACCACTGCAGCTCTGCTGCTTTCCTGCTGTGAGACACTGCAAGCCCTCCTAATGCTTGGCTGTAGGAGAGCTGCCATTAAGCACAGGGGTTAGTAGCTGTTCTAAAAATTAGTTGTTTCCTGGTAAAAGCATGCATAATGCAACTCTGGAGAATCAGATCCAGGGCTTGTGTCAAACACTGGACTTTGTCCCAGATTGGTTTCAAGCAATGTCCTCAGGCAGCCCTCCTTTGAGATACAATGTCTATTTACTTCTTCAGAGCAGCCCCAAAAGATGCGCAGTGATGGACAGTAGGTAAGCTGGGGAAGCACCACAGGCAGTACTCCTTCATGGCCACAGAAGGTTCTGCTCTTTTCAAGGATATATTTATAATAGCAGAATTGTTCTGTGCAGTATTTCTGTATCATGAGCCTGTTTTCTACTGCTTTTGACAGGCTCCAGCTCAAGGTCCCGGACGGCAGGTCCTGTTCTAGTGTAGGACTTGGGCAGCTGCCACGGGTGCAGATGCAAATGGCCATCCCTGTGGAGACAGGGCCCTGGACAGCCTGGCCAGTGCTGGGGAAAACCTGTGGGGACACAGCTACTCAGAGAAGGCAGGGCTCCCTCTCATCCTTTCAGTGGTGGCCAGGACAGTGACCCAGCTCACCAAGGCTCTGCTGCCCTCTTTCCATTCCACTCCTTCCTTCCATAAACCATCCCCATCTGCTGTCCACAACCATCCTCCCTGGGCTGCCTCAAAGCCTGAACAAGTCTTTAGGCTGCAAGGACTGTTGTTATCTTTTACAAATGTCTCAAATTGCTGACACCCACCAAGAGAGAGGAGAGAGGCTCTGCAGTTTTGCTGCCTTGGCTCCAGGAAGCAGCATCAGTTCTGTGCACCCTTTATGAGCAGCATGGCTTTTCCACACAGAGCTGAAAAACATCAGCGCAGCAGGTGAAATAGGAGTCATGGGGCCCAAGAAAGACATACCTACAGACACATGGCACTGGATGCCTCACTGCTTTGCTTTGTCAGGTTTGAGGGCCACAGTCCAAAGCCAGATGGGTGCTGAAATCTGTACCTGATACTAAATTATTTACATTCCTAAATACTTTTTTTGAACAGTCGTTGGAAAGGTTTGAAGGACTCCCTATGACTGTGCAGATTAATTTATCCTCTAGGCATTAGATCAATTTAAGTTAGTGTTTCTTAAATTCCACAACTTAAATATTAAATTACATCTTTACTCCCATGAATAAGTGAGCCAGGGCAACACATTACGGTTTAACTGTTGCTGTATTACACAATCTGTCTTTTTTGGTATGTGTTGCACTTAGAAACTTTAGAAACACAGAGTTGGCTTGACTTTCCAGAGTAGGCCATCCCTGTGGAGACAGAGCCCTGTCACTTGACCAAGACATGGGCAGGGCCTGATGCCTCAATGGCTTCCATCTGTTTTAACAGTTTATGGGATTAAAGGGTGGTTTTCTACAGCTTGCTTTTAGAAATGAGCTCAAACTAAAATCCATAGCTACATCATGCTTGGCAAGAGTTTAAAGATAACGTGCTGTTCCTGTACCACTTCACTTGATTTTGGATCAACTCTGCATCCAATGCAACAAGAATGTATTTCCCTCTATGCTAACTCTGACCTGCTCAGGGTTTCAGCACTTCTTGTTCCATCAGACAAGCTCTGTGGCTGGTTGGTGTTTCTGGCTGCATTCATCCCTCAAGCAGCAACACAAGGATGCATTTCAGTGTCTGAAACAGCCACTGCAAGCTGCATGGGGCTGAGGAAGGACATATGGGGCAGGACAGACTCAGGCTGGGCTGTGGAGCACTGAGATGGATACACAAAGAAACTAAGCTAGCACTGTCACCACAAAAGCAGAGATTGGCCAAAAGCAAATACCAAAGTAACAGGTCACTGTCTGCTGTTAGATGCAGAGGATATTTTGTCCAGGCTGTAATTCAAGTCTTTCCTTATGTTGGCTGAACTCTGCTTTCATAGGGTGTTTCAGTGCACATGGACACCAAACTCTCTGCAGTGGTCCACTTTTGCTGGTGCTTTACAGCTTTTCTTACTCTGAAACCTCAAGATCAGCAATGATTCCCATCCTTATACCCTTCAAAGGATCTGTGTAGTTTACCCCCTTTCTGGAAGCATCTGAGAAGAATATGGCCAGGCTTGTGGGCAGAAACATTTAATTTTCAGCTTATTGTCCCCAGACCGTGTTATCTCCAGGGCCAGCTCCAGGACTGCTCCACTGCTAGCAAGGCTTGGGGCTGTGGTATCTCCATCCTGAAGCAGATCTCTGAAATGGATAGCATGGTTAGAATGGAATAGCATATTCCAGTTGGAAGGGACAGATGTAGCAAATGAACCCTTTTCACTTGGAGGGCAGTGTGTGATGCCCAGCCCTGATGCAGGCTGGCAGACAGACTGTGCTTTGGCCATGTCAGCTCAGGGGGAAAGTGTGTCAAGCACCTGCGAGCAGGGATGGGAATATTAACATTTTGCACAGTCACAGTACTTTATAACCCTCCCTCTCCCTTCTCCAGGCACATATGTTAGGATGTCTGATGATGCCATGACCATCTGGGCTGAGATATCAGAAGCAGTGTGGTCATTGTCTGTCCTAAGCAGCCCCTGTCACCCTTCAGGCTACATTCACAGGTCACAGGGTGACACTGTGGTCAGGAGGGGTGGGGGAAAATGTTCAGCCAAGGAGTCTGGAGCTCCAGCTGGCTTGGGGACTCAGGGTTTCATCCTGATGAAGGAAGATGTCCTCAGCCTCCTGCTCCCCTCTGCTGCACTGTCCCAGTGCCTGTGGTTCCTGTCAGTCCCGCTCCTCCTGCCCAGGCACTCTGGAAATGTGTGTCCAGGCAGCTCAGAGTGGGGGCTGTGGGCTGAGTGCTGGGGATGGCAGGCAGACATCCTCTGTAAAGACACTGCCAGCCTTGACCAGAGGAGGCTGGTGCGTGCCATTGCCCCGAGGTATCGGAAGCCATCTCTGCTCCATTTGCAGGACTCAAGCGCCTGAGTTCCCGGGGTGGCTCTCCGCTTACCAGCAGTGCTCCCGTTTTGGACTCAGTTTATAACCAGATGTTAGGCCGCATTTCTGTTGTAAAGGTAAAAACCTCTGTGCCGAAGCGCCTTGGGCCGCGACCTCGGTGTGGGCTTTGTGCAGGCAGCACGAGCCTCGCTCACAGCACTGGGGCAGAGTCAGGCTCACCAGCCCGAGCTGCTCCCAAGAGGGCATTCCCTGCTTAGCTCTGTGCCAGCTGCTGATCCCCCTCACTGCCCACCTCCACACCTGCCTTGTCTGCTTGCTCTGCCAGCCTGGCTTGCCCCAGTCCATCTCCTGCTTCACCCAGCTATCACTGGCTGCCTCCAGCTTAGGTGGTGAGCACCAGGGCCTCTAGGGACAGAAGACAGAGAGAGTGGGCACAGCGTCACTGTATGCCAGGGGGAAACCTCCTGTTCCCTCCCCAGCACAAGTTAGAACTGCCTCCTTCCATGGAAAGGGCCTGTGGCAAAGGGCAGAGCTTCTCCACAGCCCTTGGAGAGTGAGGGGTTAGACCTGTGTGGGGAGAGTACCAGCCCCACATGTGGGAGGAGGACTTGCTCAAAACCGGACACGTTCTTGATTGCTCAGCTGCTTTGGAGATTAATAATCTGGCTGCTGTTATTGCAAACCTTCTTGGCATGATTCAGGCTGTCCTCTCCTACTACAGGCTGACAGGCTGCAAACTGCCAGGGAGCCTAGAAAAACTCAAAAAATTTAAAAAAAAAGTCTGAAAAAGGGGACATTGATTGCCCAAGACAAACACCTCCTACTCTGTACTGAGGCTGCAGCAGGGGCCAAACCTCTCCCCATGTTTCCCAGCCATGAAAGGAGGAGGAGAAAGAGGACAGCACCTTACAGGATGGGTTACACTCAGCCTTTGTGACCCTCGGGGACACAAACACCTGAGCCTGGGAGGAGGGACTGAACCCCCCTGTTTGTGGTTGTTGTAGTTGCAGGCATTGGCCTCTGAGCTGAAGGCAGGTTTCACAGAAGCAATGCAAGAGCTGTCACGCATCCAGCATGGAGAGTATGCCCTGGAAGAGAAGGTCAAGAGCTGCCGCTGTGCCATGGAAGAGAAGGTGGCTGAGATGAAGAATTCCCTCAACACGTTCAAGGTAGGAGTGTGACCTGTGGGGAGCTGCATGCTTTCCATGTGAGCTTGCCTAGCAGAGGGAAGCATTCCCCTGCCTCCATCAATGCTCCCTGTTTGCAAAGAAAACGAGCAAGCAACTGTTTTAGAAACACCTGGGGTACTTTTTTTGGCTTTGGGTGTCCCCTCACTGCTCCAACTCACAAGTATCCCACACTCTGGCCTATTTAGCCTTCTTGACTGGCCATGAGGCAGTGCTGAGACTTACCTGGGCACAAAGCAGCCCTTGCTCTGGGCTGCACATGACATGGGTTTATGGCCTGCTCATATGCTGCTGCTGGGCCACTGTCCCACACCTCTCCCTGGGTCAGGTCTCCTGCATTTCCTGTAGGAACCAAAGCCACTGGGAAAATTAACACAAAACCCTAAAACCTTTTGAAGTCACGTTTCCACGTGGCTGGGAGGAAGTGCTGCCTGGTTTGATCTGGCCCAAGAGGATAAAGACAAAGGGCTGGAGAGACAGCCTAGCAAGAAGGCTTGATGTACACTTTAGACCAGCCCGTGTCTCCGCGCAGAAACTGGATGGCGAGGCAGGCAGAGGAACTCTTTTATAGTTTTTATTGCAAATTTTCCCCAGGGGGGTTTGCTGAGTCAATACCTTGTGAAGCTAAAGAGGGCTGCTTACTGAAAAGGCCCATTACTGACCCTGTGACAGGGAGACAGATGGCACCAGGCAAAAGGAGCCCTCAGTGCCAGATGGGCAAGGAAGACATCAAAAAGGGCAAGGGCATATGGGAGAGGTCTCAGAGCAACCAGACACAGGGTTACCCAGGACATTGTCATAGGGGAAAAGGGGATTTAAAATGCAGATATAAAGAATTATGCAAGAAACAGAAGGGGCAAAGGCTGCTCTCCCTCTGCCTCATGCCCATGTTGGCTGTTCAAACAAAGCTCTCAGTGAAGTCACCTCCTTGCTTGGGGGAAATCCTTTGGTTTACATGAAACTCTTGAGTATTTCTCCTCAATCCTGCTGCTCACATGCAGTGAACTTGCAGGAACTTCATGAATCAGAGCTCTACATCTGAGTAAGGCTTGGCTGAAACTGACTGAGGGAGGATGGACAGGGAGGATATGGAGAGCCTCTTTTCCTTAGGAAACCAGGCTAAAAGGGCAGATCCATGGCCTGACTGGCAAAGGCTTATACATGTGAGTGCTCACACTGGGATCTGAACCAAGTGCAACATGTGAATAAGCATGCTGGAAAACTGCAGAGGGAAATGTGCTCCCTAAAGCCCACCTCCAAATGCCATTAAGGGCAGGAGTCCTCCCAGTGCTTTCAGCTGGTGGTGGATGAAGCCCTGAGTCTCATCTCCCACCAGTGCCTTGATCATGTGGCACCACACTGGCTTGGGTGAGTGGCCTGAAGAATTAAGGATCACCACGTTGTGCACAGCACATGTCACACATCCTGGCCTTGCAAAGGAACAGTGTCTAATCACAGAGCCACTCCCCAGAGCACCCTGCAGCACCTTCTGTGCACACCAGCCAGCACTCAGAGCTGTGCCACGTAGGGCTGATGGACACCCTGGCAATGCTGTGCTTTTGCCTGTTTCTCAGGAGGAGCTCAGCGATGCAAAGTCAATGATTGAAGAAATCAGTGCCAAGCAGGAGGAAATGCAACAGAAAATTGAACAGCTGCAGCAAGAGAAGCGGCGGGAATCACGGAAAATGAAAGCTAAGTAAGGGCCCAAACTCCAGGGTCCTGAAAATGCTAATTAGCTGTGGTGTCCATTTTGTTCCTTTCTGTATAGCATAATTTCTTAATTTTTTTCCTGGCTGGATGTGTGTATCAACCCTGTTTATGACCAGAAATGCTTCAGCTCACCCCAGGCTCCTAGACACACACCCCACAGGGCAAAGACAGAAGAAAAATGCTAACATCTCACTGTGATTCCAACAGCAAAACAACCCCCAGCAGCTCCGTGGAGAACCAGGGCCTGGTGGAATAGAGACCCACTAAAGACATGCTGGGGCTGTTGAAAGTCAGAAGCCTCCACCATTCAGACAACAGCACTGCAATTTCCCCTTCCAAGCTTGCAGGACTCAGTGGGCTCCTGATGGTGCAGTCCTGCTCTGCTTTCCTGTCACCAGCCTTTTCCCCTCTGAGCAGAGTCAGGGAATGTTCTCACACTGAAGCTGTGATGAAGCAGACACTTGTCCATCTTGGTCCTAATTAGCCTCCTTCTGAAAACAGACTTTTGATCATGAGTCTATATAGCTGCCTTGATGCAAACACTTTGCAAATCTAGGCTAGCCCCTCAGCTAATTAAACTATTTAATTAGATGAAATATGCTCTGCAAAATAATAGATCTGAAATAACCTTCTCCTGTAGCCAGTGGAAGTTATTTCCAGAACATTGTTCATGAACTGCCAATTCCATCAAAGCCAGCTCCCTTCCTGGTCTCTGCTAGAGTTGTCCTACTTCTGACACTGCTGGCCACAAATGTAGTGTAGGAGTTTCACCTGTAGCATTCAGACTTTCCAAGCATCTCATTCTTTGTGTTTGTACAGGAGAGCACAGAAGGATGACCACGGGTCACAGACAGTGCCAACACCTCTCCAGGGCAGCCCGTTTCGATCCATCAACCTCCCAGAACCTGTGCTGATCAATGAAGATTTTACAAGTCTTTTACACAATGTGACTTATGAAAAAGGTAGGAAACAGAATAGGCAAATGCAGTGCCTTCCTCAGGAAAAAAATCAGAAAAAGATCACTGGGGTAAGCTGGGTTCAGGAATTATTTGCTCTGCAAACACTGTCTCAACAACCATTTCTTGCCTCTTCCAAGGAGAGGGATACAGGCAAGATCTTCATTCCTGTAGTGCCAGTGGCACTGATACAGAATCAAATGGGGGCTCTTGATAAAAATCCTGGTTTTATTTCTGTGTGAGGGAGCAGGGAACATGAAGGAGGATCACACCTTGGCGAAGAAAGCACTGTCAACTGCCAAACACTTGGAAGTTGCAATCAAAGAAAAGGAGATGGACCTTTCATTCTATAATTAAGTCTGGGGGGGTCTAAGCTGGTCTATCACTCTCTTGGTGTTCAGATAGGAAAATAATAAAAACATATTCATTAAAAATGTCAACAAAGTCAGAGATTAGATGAAAACCATGTGCTGTTTTCTACTCTGTTTTGCTCAGAACCTGTCAGTTGTGGCCCTCCTCTGCCCTATGCTCTGAGGTGGCGTGTCTGCCCTCTCCCTCACATCCCTCTTGCACAACCACCTTTCTCACCCACTTTTCCCACTGCTCCTTCCTTTCCAGTCTCATCCCTCTGCTCTTCAATAAGCTCCTTTCCACTCAAAACATCAGCCCTGTCTCTGTGTCAGGTCTTCATCCTCTTTGTTCTGTGTGGAGTATCCTCTACCAACATACACCTGCATGCCAGGAGAAGCCAAGACTCCTTACATTCCTCTGCAGTCACACAGCACTGAGCACAGCAGGGACCCCACATTATTTGTCTGCAGGGGCTACTGAAACACAGACTTGTGACAAGAGCCCAGCAGAAAAGATCCTCCTTACAGGAGAGTCCAACAGGGGTGTTTTCATAGCAAAACTCTGAAAGACTGGAGGATTTTGCCCTACTGATAGGGCTTGGCAGGAAGAAGCAAGCTCTACAGTTGCCTTCTGTTGCTAAAGTTCCCTTTGTTCTTCAACAGTGTCTGACACCAGGATCATGCCCATGGGAGAAGGAGGTGTGAAGGTCATAGCAGGCCCAGGTAATAAAATATCAAGCATCAAAAGACAGCAGGACAATGATTCAATTAGAGTGCTTGCTTTACTGCTCCGAAGAAATGCTTTCAGGGAAGGCATTTCACAGGGATGTCTTTCACTCTGCCCTGTACCTCCATTTTCCTACTTGAAGTTGAGATATGAGGGCACACCTGTGTCCGTGAAGTGTCTCTGGCGGTCAGTACCAAGGATTTGGCAGAGAAAGCCCTTCTGCTGTTGCTTTCTTAGATTCTAAGTGCTTTTGCAGAAAGGAAGAATTGAAGCTTCCTGATGTGACAAAGAATAGTGAGAGCACCACTTTTCCCACTTGGGAAGAGAAGGTATTTCTGCTTCTGTAACTTATGTAAAATTTTGGATCTTATTTGGCTTGAAAATAAACGCTGGAAGAGTGCAAACCTTGTTCTGCTGAAGAGCTCACCGACTGCACTTCCTTTGCAAATTAACTCTACAAGGCTACAGCCCTTGTGAAGCACAAAGAATGCTCCAAATTCACCTTCCAGTGCTTCAAATGGATGGAAACACAGCCTAGCTGCTTGCTGCAGCATAAGCTGTCAGAGAGATGCTGAGTTGTCAGAGTCCATAGAGCTGTCTGTCATTGCAGGAGCAGCCATAGAGACAGATGACAGCCTCAAACCTTCCCTGGCAACAGAGGGGCAGTCAAAAATGCATCTGCCATCAACAGTATGGAAGCAGCCCAAGGACACCAAGGACTGGGGAGATGAATACATTTCCAAAGAGCAACCAGAGAGAGGCAAAGACGTGGGCCAAAGCAGATACAGCTCAGCAGACAACATAATATGTGAACCCTCTTTGGCTGGTAAGGAGTAGAAAACTCTGGCTAGGGAGGTTCAAAGCTGGTGTGTGAGCTGCCTGGTGATCAGCATCCATGGAGGGAGACACACAGGCCAGTTTCTGCTGCTGGGGGGAATCTCTCAGGGCCTCACACTCCAAGACCTCTGGCCTTTGTGTTTGTTGGGCTGTGTGACTGGCAGAACCACTCTGTACCCAGGACAGCCCTTCTCCTTTACAAGACCTGTCAGGTTCAGAGTACTGATGGGATTGCAGCAGAGTAGGAGCTTAAGTGGGTGAAAAATACAACTGCTCATTCTTCAGGGTTTCTTCAGGATGGGAAACCCTGATATGAGTTGTTTTGCCTTTGATTGTTTGTTTTGTTATTCTTAGAAAAATGTTGTATTCATAGGGGGAAATACACGTGCTTTGGAGCTTTCTTAGCAAACTGAGGCACTGGTCATGGCTGGGGCATGCCATAGCATCAGGGTGGAGTTTTACATTTTGGGTAAAGAAGACACAAAAAGATGAGACATTGATATAATTTTTAAACAAGTTTCTCTTTTCATGATTCCTTCGCCAGTCTAACATGCAGCTGACCTTGAGGTCAGTATTTTCTTATTTTTAAACTTAACCCTTATCTTCTGGAAGCCAAAAGGCAGAACATCGCCTTGGAGCTGCTGGAGTCAGAAAGGAAGTACGTCATCAACCTTTCCCTCATCCTGAAGATCAAGGCCACGCTGCAAGGGCCAGATGTGAAAAGAAGCACCAAAGAGAGAAGGTATTTGATGTAATGTGCTCTCTGTCTTTTGGAGAGTTTTCTTCAGTCAATATTACTTCTGCATTATCTCCTCACAAACTTTTCTTACATCCACACACAAATCTTTGAACACTTAGTTTATTTCTAGTTGGAAACTGGAGGCACGGGGAGGTTTTTGCAGTCATTAAAGACATTCCTGCCTGTCCCTTGCATCTTGTCCACCATCTTCTTTCTGATTCTGGGTGAAATCAGTGTGAAGTGGCAGAAAGGCAGTAGCACATTTTGACCAGCTCTGCATCAGTGGGTTGTTTTGTGAAAGGGCCTGACAAATGGGACAACACAGAAAGCTGGGGAGCTCTCCTCCAAGCTCTCAGTGGGATGGCTCAGGGCCATGGTCCTGCATCATGAGCCACTGCAGCACTGCCTGGGGCGTTTTAGTGCTGCCAATTCTGGCCAGCTACTCAGTGCATTGCAAGGAAAGCCTAAGGAGCTTTCAAAACACTTCATTAATAGCCAGCTGGAGAGGGTACTTGAATGTACACAGCAGCCAAAACAGGACCCTCCAATGCAGCCAGGGCTCCAGCCACAGGAGTCAGTAACACCTGTGCTATTGTAGCAATAATAGGTGCAGTCAGTATTACACGTGCAAGGCTGTGCTGACCACTCAGGAATGCCCACTTCAGCAGATTTCACTTATTAGGGATGAGGTTTTGCTCAGTGTAACCACTCTGATTTGGTCTCCCAACAGCTTTTTCCCCAACTCTTTGCGGTTCCTGGTGCAGCAGCACGTGGATTTACTGCATGCTCTCCAGGAGAGAGTCCTGAGCTGGCCACGACAAGGGATCCTAGGAGACATCTTCCTGAAGCTGACAAATGATGAGGTATGTGTTAAAGACCTCTCCAGAATCTTCTGTCATGTTTTATGATATTTTATTGAGGTGCAGGTGGACCAAGACACCTTGAACAGAGGGACTGTGCTGTGCAGCTGTGGCCTGAAGGGCAAAGCCTTTCAGAAACCCCCTTGGAGCACAGTCCTAGCTCATGGCAGCCCCTCTGGTGTTCAGGGATCCCACATGCCAGACCCATCTGTGGGCAAGCAGCCCCATTGCACAGCTCCATAAACTACATGAGACCCAGACCTGCTTGCAGGAGCCACAGGTGAGCCTTGAGAGCTTGAATGGCTGTATTTCCAGTGAGGGTGTGAAAAAAGAGGGGCTCTGATGTCCCCCTGCCCCAATACACCTTGCTCAGAGTTCTGACAAGCAGGTGGGCAGGCACAGGCCCACATGGTTTCTTGCACCCACTTCTGTTGGTGAGCAGGAGGGATGTGTAAAAACTCATCTGATAGTTTATAAATTTTAAGACTCTTAGATAAGAAGAGCTTCTTACTGCCCAGCCTCTCTACCCCTCACCATCTGCAGTAAAGCTTTACACACTGCTCAACAGCTAAACACATTTTATAAACAGACTTTCCTGACAAGTTCCAAGCCCTGAAGGAGTGAAACAGCAGCTCTGCTGCATTGGTGACATTCCAGCAGTGATGGTGGGGTATTAACAGTTTGGCTGGCTCTGTGACCAAAAATCTCTGTTAAGTTTGGGTGCTCTTTTCTCTTTCTCTTTTGTAAGAATAATTTTCTGGACTACTACGTTGCTTACCTGAGGGACCTGCCAGAATGCATCTCTCTGATCCATGTGGTGATCCTGAAGGAGGTAAACTTCCTGCCTGCTTCCCAGCACCTAATGGCAACATGCAAGCCTGGATCTCCTCCTGTTATGCCTGCCCATGATAGGACTCTCCTGCCAATCCCCTTGTTCTGTTTCCTGGAGGGTGCTGTGGCTGACTGGCACCTACAAAAGGCAGCTTTGACACCTTCCTCACTGTCTGAAACCAAAGCAGCTTTTCTGCTGTGCCATGAAACAATGTCTCAGATTAAACCTCCCAAAAGCTTGCCTATTCACATGCTATCCAGACCTTTTCCAGGAACTGTCTCCTGGAAAATGGAGGACTCATCCAAACAGAAGGATTGAGTCCTTTATAGAGAAAAGAGTCTTCACTTTCAGCTTCATCCCTTTGGCTCTAGATTCTTGGTTTAAACTTAGAAAGTTAAATATAAAGGTAATTTAAAGTGCAGTAACCAAACCCCATTTGCTTGCTTCCAAGATATTTTAATTTAGAAATCAATCTCATTTTGTTCAATTAATTTGAGCCTAAACTAAGAACTTTATTCTGAGCAACAGTGTTTTCTTGGGGTTTCACTGAAACTTAACTAGTGCACTTTCAATGTGCTCTCCTACTTTATTAGGCTGAGTGTCCCTGGTAGATAATCCCCAGCCTAAATGCCTGGCGCGCCCCTGTGAATTGTTGTAACTCCTTACAGCACAACTACTCATTAAACCACATGACCATCTGGAAAGAGATGTGTTTTATGGGTGGAAAAGACTCTTAAGTCACTTTCTCTATTTCAGGTAGAAGAAGAAATCAAGTCTGATCTCTACATTTTGTTCTTTCATATAGTCCAGCGAATCCCTGAATACCTTATTCATCTACAGGTAGGGCCCCAGGATGGAAACTGTGTTGTTGAGCTCAAATCACATCAGGTGACTTCTAACTCAGAGCTGGTATTTGGGCCTGTACAGGTACAGGGTCCTGACAAACCCAGTGGGTTCTTTGATGAAAAAGAAAAAACTGTTAAAGGGAAAGCCCGCTAAAATAGGTTAAGTTTCATCTTTTTCAAATGAAGCTTGCTTATATTTGCCAGTTTCTCCAACTCGCCTGACAGAAACAGCTTTTGTCCCCTGGGAAGCCAAAGGCTCTGCTGTCTGCTGCTCTGGGAAAACAGGAGGCCAGAGATGGGACACATCTGAGAGGGCTCCTAGGGCCCAACAACCTGTCCTACAGAGAGATGGCTGATAAAAAGAGTTCTGGTTCACAGAAGGCTTTTCTGAATTGTACTGAAACATTTCAGACAAGGCAAATACACAGAAAGCAAGTCCTAGAAAATCAAAACATTGGTTTATTCACCCTAAGCTAAACTCAACCAGTGCATCACCCACCCATCCCCTGATTACATTTACAGTGGTTCCTTGTGCATTTGCACTGGACTAGTGGGAGGCAGGCCCCATCCAAGTCCCTCAGAAACTCATGGTGCCTAGCAAAGCTCCCAGAGGGCAATGCCACGAGCACTCCAGAGCCCTAATCCGTGGTTCCAATAGTGCCTTCTCCCCAGAAAGGGTCAGGACAGCCTCCCAACAGCCTCCTCTCCTCTGTGCCCCAGAATGTCCTGAAGTTCACGGAGCAAGAGCACCCTGACTATTACCTGCTGCTGGTGTGCGTGCAGCGCCTCCGGGTTTTCATCTCACACTACAGCCTCCTCTTCCAGTGCAATGAAGACCTGCTGATACAGAAGAGGAAAAAGCTGAAGAAGTAAGCACAACATCAGCTCATTCTCTCTGTCACCAGGGAAGGGAGGGGTGGGGGAAGCCTGGCAAACAGGGGGTTTAGGTCCAGGCAAAATCAACAATAGCTCTGTTGAAATAAAACAAAGCCCTTTGCATCTGAATGCTGGAGAAGAACCACTACTGGCATTTGCTCTCCAAACTGAAGTCAGATTTGGGGTGCACCCTTCTGCCTAACTCTGAGAGTGAAAAAAAATCACTTCTAAATCCTTCTAAATAAAGCAGCTACATGTTTAATGGAATCATTTGATTCCTTATGAAGCGATATGCGGAATAAATAGACTCCCCACCCTGATGTAGTTATGAAGTGGGTATGTATTGTCAGCGCCCGGCACAAGCGAGATAGCCCTCGTGAAAACTTGTGCCCCGAGCTGCAGTCTGACTTACATCTTTATTCACAAAGGTGTTCCATATGCAGTACATTGCACAACTTTTTCATGCATATTCAACCCCTGGCCCCGCCTGTCCCCGCTTCGTATGCTAAATAGGTCCACGCCCTTCTGGGCACGCGTGGTTCGCTGTGGTGGTCGCACGGGGGTCTTTTGGTGGTCTCTGAGGCTGAAGGTTGTGGTCTTCCTCATGATTGAACTTTTGAACTGTTCTCCTTCGCGCGTGTGCTTTAGGTCTTTAGGTGCTTATCTGAGTCTGTCTGTCAGTCCTGACTATCTTGGAGACAGAGGAGCCCCTTTATCTGGGTTCTTTGTGTCCCTTGGTCTCCTCTGGTATTGTTCTTTATGCAAGAAGCTTCAGAAATTTGCATTTCCTATGCCCTTTGTACTATGGCAGAGGTTTCTTAAGTAAAAGGTTAATTCATTTTGTTAATTCAAGTGAACTTCTAAAATTTCTGTTTCAGTCCCCCCTTTTCTTAAAATATAGTAAATTCTTTTACTACAGGGGTCTTGATCTATCATGATGGTCCCTCTTCAGCAGGATTCCATGAGTTCTAGAGAGTGAAGTCAACATGGTCATGCGTTTTAACATCCTCTAATTCCACATGAATGTTAAAATAGACATCATTAAACTTACAGTAACTAAAATTAATAAAATTATAATAGGGTGACATAAAGTGTTCGTGATCTCAGTTGCATTTGGTGACCATCTAAATAGTGCATCCCACCAGTTATGACTTGTGTCTTGTCTTACTCTTTGCAGGACTCTGTTTATTTCGGCTATGTCGTGATGGACAATTACCAGAGTTCTCTGCCTACTCTCTTGAATCTCTTTTATGATTTTGATTAGATCCTGATGTTTCATTAATTGTTTTACTAGGGTTAAATTCATTTTAATGAGTGTGGGTGATAACTCGTTGTATGTTGTCTAGTTTGCTCTTATTAACTGGTGGGATATGACTGGTGCTGAATATACAAAGTCACACCTAATAACCTTCATAAAGTTGCAAATACAAAAATTGGAATGATTCTTAACAGATAAGATTACCTTGTTCTTGTCAATTCCTAGGACATCACACACAGTCCTTAAACACACACAGCCATCACCTGTATACACTAGTACAGTTTGTTGGTTAGTGTCTGGGTGGACCTCAAAGTGGCAGATGCCTTGGTCAGTGTCAAGGCATATGTCTTGAGAGCTAATCAAATTACTTTCACAGATGAATCCTTGTTGCTCCTGAGCAATGCAAGGCTCTAAGTTAACGGTTTGCTATCTCCCTTGGATTTTCCAAGCCCATACTCTATGTTCTGAGGGGTATAATACTAACTTCTCATGATTTAACCCTAAGGCAACAATAGGGTGAATAACGTAAACTGTGGCATTACGTATAGTGAGCACAAAGGCTGTAGCTGTGTTAGTGGTGGGATTATATGTAAAATTTACTATGGTCCACCAAGACTGGAAATCTCTCTCAAAGTCTGTAGCACTGTCCCAGACAGCCTTCCGTACTTCAGTTTGGAAACACCCCTTTACCTCCTTCTCTTATGATTAAAGCAGCTGTTGACTGTATCTATAACTGTGATTGTATACAGCTAAGGGCTAAAGATATGTTATCTTCTGCCCCCTTTAATGCGTCTACCAGTAGGCTATGGTCTTGATCTTCAATTTCTCTCCATCTTGGCAGCACCTTTGAGACTTGCCACTGACTATTTCCTAATGCCAATAGAGATGACTGTAAGGGTTGTTTTAACAGGTCGCTTGTTGCTGCAGCTAATTTGTTCACTAATATTCCAGACTCAATTCCATTCAAAACTCCTAACTCGGTCCCTAACATCCTGGTTAAATCCCTTCGCAATCTGTCTCTGAAGTGTACTTGTTTTTGCAGCCATTTTGTCCATCTCTCGAAGGATGATCTTAGGAAGGGGGAGCAAGCTGGCTGAACTGTCGAGATATTAGTTTGCATTAACAGTTCGACATGTTTAAGGGACCATTCTGGGTTAAATAACGGTTTTTGTTGACCCGTATTCCTTATTACATATGGGCCGATTTCATAAACCTTAGGTTCAAGCTTAAATGGGGTATTTTGGGTTTGTGTTTGAGTGCTGGGTTGGGTTGTAGCAGGCTTGGCTATAGCACTTATTTTAAATTTGAAAGACAGCCCAATAGTGTTGCGGGCCCATAGGCAAACTACGTCGACAGTTCATCTTAATGTGAAGTTGTACCAACAGTCTAATTCATTTGGATGATTGCAAACCTTCTGGCGCTTATTCACACTGATTTGGGTTGCTCTACCATGGGTAGTCCCATTAATCATTCAACACCCTATCTTAATTACCTCCCCTATTGTCCCTTGAAGTGACCACAACCTTTGTTTCTGCAATTCTTGCTTTTTATATATTTGGTTAGTGCATGACCAAAGTTGTTAGATTTAAACCTTTTAAATTGGAAGGCTTTCCCATGGATCCGGAATACTGAGTAAAAGCTTGGGACCAAAGCCATTCAGCATTACTCTGGCTAGGAGTACTTTCTAATTTTTGGATTACAGCTGTGATTGTAAACAACACTTCAACAAAAATCCACGCCCACTGTGATACATTCATTTTGTCTGGGTAAGTTTCAGTTTCAGTTCACCATCACCCGGCGTTATTCTCCAAGGGGCTTCTGGAGCTTTCTTAACACAGCTGTGGTGAATCCAAGCGCTTTGTTCCTTAATCTTGATCGCAGTGAAGGTGGTAAGGAGCACTTGGTATGGTCCCTCCCATTGTGGTTCCAGGGCTTTCTCTGTAAGAGACTTAACATATACAAAGTCTCCAGGTTGCACACCATGTACTGGTGCATCGAGCCCCGTACCCGGAGTTCCGGATGCATATTTTTCAATTGCTCTAAGTTGTTTATTTAGAGTGTGCAGGCGTTCCCTTATGCACCCCATATGGTCTCCCATAGAGCAATTCAAAGGGACTCATCTTTTCTTTGGTCTTGGGTTTGGTTCGAATCTGCAGTAATGCCAATGGGAGGGACTGAGGCCATGGCAAACTAGCCTCTTGTCCCAATCGTACAATTTGTTGTTTGATCAAATGATTCATTTTCTCTACCTGACCACTTGATTGTGGGTTATATGGGGTGTGAAGTTCTCAGTCTATGCTTAAGTATTGGCCAGCTTGTTGCACTAATTTTGCAATGAAATGTGGTCCTCTGTCTGAGGAGATTGTGGCCGGGACTCCAAAGCGTGATATGGTTTCCTGTACCAGTACTTTAGTTACCTCCCGAGCTTTAGAGGTCCTGGTGGGGAATGCTTCTGGCCATCTTGAAAAGGTATCTGTTAGCACCAGTAAAAACTTATATCCCCCTTTTCTTGGCAACTCTGTGAAATCAATCTGCCATTGCTGCCCAGGCCCATGACCCTTCCCAATCTGGCCAAGTTTTGGTTTGGGAATATTCTTGGGGTTGGTCTGGAGGCAAAGGTCACATTGTTGACTCACTTGGGTGATAGTGGCTCATAAATGTCTAGCTATGATCCTTTCATTTAGATATTTATATAGGGCATCAATTCCCCAATGTGTTTTCTGGTGTTCCTCCCTTATTAGGGACCATAATAAATAGGAGGGTATTACTAATTTTCCTTCTAGGGTGGCCCATCCCTCTTGGTTATAGTCTCTGTTTTGCTCATGGATTAATTTTTTGTCCAATTTGTTGTATTTTGGCTTACCTTCGAGAGAAATTTGCCTGTCTGGAACCAGGGCTGCTTCAGTTATTACCTCAATTTTTGCCGCTTCTTTTGCTTCCCTATCCGCCAGCTCGTTTCTTCTTCTAATTCTGAGTTTATCTTCTGATGTGCTTTAATGTGCATGACTGCTACTTTCTCTGGCAACTGGACTGCTTCTAGAAGTCGCAGTATTTCTGGTGCATCTTTAATGTTTTTCCCTTGAGAATTCAGCAGTCCTCTCTCTTTTCAAATGGCTCCATGAGCATGCACTACTCCAAATGCATACTTTGAGTCTGTATATATGTTTATTTCTTTCTTTTTTGCCAATTCTAAGGCCTGAATTAGAGCAACTATCTTGGCCTTTTGTGCAGAGGTGTTTGTTGGCAGGGGCCTGGATTCTATTACCTCTCTGCAGGTAGTAATTGCGTACCCGGCCTGTCGTTTTCCACTGACGATATAACCGCTTCCATCAGTAAAACCAGATTTCTGCATTCTCGAGAGGGATATCTTTCAAGTCGGGGCAGCTGGAATAGGTGGCTTCGATGGTCTCCAGGCAGTCATGTTCTACTGGTTCCCCTTGGTTTCTACTGAGGAAGGAGGCTGGATTGACAATGTTAGTCACCACAATCTCCACATCATCTTGCTCCACCATAATGGCTTGGTATCTCAGGAACCGTTGTGGGGAAAGCCAGTGTCCACCTTTCACCTCCAGCACAGGAGACACTGTGTCAGACACGAGCACAGTAATTTTCTGACCCAAGGTGAATTTATGTGCCTCTTGGATGTTTAGTACAACTGCTGCAACCGCTCTGAGGCATCCAGGCCATCCTTTAGCTGTTGCATCTAATTGCTTAGAGAAGTAGGCAACTACTCTCTGGTATGGGCCAAGGTCTTGTGCTAATATTCCCAAGGCAATTCCTTGCTTCTCATGAGAGAACAAGAGGAAAGGCTTACTCACGTCCGGCAATCCTAGGGCTGGAGCTGACATGAGAGCTTTTTTCAGTTGGTTGAAAGCTTGTGTAGCTTCCTTTGTCCATTGGATGTCCCTGCTTTCAGTTGCAATCAGTTCATATAAGGGCTTAACAAACAGTCCATAGTTATAGATCCATAACCTGCACCACCCTGTCATCCCTAGGAAAGTTCGTAGTTCTTTCAAAGTCTGAGGTTTTGGGGTCTGGCATATTGCCTCCTTTCGGCTCTGGCCCAGGGTACGTTGTCCCGCACTGACTTCATAACCCAGATAAGTCACTTTCTGTTTAACTACCTGGGCCTTTTTCTTTGATACCCGGTACCCTTGGAGCCCCAGAAAGTTCAAGAGGCTTACCATCCATGCCACACAGGCTTCCCTTGTCCGTGTGGCTATCAGGATGTCATCTACATACTGTAACAGCTTTCCTTCTTCTGGGGGGGGCTTCCCAGGTCTCTAATTCCTTTGCAAGTTGTTTTCCAAACAAAGTGGGTGAGTTTTTAAACCCTTGTGGGAGTCTGATCCATGTAAGTTGAGTTCTTCGCTTGCTCTTGGGACTTTCCCATTCAAATGCAAAAAATTTTCTGGCTGGCTTCGTGGATAGGAAGGCAAAAAAGGGCGTCTTTTAAATCTAAAACAGTAAACTAAGTTAGTTCAGGTGTTAAGCAAGTTAATAATGTGTAGGGATTGGTCACTACAGGATACAGATCCTCAGTTACCTTGTTCATGGCTTGTGGATCTTGTACTAATCGGTATGACCCATCGGGTTTGCGGACTGGTAGGATAGGGGTATTAAAATCAGATTGACATTCTCTTAATAATCCTAAACGCAAAAAGTTCTCAATTACTGGGCTAATACCTTCCTTATCCTCCTTCTTCAAGGGATACTACTTAACCCTGACAGGTTGCTTTCCCTCTTTTAGCCTGATCTGTATAGGGGGAGCGTTTTTTGCTTTCCCTGGTACATCAGAGGCCCATACCCCAGGGAATATCTGATTCATTATTTTTTCATCAATTTCAGTTTCCCTCATGACTTCGCTAGTGGTTAATATTAAACTCAATATTTCTACATACTTTTGATCATTTACCTCCAGAGTCATCTCCCCATTTTTAAATGTAATAGTTGCCTGTAATTGTCCCAGCAAATCTCTGCCCAAAAGTGGCTCAGGGGAGTTGGGCATATATAGGAATTTGTGGATCCCCCACTGCTTTCCCAGTTTGTATTTTAGTGGCCTAAAGAAAAATGCCTTTTCAGTTTGGCCAGTCACTCCTGTAACTATAGCATAATCATCTCCTATGGGCATCAGGGCAGTATTCAGGACTGAGTACATTGCTCCAGTATCAACCAGCAATTTTACTTCTTTCTCCATTTCCCCCAGCTTCAGATTTACCACCAGAGGGCTTGCTGGGGTAGTCTCCTCTGGTCCCCCCTAATCCTCCTGCACATGGGCAACCACCCCTCTCCTTTGATACCCTTGACCATTCGGTTTCCATTCTGGACAGTCCTTCTTCCAATGGCCCTGTTTCTTACAATTTGCACATTGATTTCTGGCTAATCGAGGAGGGCCTTGCCTGGACGGCCCCTGCCAGCTTTCACGTTTTTCTTTCTGCTCTTCCTGCACTATTGCGACCAAGTTTTTCATCCCTTGTTTATACCCCTCTTCCCTGTTGCTAAAGACCCTCCAAGCCTCCCCCAATAAAGTTTCTAAATTCCGTGCATCCGCTTTCGAATTTTTTGGAGTTTGCGTCTAATATCCCCCATGGACTGTCCCAAAAATAGATTAATTAATTGTTGTATCCCCACATCAGATGCAGGGTCCGGTGGTGTGTAGCGTCGCATTGCATTTCTCAGGCAGTCTAGAACTCTGTGGGGGATTCCGAAGGTCCCTGTTTAATAGCATATAAAGCTGACCAATTTATAGTTTTAGGTATTGCTCTTTCTACTCCCAATATAATCCAATCCTGGTACTTCTTTAGCTTCTGTCTTTCTTCTGGTTGGTTTGGGTTCCAGCCTGGATCCTGAAGTGGGAAGTGTTCCTTTAGATTCACTTCTTGTTGTCTAAAGTGGTCTGCTACCAGGTCTCCTGCTGTTTTTAGAACCAACTGTTTTTCTGTTTCAGTGAATGCATCTAATAACAATTGAATATCACCCCAGTCTGGATTGTGCTGCTTCATAATGTATCGTAGACATTTAGCAGTGTTTACTGGGTCATTTCAATAATCTCCTGCAACCCTTTCCCATGCTTCCAAATCAAGGGTGGAGAAGGGCACCTTAACCAATATCTTTTCTCCGCCTGGTATTACTGTCTCCCGCAAAGGGGCCTGCAGTATTTGTCCTCTGGTTCGGGATGCAATTGGGCTGCTTGGAGGGGTTGGAGCTGGTGTCTTCTCCAAAGGAGAAGAAGGAATAGGAGTAGGAGTATTAGGGGGAATAGGTGGGATAGTTGGAATAGATGGAATAGGAGGTGTAGGAGGTGGAATAGATGGAATAGGAGGTGTAGGAGGTGGAATAGGTGGTGCTGGTGGAATAGGAGGTGGAATAGGAGGTGTAGGAAGTGGAATAGATGGAATAGGAGGTGTAGGAGGTGGAATAGATGGAATAGGAGGTATAGGAGGTAGAATAGGCGGTGCTGATGCCCCGCTCAAGTCTCCACCCCTTTCCTCTTGCCCTCCCAAGTAAGGACTAAATAGATTGCCTAGATCTTGTTCTTGTTCCTCTAGTACTGCATGATAAACTCTATCTGCCCTGGTGCATCTCTGTCTTATGCTACAGGCCAAGCAGCACCGTTTAAGTTCTCCCATTTTGTTTCTGTTTTCTTTTTCAAGAGCCAGAACGAGGGGGTCAGAGGGAGCCTTGATACCACAGTCCCTTTGCCAATCAGGGTTATTTCGGAGGGAGAAGAACATATCACAATAAGAAACTTCCTCCCATTTCCCTTCCCTTCGTAGAAATAACATTAGCTGTAACAAGGTATTATATTCCAAGGTACCTGTTGGAGGCCACCTTGCCCCCTCCTCTAGGCGATATAATGGCCACCAATGGGAGCAATATTTGATTAAACTTTTTTTATTTTCCATTCCCCCTTTTCCAGCTATTTCTTTCCAGTGTGCTAAGACACACCCTAATGGGCTGGCCTTGGGTACTTCCTTATTCTGCCTTGCTCCCATTATGTCTTTTTAGAGCAAACTTAGTTTATTCAGTTCTGAGTGTACAGAAAAAAAACCTTTTTTTTTTTTGGAAAAAAAATTATAATTAATCAGATATTAAAATCAAAATATTAATAAGATTAATAATCAAATAACCAAATTAAATATTAATAACCAAATTAATAGTCAATAATACTTTTAATTACTATTAATAGTAAAATCTTAACGTATTAATTAATGAATTATAATTAACCATTAACTTTTAGTCATAAGGCCCACACATTTACGAGCTCCTAAAAGTTCAATCCGAACCATGTGAGGAGGAAAGAAAAGAAAAAAAGATTACTTAGTTCTTTCTTTTAATTTTAAGGCTGTGCCACTCCTTTATTCTTTCCCAATCTTCTTCAAAAACGTCACAGGTTTCAGGGACTAGGTGGCTTTTTCCACAGATTAGATTCACTATTTCACACCTTGCTTATTCAACCTTGCGTTATAGTATCTTGGTAATTCAGGGGTGCACGCACGACACGTGGATCTCCGTCTATATGAAATACAATACCACTTCCTCTGACACTTTAGACATCGGAGGAGAACCCAAGCTGTGTGCCAGTCTGGCTTCCAGCAAAAGATTGTCAATCTGCACACAATACAGGGAATCACCCCTTCCAGACCCCACCTCAAGGGGTTCCTAAGTGCTCGTTCAACTGGTGGTTGTTCTCAGTCAAAGGCTAGGTAGCAACTTGTTGAGCTTTGGTATATCGCTCCCAAGAACACTGTGTCTCTCTCTCCATCCTCCCGTTCTGTGACTAGCCAGTTTCTTGCTGGATGAAGAGACTGACTTGGTTCAAGATGAAACTACTTGTGTAGAGCCCGTCTGGGAGGCCGGGCTCTTTCGGCCCAGGCTTGGAGTTCTGCAGCTACCGTGGGCAAATCGCCTCTCCCTTGCAGCAAGAACTAAGCTGCAAGCTGTGTAATACAAAGGATCTCTCAATGACAGCTTTTAGCACTGAAGGGCAGTGTTATCGCACAACAAACACCTAACTCTTAGCCCAGCCTGGGCTTACTGGTTATTTTTAGCTGGTTCTTGCCCCTTACCAATTGGCGACGCGGCGTGTGCAACTCTTTAATTATGCTCTGCCTCTGCTAGCTGCGCTATCAGCCAGCAGCGCGGCGTTTGCAAACCCTCACTTATACCACTCCTGCTAGGCTGCACCATCAGCCAGCAGCTGCACTATCAATCAGCCAGCAGTGCAGCGTTTGCAAACCCTCACTTATACCACTCCTGCTAGGCTGCACCATCAGCCAGCAGCTGCACCATCAGCCAGCAGCGCGGCGTTTGCAAACCCTCACTTATACCACTCCTGCTAGGCTGCACCATCAGCCAGCAGTGCTCAAATCAAACTCACAAAACCGCCGCCTGTGCCCGTGCCCACTGGCCGCTTTAAGACTCACCCCGCGCTGCGCTGACTCCGCCGCCCGGCGCCGCAGCTGCGCTCCCTAGCAACGCCGTCTGCGCTCCTTAGCAAGGCTGCTCCGCACACACACAAGCACGCACGTTCGGATGTAACAGACACACCAAACCGAAATTGGGATTCCTCCCCCTCCGAGCTGCACTATCAGCTGGACACTCTCCCCACCGCTGGCCTCAACCCCCAGCAGGCGGTTTGCTTGCAAGCCCCCTGGGCAAAACTGGGCGCAAAGACGTCTCGATGCGACTTATCAAAGCCAACCTTAAAAGAAAATTAATACATACCGCTTCCGTCTGCAGTCGCAACGGGCTGTGGTCTGCTCCCCGCAGTGTACAGCCGAGGCACAGAGTCCCTCCGGGCAAGAGCCCCGCGGTGCCCGAGGGCGTCTGCCCCCAGCTGGACCCCGGGTGAGCAGAGACGTCCCTTCGTGGTCGCCAAATGAAGCAATACGCGGAATAAATAGACTCCCCACCCTGATGTAGTTATGAAGTGGGTATGTATTGTCAGCGCCCGGCACAAGCGAGATAGCCCTCGTGAAAACTTGTGCCCCGAACTGCAGTGTGACTTACATCTTTATTCACAAAGGTGTTCCATATGCAGTACATTGCACAACTTTTTCATGCATAGTCAACCCCTGACCCCGCCTGTCCCCGCTTCGTATGCTAAATAGGTCCACGCCCTTCTGGGCACGCGTGGTTCGCTGTGGTGGTCGCACGGGGGTCTTTTGGTGGTCTCTGAGGCTGAAGGTTGTGGTCTTCCTCATGATTGAACTTTTGAACTGTTCTCCTTTGCGCGTGTGCTTTAGGTCTTTTGGTGCTTATCTGAGTCTGTCAGTCCTGACTATCTTGGAGACGGAGGAGCCCCTTTATCTGGGTTCTTTGTGTCCCTTGGTCTCCTCTGGTATTGTTCTTTATGCAAGAAGCTTCAGAAATTTGCATTTCCTATGCCCTTTGTACTATGGCAGAGGTTTCTTAAGTTCATTCATTTTGTTCATTCATTTTGTTAATTCAAGTGAACTTCTAAAATTTCTGTTTCACTTAAGCTGGTGGCAAAGTTACTCCCCAGTGTGAAAACACATGGGGATTTAGCTCTGGCAGCTCCAGGCCTTGGTGAGGATGAAGATTGTTTCCCTTATGGACAGAGACTCCAAAAGAATGGCATTATTTTATTTTACTGGGGGAGGAGGTAGGAGAAACAAAAGCCTCCCATAACCTGTTTGAGTCGAACTATGACAGAAATTACCCTGAACCTAGATTCTTAAGTTGCAGTTCAGAATAATTCCTTGAAATCAAGGCTTTTTACTAAAATCAGAATCTGGTTGCCTTTGCTCTTTGTGATGATTTACCCGAGGAGTAGAAGATCAAATTTCAAGGGAATCTTCCAAGTATGGAGGGTGGTAAAGGGCTGGAGCAGATTGCTGGGGAGGGACTGCAATCAGGAGAGGTGTTAAGAACAGCACAGAAAGCAGGATGCCCTGCTGGCTGGAGCAGAGTAGGTGGAAAAGGCTCTTCCTTGGGGTGGGCAGAGGTGAACAGGAATATTAAGGTCCCTCCCAGTCCTGTTTTCTGTGATTCTACACACTCGTGCTCATTCCCTGCCTTATTTCTTAGCCCGACGATGGATTTCTCCTCCCTCAGGTCATCCCTGGTGAAGCTGTACAAAGGTCTCACCTCCCAGTGCACAAGCCAGGAGGTTTCTCCAACACCCAGTGCAGCATCAATGCGGGACAGTGGGATCCACACTGAAGAGGCCATCCAGTCATTCCCAGCAGCACCTTCCTCTGGCACAACCACCCCGTAAGCCTGTTATCCTTGTGGGCAGCTTTCAAAGTAGGCTGAAAATTCTCTCCTCACCCACAGCATGCCAGTGACACCAGGCAGCTACAGACTGTAATTTCCAAAACCACTCCCTGTATATGGATAGATGGAGGGCTGGCTCCATCCTGCTATCCCCTACTGTGTGGTTTACAAGCAGGGGATGTTTCAGAGCTCTAGCCAGGGCTGCCTGCTAAGGCAGTATGTCAGGGAGGATGTGAATTTGTTTAGGCCTGACAGTGGTGTGCACAATAACACTCTGCAGTATTCACTGTCAACATTACAAAAGCTGGGAAACAGGACCAAGGTCTCAGAGCAGGAAAAAAAACCACTTTTCCACACAGCACATAACTGAATGATGTGATTCACTATCACAAGATACAAGTACAAAATGGGTTCAAAAAGACACGAGACTAAGTCAAGACAGACAGGGCTACCTGGAAATCTTCACAGAATCACAAAATATTCTGAGTTGGAAAGGACAAGAATCATTGAGTCCAACTCCTGGCCCTACACAGAACCATCCTCAAGAGTCACACATGTGCCTGACAGCTTTGTGCAAACACCTCTTGAACTCTGTCAGGCTGGTGCTGTGACCACTGCTCTGGGGAGCCTGTTCAGTGCTCAACCACCCCCTGGGTGAAGAAACTTTTCCTACTATCCAACCTAAACCTCCCCTGACACAACTTCAAGCCGTTCCCTCAGGTCCTGTCACTGGTCACCAGAGAGAAGAGATCAGTGCCTGCCCCTCTGCTGTCCCTCAAGAGGAAGCTGCAAACTGCAATGAGGTCTCCTCTCAGTCTCCTCCAAGCTGAACAGACCAAGTGCCCTCAGCCATTCCTCATATGGTTCCCCTTTGGCCATTTCCAGTCTGACAGGTGCCAAATGAGATGATGATCAGAGAAGCACTCTAGACTTACCTTTATTCTTGTGCCAGCAATTTGTGGCTCGTGTGCTTTCTTATCTCATTTGATACTAACAAGAGTTTGGCTGCATCATTCCCAGTCCCCCTCTGTTAGCAGTGTTACTGATCAGTCTTTAGCCTCCTTCTCCCCAGACTGCCAAGACAATCTCCCTCCTCTCACACACAGATTGCTCCAGGCCTCCACCTTGGTAGCCTCAGCTGGCACCACCCCCACATTCATCCTGAGCTGAAGACTCAGCTGGAACACATGGAGGGTAGGAGCTCTCCAAGTACTCCTGACACATTTTGGGGACAGAGTCACTTTACCCAAGAGAGAAACCCAGTTCACCTGAAAAGACAACCAGATGACAGGAAAGTGAGGCACAGCTCCTACATTACAGAGAGGGAAGGAAAGTTAGAATCTAAAATGCAGAGGAGCAGGAGAGATGGAGCAGTTGTCTTCTCATCTCAGTTTTTATCCATTTCATGCTGTAGAATACAAAAGTCAGACAAAGCTACTGGATAAGCAGTTCTGTCTCTCCATGTTTGGTCCTCCTAACCAGCCAGGCCATTTCTGTGAGAGACAACTCTTACTGTTCTCCAAGACAGGAGAGTATCTTTTGGCCATAAAATCAACACAACAGGGCTGGGGGAGTGGAGGGGTGGGGGGAATTTGTCATGCTGTCTCTGTCATCCTTTAGTATTCCACTTCTGTCTGTTTTTTGTTTGTTTGTTTGTTTTGGTTTGGTTTTTATTTCTAAGGCATTTGATGCCACAGATGAAGAAACCACAGCCGACAGTGATGGAGAACATCCAGGCTGTAAAGCCCCCTGACTGGGAGATGGAAAGCAGAAAACACGAGAGGCCAGAGAACATCCTTGCCTCCTCTCAGCTGACAGAGCAGGAACTCAAGGCCTTGACAGCCCCCTTGCAATCCATCCCCGAAATGGAGTACGAAGCGCCGCCAGCTGATGCAGTGGGGAACACTGAGAGAGCCATCAGAACCTCCGTGGAGCTGCTGCAGGATGCCAGGAACTTTGCACCAAGCTACGAAGAGTTTGACTACCCTGGGGAGGTTTTCACCATGCCAGGCCCCTACGAAGATGACACCTTCCAAAACCTTGCTCTCTTTGAGAACTGCTCCCCGGCCTCTTCCGAGTCCAGCTTGGATATTTGCTTCCTTAGGCCTGTGAACTTCACCTCAGAACCAGAGAGGACAGACCATGCCTTGCAGCCACTGCCTAAGAGCTGCACTCCCGTGAGCAGCAGCACCTACAAGCGTGAGATGTTCCACAGCAAAGGGAAGCAGCTGAGCAGGTCCCTGAAGGAGCTGCCGCGCAGCGCGGAGGGCGTGAGCACCAGACTCTACAGCACACGGAGCAGCAGTGGGAGCCGTCTGCAGCAGAAGCAGGACAGGAATGTTCAGCCTCACATGATCTCAGCCTCATCCCGAAGCTCCCAAAGGAGCTACTTCCCCCCACAGAGAGGAGCGGGTGAAAAACCGAGCTTTTTGGAAGTAAGGAGGCTTAAATAGGAGGAGGAAAAAAAAAAAAGGCACATGGTGGTGCAGCAGCAGGAGCAGCAGCAGGAGAAAGATCTGAGATACAGTTAGAGTAGAACATGCCAAAACAGCTTTCAAGCCCACACATTCCAAGACCTCGACTGCATGTACATGCCCAAGGGAGGGACAAGACAGCTCGTTTTCACACACTTCTTCCCCAGGGACAAGGAGGGGTTGAGGTGCACAGCTGGCTGAGCTAGAACACCTTTGAGATAAGGTAGCCTCTTGTGTGTTCCCACTGTCACTGAGCTTCCCCCCCCACCCCCTCCCCGCCCAAGGTGAATGTTCTGAGCAGGTCACAAAGTTTACACAAAGCTAGTGCTGTGGTTGGCACCAAGTTAAACAGGTGCCTTTCCACCTGCTGTGAGGAGTGCTGGGTAAGTGCTGGATAAGTCCTGCCAGTGTAAACCAGCATGACTTGGCCAAGCTCAGCCCATTTACACCAGCAGGGATCTGGTCCATAGGATTTGTTTCACCTGTATTTGTTGCCTGGATTGTACAGACCTATGCCAAACTCTGTGTGAGAAGAGTCAGAGCCCAGCAACTGTGTCCCTCAGATGGGACATGGCAAACAGCACTGTAACCCTTCAGGGACACCAGGTCCTGCAGGAGCAGTATTTCTGTAGCTTGCAGTGACTGTTCAGAGTCAGCTTTGGGCTGCCACAGCCAAGGAATAGGAGGCCAAGGGTGCTCTGAGGTGCTTAGATAGAAGGCTATAGATGCCAATGATGTGAGATAGGTTCCAACAGCCCGACTGAAAAGGCAGCAAGGAAACTTAAAAAAAAAAAAAAAAAAAAAGCCTAGTGAGTGAAGGAGGTGGTAGAAGGTTGAACAGGGGAGATGAGGCAAAGGGAGAAGAGCCATGGGGACACAGGCATCCCAGAGAAAGGGGACAATGAGCTCTTTGGCACTCACCTGCACAGAACTATGGCCCACAGCAGGGTGCAGATGTGGAGCTTGTCCAGAACTACAGGACATGTTGTTCCCCACAGTGCAAAGAAAATCGCCATGGCAGTGGTGGGCAGAATTGGAGAAAAGGGTCTTGTCCAGAGTCTTGCTGAGAGGAGCTTGGCACTCTCCCGAAGGAGGGACAGCTCTTTTAGTGGCACATTTACCACAAGGTCTGTGTGCTAATGAAGCCTTTTGCCCCAGAGGTATAAAACCATGCAGCAGCAGAGCCAGTGGAAGAATTTTTCACATTTCATCACTGCTCCAAAGCCTGATGCCTCCCTGCTCTAGGGGAGAAAGGAGAGGGTGGGAAGTTCTTCCAACTGCCCAAGCTGGCTTGCTCCCTCACTGGCAAAATAAGCTAATGAGCTTCCCCTAAACAAAAAGCTTAGCAAGAAAGGCTCCAGTTCCCTCTAACAATGCTTATCCTTCTATTCCTCTGTCACTGTCTCAGCCCTAGAGCCAGGAACAAGCTCTCTGCAGAGGTACCAATGTTGCTTCCCAGCCTTGTCAGCACCTCCTCACCCACCAGGTCCCTGCTAGCACAGACAGAGAGAAATAGAAAGAGAGAGAAGGGAACAAGAATGTGAGGTTGCAAATGCTGGTTAAATTGTCTTTTCCCTTTTAGGAGCTCCATGCAGAAGACAACACCAGGTTCTGCCAGAAGGATGACAATGAGCAAACATCCTTCAGCGACCACAACCCGCGGCACGAGCCCAAGGGGGGGTTCCGGAGCTCCTTCCGCAAGCTCTTCAAAAAGAAATAAGCAGCCCCAAGAGAGGCAGGCCACAGCCAAAGCACAGCAGTGCTTCCCCAGGTCCCCGAGGGTGGAGACAGACAGCAAGGCCCCAGGATCCCCCTGGCTAACACAGAGGGTGGAGGGTGGGGGAGAGGAGACTCTCACAACTGCCTTACAAATGCATCCTGCTCTTTCTAGCACAGGGCAGGGCCAGGCTTTGGGTTGCAGTGGAGCTCAACTACCAGGTCCAATAAGCACAGGAACTTGCTAGCTTTCATCTCTACCTGACTGAACTTCCCTCAGTTTTGGAAAGCTTTGGCTGAACCCTAATATCTTCTCCTCCCCCTCATCCCCCAAATCTGCTTGATTTGCCATACATCTTTGCTCTTTCAAACTCAAGGCAGGTCTTATCTGGCCTCAACCACAACAGAAAGGTTACCTTTGCAGCCCTGGCATCCTGGCCAGAAGTCTAAAATTCCCTTCTTTCCTCTACTTTCCAAAAAAACCACCATCAAAGATGCATTCCAGGAGGCCAGCTCGCATTACCCAGGTGGTTTGAGAAGGTCTAAGAAGCATCAGCTGAAGCACCTGAGCATCGCACTGCCTAATCAGCAACATCCTTTCTTTTGGACTTCCATCACTCACCAAAATCCTATTTCACCTTTTATGTGAATGCTGTTTTCCTGAATTGTGTCCTGCTGTAGGAATCACTGCTTCTGCTCTCAGAATCACCCGTGTCTCCAGGCAGGTGATGCAGGCTGGGCCTGCCACAAGAGAGACTTCTCCACCTTATCCCCAGTGTGAATCAGTGCAGATACTGGTAGTGCCAAACAGTGTCCTGGCTCCTGGTCTGTAACACACCTGGAATACACTTTGCTCACTCTTTGGCCTGACACCATCACATGCAGCTTTGGAAAGGTCTGAGGCACTAGGGCAGGAAAGTTGGTGGTGCACAATGTTCAGAGCCATAGCCCTCCTTCTTGTGCAAGGACAGATCAACAAAGCCATGCACAGGCCACCCTCCTCACACCTGGACGTGACAAACCCTCAGTTCCTGATCTCTGCAGAGGACTGAGAGAACCTCTGCTGTGATACCCGTGTCACACACCACCAGCAAGAGCACCGCTGGCTCAGTGCGTGACAGGTGCAGTCCTGGTGAGCTCTGGTGCCACCCGAAGCTGGGACCTTCTGAGGGCAGTTTCAAGAGGAACTGTGGTTTCATCACCTTGTTTTGACACACCTGGGACTCTGGTCTGTCCAAAGGACAGCTTCACCTTAAAAAGTTGTGAACTGTCTCCATGGGGCCAACAGCAATGCCTTGGGGGAAATCCTGTGAGACTGGGGGCTTGGGACTCCCTGTATCAGAGCAAAGGTGGTTGGTTTTGGGGCCAAGAGAAGAGCACCCACCATGCTGCAGGGCTCTCCTGGCCGTGGCAGCAGGACAGGGAGCCCAGAGCAGGTGTCCATGGATGCAGTGGCAATATCTGCTGCAGGTGCAGGGCCCAGAGCTCTCCAGTGCTGACTGACCTGCACCCACCACCTGCTTTTTCCTCCTCTGCTGGAGGCAGAGGGGTGTGTGTGGAAAGGGCTATCCAGACAGACAAAACCCAACCTTTACTGCAATCAAGGTTTTCCCAACATTTCAAGAATGTGACCAAGCAAAACTCCAAATATTAAAATGTTTTAGCTGGTCCCTCTCCCATAAATTTTAATGAAACAAATATCCACTTCTCCTCCTAACAAAAAGGAAAGAAGTACCATACTTTCCTCCCCTAGCTTTTGGAAACTACTCTGGGAAGATTTTTTTAATGTAAGGCTTTAAATGGCAAAAAATACCTTTCCATCTCCTTCCCTTTCCCTCCCATCCTCATAAAATTACAAATTCCATGTCCCTTTCCAGTCAGGACTGCTTCATGCTGACCAACCACCGAATCACAAAGACAGTTCCTAAGACTTGGCAGCTTTTAGTCTGATTGTGCAGGGCCAGGATAGAAATTATGCAGGAAGAGCCAGATACCTGTAACTGAAGCATCAGAAAGCCTGTTTGTTCTGACAGGAATCAGCCACAGACAGAACTGTTTGTTTGTACATGGAACCAGAGCTGTATCATTATGGACAAGTGTCCAGTGTAATGCCCTGATGCTGTCAAGGGCTCTGATTCTTGTAGTTTTGGTCTCAAGTATGTAGTGACACTTTTATCCTTTACAAAACAAACCTGCTTTTCATATTTGCCAAGCAGAATACCAGGACAGAAAGAGGACAAAGGAAAAAACCCTACCTACTAACATCTCCTGGGTGAGGAAATTCTTCCAAAGTGGCAGATCCTTGCTTGTAAAATGCATGTGGATTTCAGCTTCTACTTTAGTGATTTAAGGCACAGTCAGAACTGATGGTTATTTCTTTTTGATTCTCTATGAGTTCTTACTTCCAGGCCTATACTTACCACTTGAGATGTCCTTATACCTGCTGCAAATGTAAATAGTATGAATGAATGATGCTCAGCACCACACACACACAACCTGTAACAGGGTCCATTTCAAATCCATCTTTAGTGTACATGTGTGCTCTGGATTATTTTTCTTCCTTTGCCAAATAAACGTTGCCTTTAAATAATGCTGTTGCCTCTTGCACTGAATCAGCCAGAAGGGTGCATCCATTAAGGTGTTTCTCTGGTCCCTTTCTGAGGCAACATTACTTACACAATCCTCTATCCCTACAAGTCCAGCCATGCAAGCAGACTGTTCCTTACACAAAGTTCTAAGACTTCTATTCAGAACCCAGCTGATTCACTCTCAAGGCTTCTGGTCAAGATCTTGTTGTTGGTATAGCTCACTGTGCAGATCTTCATCTCCTTAAGACTCTTCTAGACCACAACTCTCATAGCTACACTCCCTGTTTAAGTCAGCCATCCTAGATTCAAAACAAAAAAAGGCTTACTCTGAAATAGATGCAACAAACTTGTCCAAAGCAATTCCAACAACATGTGCCCTTTATCACTTACCTTTGGTTACCTTCTTTTAAAAAATATTGTGGATGTTCTGCACATTTGGCAGCTAAATGGTCGTGCATCTGGCAAAAGGATTTTTATTTTATTTTTCCCTTTCAACTTTTCAGCCACCCAGTACAGAATTTCACACTAGCTGGCTAGAAGTAAGAAAAAAACCTTATTCTTTACTTCCGTTCCCTCATAATGCACTATTTTCCACTGAACACAAAAGGTAAATTTGCTCTCAGTGGGCAGAAAAATGCATTTAAGCATGGTTTGGGTTTTTTAAAATGGAAAATAAGGAATGGGATTTACAAAATAAGTTAAGAGCATTTTTGTCTTTACGCCTGTATTAGGCCACAGGTTTGTTTCCCGAAGAAAGACTTCACCTATGCACTGTATGGATTTAGAAACGACAATTCAACAATCTTTTCAATGAAGCAGTACAATAATTTACTGTGTTCAACAGTGGTACCTCCAGTGATATCACTGGGAAAATCTAATTTAAAACACACATGAAAGAAAAATTATTAAATAATCCCACAATGTCACTCTGAAATGTGAAGGATCTAAAATCCAGTGTATTAGTGCTCTCACTGAGACAGACCTCTCCCTCCCTGATTTAAGAGAGGCATATTAGAGCAGCAGTTTAGCCCACACTGGAAATAGCATCTTGAGGATGGAGCACTCCAATGCTTCCATGGCATCAACCCTGAAGTAGGACAACATTCCCCATTAGCAGACAAGTTTGCTGCAGGGGCTGCTGAACACCATGACAATAATGTGTCACCATGGGGTCACCAGGCAGCAAAACAGTGACTTCCCACACAGCAGCTGGACAGAGGCAAATGCTCAGCACCTTCAAAATCACCACAGAATCACGGAACAGTGTGGGTTGGAAAAGAACCGTTAAAGACCTTCTAGTCCAACCCCTGCAATGAGCATGGACATCTTCACCTAGAGCTGGCTGCTGAGAACTCTTCCAGCCTGACCCTGAATGTTGCCAGGGATGGGGCATCTTCCACCTCTGGCCTACCTCTTCCAGTGGTTCACCACACCCACTGTAAAAAACTTCTTCCTTATACTTTGTCTAAATCTACCCTCCTTTAGTTTAAAGCCATTACTCCCTGTCCTATTGCAAGAGGCCCTGCCAAAAAAAGGCAGTCCCCATCTATCTTATAAACCTATGAAGTTCTGCTACATAACCCTGCCTACACAGCTTGCAGTGGTTCTTGCTGACTTTTAGCCATATGTCAGCTCTCTGCATTACTACAGCAACTCTCCAGACCTCCACACAAGCACATTTCATTGTCCAGGCCACACCAGACCAAATCAGGGTCATTTAACCAAAGAGACAAAGAACATAATTTAAATTATTTCATTTTTATGTGAAAAGTATTGTCACTAATGCAAACATGATCCAAGTAAGAAGCCACTCCAGATCAGAAATTACTAACACATAGCTGCCATGACACAAACCAGTGGCTTAGCAGTTGTAGTCAACTCCTAAATGCTACAGGTCTGATTCTGACCCTGTCCTTCCTGTTTGCAGCTGGGTCAACACCATGGTTTGTGCACTGTGACTGACCCCTGGGCTCCAAAAAATGTTTACTTTAGGTTCTAGCATGGTAGCCATTGTCACCTGTTGTCCAAGTATCTCACCAGGAAAGCACTTTTATCCTCCACCACAAACAGGGAACAGCATTCCCCATTTCACAAAGGAAAGCAGAAACCTACTGACATTTAAGAAATCTGCTGATTAGCAGGAGCCTTGTGAAGTCCCTCCTGACCACTCGGTGGCCTGCTCTACCTTGGCTGCACAACACAGACAAAAATGTGCTGAAGAAGAAATACAGATCAGAAAGTCTCAATTTATGGAGTTTTCCTGGTAACCCACTGACGAACTAACAATTTAGGTAACACTGCCAACAGTATATTCATCATAGTGCTTTTACCCAAAGAATCCATAACCCAAACTACATCTCCTGTGGCTTGACACTTTTTATAATGCTCCCATGTAATGTTGTCCTCTGAAGCCAAGGTTTTGAGATCTTCACTTTTTCTTTTGCCAGAAAAAAAATGTTTCAAAACAACATTGTTAAAGACATCTAAGAAGGAATACAAATTACAATTTCAAGATCTGACTTTGGTGAAAACTGCCATTCCTGTTGATGAAATGCTTTCCCAATGTAATGACAACACCAAAGGATCAAAGGCTCCTGATCAATGGCATTGCTGACAGCACTAAAAAAGGTGATTTCTGCCATCATTCAACTGACACTATCTGTAAGAGACTCAGCTTTCCAAGATCCTGAGATGTGTTCTTCTTCCAAAGAGGATATGTGAGGGAATTTTACTTGCCCCATGAGCCACGTGAACTGAAGATGAGACTCTTTATGCTTCACATACCTACTGTAGGACGTTACAGAGCTCCTTTTTTTCAACAACTGCCATCCATTACTGTCCCAGTCTGGTCTGGAGTCGAAAAGCAGCATGAAGGTTTATGGATAAACCATGTCAGAATAGTTACAACATACCTGTTTTGTCATGTGTATTTTGGACAGAAAAAGCCACTGTAAAGATTAATAGAAGTTTGATTTTTTCTAACATATCAGTGTCATACAGGATGTGGGAAACATTTCATAAGGTATAATAATTCACTTTGGGAGTAACCCAGCCTCTCAAATATTACTGAATTATTATTTGTAACATGCCAGAAACACCTCTTTAGTCTCTCATTACTAAAATACATACACTGAACTAGGAAAAATACGTACCACAAGGTGGGCTTTTATCCCCCTCAGTGCTTAACTGAAAAACTAAGTTGAACATTTGTCCATTAATAATTTAACGTATGTCAGCCAAACATATCTTTATCTTTATTTTAATTAAATTAAAAACAATCTGCAAGTATATTTATGCAACATTCACTATATACACACGATTTATGCAACTGCAAGGCAATCCTATGTATGCTGATTAATCTATTGTTAGTAAAACATGACAATAGCTATGGAAGTTGACAAGTGACTGTTTTCATGGCATGACTGAAAAAAAAATAGCTACTAGCCATGAAATGGATTATCAGTAAACCTTAAAAAGAACATGACATAACCTAGCAGAGATTAACAGTCTTCTAAATGTAGTATATTTGCTTCAGATGATAGTGCTTTAAAAAAAAAAATTGCTGTCACCTTAATGATGTAAGACTTTCATCAGCTCTATCTAAAGAAAGCAATAATTAGACATTATGCTTCCTGGCAAAAATTTATTTTTGAACTGGCACCACAGTATTTCAGAAAATAATAATAAAGTACCTCTTTGGTGAAGCCTAGGTACCCCCTACTACTCATTGTAACAACTTGTAAACAGGACCGCAATACAGTGCTTTGCCTTAATTCTAGCTCAGTTAGGTACCACAGATCTTCCTCACAGTCCTTCTCATAATTTTAGGAAGGTATTTTAAAGCAGGGAGTAAGTAAAGCAAAGGAAAATTAAGAAGGATATAAAGTTCCCTGTTTGAGATTTAAAAAAAGTGCATAATGTTTTCATTCCGAAAACTGTGCCACTGTATGGAACTGATGGATACAAGACTGTTTTTCCTTCCTGTACTGGACATTATTGATCATTACACAAACACAGTCTCTGCTCATTGGCCAAAGAAGTCTCTCCAGACTGTTTTCTGGTACAATCAGCTGTCCAATTACTTTAGAACAAAGTCCTGCATACTAAAACAAGAATAGCAAGTTAACCGGGTTTTCCACTAGAAAGTCTGTTTTTGCAATTCCATTTCTGTACACTACATTTCCAACGCATTGGAGAGTTCTTAGTGTTTGGCATTCACGTCCCAACTCCTTGACACCACCAGGTTCAGTGCATCCATTGCCAGCAACAGACATAGCACCAGGAAAATGCGACTCCCAGCGCGAGGGACAGTTCAGGAGGAGGGGGCATTCTCCAGCAAGGGCGGCCCATCCCGATGCATCGATGGGTGCGTGTGCTCCCTTTTGTAAGTTTTTGGAGGAAGCTTTGGGATATGTTGAGAAGTGCTTTGTCGTGGAGGAATGGGTGGTCCAGCAACAGAAGGGAGGTCCACATCCTGTGGTATCAAAGGCGGCGATGGCAGGTGCCTCCGTGCTACATGTGGAGAAGGTGTCTGGGGGGGAGGGGGCGTGAAAGGAGAGGGGCTGTTTGGGAAAAAGGTGTTACCAAGTTCGCTTTTTCTCCCCAGGGGTGGAGGCTGGAGGTGTAGTGGTGAGCTAGAGAAAACATCTGGAGTTCGCACAGGTTCCCGTGGTGGTAACTCGGGGGGGTTGGCAGGGGTAACACAGGAGTCAGAGATGCAGGTCCGATCAGGCACCGAGTACCTTGGAGAATACACTTTAGAGGTTGGTTGCCTAGGAGGGATTGCTGGTGGGTTGTCCAGGTGTGCAGAAGTGATCTGAGGTACACAAACACTTCAGTCAGTAAAATCCCAGAGTGGCAGCAAAGCACAGGTCCCTGCTGTGAAACAGAAGCCCCTCCTGCACTGCAGATTGCTCTTAGCAGGGCTGCAGCAGCACACGACTGAACAGCCAAGGATGGAAGGAATGAAGACGCACAGAGAGGGACAAGGGCAAGGCAAAGAATGATCAAAGGAACAATTTCCATGCTACTTCCACGTCTGCTTGCTGGGAAGGTTTGGATATCTTCCACCACCTCCCCAGTAAAAAGCACTTGGAATGGGTTAACACACCAGGAATTTCTTCAAGAAAACTAGAAAAAGGAAGAGGCCAATGATGCTGAACAGGGAAAAAAAAATAAACTATGCTCAGAAGATGGAGTTAAGTAGTCAGAATTATGGAAGTGAACAGCTCCCAAGTTGCAGACCATAGTGATAGCATAACTGTCTCCAACACCGTATCATGTAGACAATGTTTTCAAATACTTTTTAGTAGGATTTCAGATACATTTTGGTGATGTGTCACGTTCTGCTGACTGGCAAAACAGTTGCCTGTAGTCTGAAAATAACTGCTGAAGAGCCACTTATAAGCTCTCTTCAAAGACATATCTGCTCTGAAGTAATTTTGAGTGGGATTTTCAAATCTGAAGCCACAAACAAGCTTCCACTGAAATCACGTGAAATTTGAAATTTGTCTGCAACAAAGGTTGGATCAGATCCCAGTTGCCAGACAAATGCAAAAGGAAAATGTAGCAATGGCTTAAGCAGGCAGGCAGACAGGATGGGTAAGCAAGCACTTGAGCACCACAGCATCAGGATCAAATATTCTGGTGAAACTTTCCAGAGGACTGAGTTGTGTACAGCACTTTCCATCATTACTGTTCATCAGTTCTTACTCTTATTCATACTTCCTAAACTGATACTCTGGAACAACTAATCCCAGATGGAAACACCTGCCTGAAGCCTCAAGTTCTCACAGGCAATGCAAGGGCCTGAGTGAGCATAGCACATCAGTAGATGAGACATTTCTAACCCTAAATTAAGGTCCCATCTATTTTCATTTGTTTGAGATCAAGACACAGTGAGGTAGAGCTGTGAAGGCCTGAAATACACACATGGCTGCTTACTCTTTCACATACAGTTCTTCTAAAAATAAATGTACTGTCTTTGAGAGTTACTTTTCTATCATATCCCCCCCCCTTCTCCCAGAAAAACAAATGATCTTTTTACTGCTTACTTACTTTTGATGGGGAGGATTCAGCTGGGGCAGATTCTGGTCTTCTTCGTGGAGGAACAGGAGGAGGGACAGGAGCATCATCTGAAGTTTTGGTAAAGTTTATGGATGACACAGAAGCAGATCCTAAAGGACATAAAAAAACCTGTTGATAATGATGAACTTTTGGCTCAATATTGCTGCCAATAGAGGTGCCATAAATAATAAAGCAATTGCTCATAAAAAGCATTATGAATCAAGGAAGTGGCAAATATAGAGAATGAAACAAGCCTCTAACTTGCAGCTGCCGGAGAAACTGCTTTTCTGAGCTGCAAAGATCTCTGTGGCCATCAGCTCCTGAACTTTCTTAAGTAATCCTTGAGACCAAAACCACACCACAAATTTGTTCTTATGTCACAGCAACACTAAAATAACATCCTGAACCTGCAGTCAATGGACCCAACAACAAAGAAATCCTTCCTCTAGAGGCTTTCCGAAGACCTGGCTTGGACACTCAGCAATGGCACACCTCTGCCAAGGAACTTTTACCTTTAGGAAGTCATTTCACCTCCTTGTGGCAACCAGTTGAACACAGGAGTGACCTCTGAAAACCCTTGTATGTGAAAGGAGCCTATATCCATTATTAAATACTGAGGACACACCATAAAATATGAGCTTCCTTGTATGTCAGGAAAGACAGAAGAAAAAGAGGTGTGGATAGGTCCTGATGGATTTAAAGCAAGCAAATACCGATTTTAAGTTCTGCAGGAAAACCATCCATGTACAATGAAATCAGTTCTGAATTGCAGGCAGCAGAATAAGGCACCTACAAACAATTCATTTTTTATTCTCAATGTTCACCATTAGATACTCACCAAATACATTCACACAAATACATATGGCACCAAATCCCATAAGTTTGCTTGGGACATATATGGGCCCTAGAGATTACCTCTGCCTTCAGTTTTGACAGGTCCTCCAAAGACTTGTAACAGTCCCTATGTAACACATCTAATTCTGTTCAGTTTCTCCTTTACAATAAAAACTTTTTAAAGAAAAATTGAGTAAGATATACTGAAAGTCTCTGATGCTGCAAGGAGACAAAAGCAATGATTTTTACAGTCATTTGAGAAGGCTAAACCTCATTTCCGCTGCCTAACACCACAACATGAGAGTGGCACGTGCTGTCTGTGAGCACCTACGTGTATGGAAAGGGCTGGAGGGGTCTGAGTCGAAGACGCTGCAGGCGTCGGTGGTGCTGGAAGTGGCGGAGGCAGGGGGTGGGGTCAGCGGGGTCCGCGGCGAGTTGGGGGCCGACGCCGTCGCTTCCGTCTCGCTCTCGGGGATGCGGCTGTAGCTGATTTTCCTTGGCTCCTGCTGCAGGGGCGTGGGATGCCTCATGGTACCTGGCCTTGGATTAGAGGGACGAACACCTGGGGACTTGAGAGGGTAGCTGTACTTCTTGGGCTGAAACGACACAAAATATCAACCAAAATCAAAAGGCTGTGGGATCACTTAAATGTAGCTTTGTAGTTATGAAGTCAGAGATCTGAAATGACTTCTGCCATCTATGAAAGACAAATACAAATGTAAGCACTTTCTGAAAAATAAATACAAAATTTCAATACTAACAAATCTTGGAGGAGGCTTGACATTTCGTGGCTCTATCTCCAGTGACTTGTTGAAGAGATAATCTGTAAATTCTGTCTCCACGCTGTTTCCCATTGGATTCAGGTTTTCAAAAAATCTCTGCAATACAAGAAGGCAGACAACTTGTCAGTAAGATACTTTTTAATACTGCTTGTTTCTACAGCACAAATGATCCCAGCTGTTTGAGAGAAGAGAGAAAATGCTGGAGTCAGAGGTAATGACAGACTTAAGCCATTAAATCTGCTTGTTGCCAGGCCTTTCTTGGACATTGCTACTGCAATGCGTGGCCTGAAACCCAGCTGTGCAAGTACCCTAAATGCTTTCTGCAGTGCAAAGTCAGAGCAGGTTTGCCCAAACACTTCCAGAAAAAGCTGCAAACAATTCATCTTTACACTGATACAAGGAAGACTGCTCCCACAATGCATTCTGTCAAAGCCTGAGGAGAACAAATAAAAAAAACCCTTGCAGAATCTCTCAAGATAACCTGTCCTGTGACTCTCTGAAAGCACACTTCTCAAAAGATGGTAAGAAAAAAAGAAAAAAGGAAGAAAGGAAAGCCACCAGAGAGGACACTACTTAGACAACACCTCAGACCAAGGAAAACAAGCATCAGGAGAAAGAAAGATGTATCATCTCCATCAACACATGATGTAAACACAGTGCTATCAGGTAAACATGGAACATAAAGGCAATGTAACAGGAGGAAAAGACAACTGGGCAAGTAATTGCAACTGAGTGAAGGACAATGAGAATCTGCCAGTTTCAGTTCCTGTCTAACACTGATCAATAAGAAGATCTACCAATGTCCCAACAGCTGAGAAAAAATGAAACAAACCCAAGAAACTGCAAGCATTGAGCTTTCTGCCCTTTCTTACACCAAGACCCAAGACAGGTTTTATGACAGGTCCTCTACTCATCTCTGATTCAGTCAGACTGAATCTATGTAAATCTGACAGAATCACCACAGAAGGAAATCATGTCACTTACCCTGATGTCAAATTCCACTCTTAAACAATATGGCTGGTTCTGGTACTGCTGGATCTCCCCTGTTATCTCAGCTACCTTCCTTCTCTTGCTGAAGTTTATAAGGTCTTTCCCATGGCGCTTGAGAAATTCAGGATTGCCTTCTTCTGTTTTCAAAATGTTGGTTAAGTAAATCCCTAAACAGCAACAGAAGAGTTTTCAACGGAGTACAAAACAAGGAGGAAGTCACAACTGGAATACAAGGAATTCTTAAAAAATTTAATTTGTGCACTGCAATTATTTAGAAAACCCTTTCTTAGGGTCAACAAGGGATTCGCACCTCACCTTCCAAGAAGGGCAATAATTTAAATATTTTAACATGCTTTGTTGCATCAAAGTCCCAAAGTCTGCGCACTTTTCTATGGTTTAGGAAGCTCACACAACTGAACACTAAAAGGGGACACTGAACAGGAGTGCTTTCTCTTAACTCCTCCATTAGACACCCCAGCTGAACTCCAAAAATTATTTTCAAGTTTTATCCTTGCATCAAATAATTTGAATATTAGGAAGTGAAAAGTGCTCTCCACTTCACAAATCATGTGCCTGGAATTGTCATTATGACTTGACAGAAATAACTGAAGCTATTCACATGTGATCCTGCTAACCTCTACTCATCTCTGAAGCAGGACAGAAGGTTTCTTAGTTGATCTTATCTTTCTTTGCAGAGTTCTGGAGTATATCTTTCCCCAATCTGTAAAAGGCCAAAAAAGCCATCAACACTATTTTCTTTCAGTTTTGGCTTGAAGCCTATGTTGGACAAGTGCACTGTCCAGACTTGGAACTGATCTGTAGCAAACATTTAAGTGGACGCTTAAGAACAGGAGTGACATGTGCTTAGCATCACAATCTGCTAAATGTCATCAATCTACTTCAAAGAACTGTTAAATCTGATTATAAAGAGGATGCCTGCTTTCCAAACTTTGTTTCTACAGAAATAAGACTTTTTAACAGAAATGAGACTCTAGCTGTATTTTTTGGAACACTTGATGAGGAAGTGGATCTTTCTTTTTCTCCCAGTCAATGACAATAATATTTCTAATATGACCACCTCTATTGAGAATATATCTGGTTGTAACAGTTCAAACCACACTGTAAAACCACACAAAGTGAAAATCAGCAAATATGGATGTTGCATAAAAGAGGATATTGCAGATATACTTATTTTTACTGCAAATAATATCTTCCATGAATAGTCTCTTTAGGGTTTTTTTCACATATTCATGTCTGGGCACCTGAAATTCCAACCTACCTGTCATGTTAAAATTGACTTTTCTCTTATTGCTCATACTCTGTTTAGCCCCTTAGCTCAATACATTCCAAATGTTAATGTGGGACATGGCTCATCCAAACCACACGTACTCACCAAAAAAAGGCACACAAGGAGGATTAATGGACCTGAGTTTTGCCAAGTATTTCTTATAATGGTCCTCACTCAGCTCATAAGCTTCTTCTAAGATCTTCTTCTGGCGACTTGGAATTTGCTTAAAAGAGAGATCAAACAGGTGGTTTGGAAAGAGAAGATAAAGGCATGGCCCAGCAACAGTACTGAGAGTACTGGTCTCCCACTAGCACTTGAATCAGGGACCACGAGGACCCCACCATCCTGAGACACCTTTCTTAAGTGGGGATGGATTTCTTGCTTCTGAAACCAGAGAAAAAACCCTCTCTCTTACACCCTGGTTGATTAATTTCTTGGGGGGATTTATTTTCCTTGCTCCTTGGAAGCAAATGCTTACTGACAAGACAGGCTTTCAGTGCAGCCAAGGTACCCTGCATGACACTGCCATAGCAAAAGTGGAAAACATTTCACTGTACCTCAAATGTGTGATCCAACCTATAAACTGCTGCGGAGTTCATAGCACTGACAATCTCAAGGACACCATTAAAGTTGTTTAGCTCTTGAAAAACTTGCAGGATCTCAATTATCCGGCTCACTACAATTACTCTCTCCTCTAGGTTTTCTGTTTCAACAATGCATCTAAATACACAAGAACATTGGGGTTTGTTGAAGCGCTGATGAGGTTTCCAAAGTCAAACATTAACTTGTAACACAAACAAATATGATTTTATCGAATTACTTGAGGTAGTTCTGAAAACGTCATGGAGATTTGAAAATATTCTAAGAATACAAAGCTTGAGACCACTATGTTAAATTTCTCTCAGGGACCAGTTTTAGCATCTAAACACCAAAACAGGAATTCTCCTAGAACAGAATTTTTCACAGTATACTTGTGAATGGTCTGTAAATGTCCCAATATGGAGTGCGTGCAGATTCAGGAAAGTCACTTACTTTTCAAACCACAGAGTTAGGTTAGTTGTATGCCTTATCATTTTGAGAAGGTTGGGAGAATTAATTTCTTTATCTTCCTTTGTCCACACACTTCCAACTAGCTCTGATGGCTGCACAGCTCTGGAAAAGTAGATGTTTTACCAAAAAATGTAACTAAATGCAGGAAGTTATTATTTTTCCAAACCCTCTTGATTTTCAATGAATTTGGAATTCATATTTAGAAATAAATTCTTAAGGTATCCCTTCTACAACATTAGGCTGCCCTCATGACTAAATTATATTTCTACGCTTCCGTTTTAGACTGTAGATATTTCTTAATGTATGTCAGTCTTAACCACCTCTGTTCATCTAAATGAAGAATTAAATCTCCATTTCATTCACCATAACAAAATGTGAGCTTCCACTGCCTGAATAATTTCTTAGCTAATGAGATTTGACACGTTCCTTAATTTGCTACACAAAGCAGGATGTGAAGAAAACTGATTTAATAATTGTACATACTTTTCAAAGTTTGACCTACTCAGAAAATACCAAGAGAAAGCTGGAGCACAAGACAATTAACAATATGCAACAGTCACACATACTGCACAGTAACTTGGGGAGAATAAAACAAATATTGTATTTAAGAGAACTTCCTCTGAAAAATGAAAATGAATACACACCACTGGTGAAATCCCTTAATTTCTGTGGGGCTTCACATCAGAGGCCCACAGAAACAATTTCAGGCATGGAGAACATTTTGATTTGTGCCATGTGTTTCTCAGTAGAGGAATGTTACCTGTAAAAATCTGACTCCAGCAAAGTGAGCTGCCGAGCAATTTCTATGGGATGCAGAGTGAGCAAGTCAAAAGTCTCTGTGTGGCCTGGTTTGCTGATGTGCCACTCAATTGCTGGAGGGGGGCTCTCAAAAGTGATGTTGTGGCTCGGCCCAATGGCTTGTGCCTGCTTTTTCCTGTTGATTATCTTTGTGATGGATTCAACCCACTTCTTCATGGCTTTGCCTGGCACACAGAGAAAATTACTATTTAGTTAATACTGTTTTTACTAAGACATCAGTATAACTCAGTAACCCAAAACCTAACAAATTAAAGCAATCATATATTCTTTAGGATTGGCATTCTCTACACAATGTAGAAGTATTCAAAGACAGAAAGAATTCCTCAACAGCCAATGCTGAGCACAACTTTGCCCAAGCACAAATCAGAACAGCCAAATTAGACTCCTGCCCTGATTTAGGTGCTTTTCTTTCTTTTCTGAGTTTACAGTGAGTTTTTGGGAACAAACCTTGTTTTGCCCAAAATGCACTTCTGCAAACACCTTGAACTTTCTAGTTTGGGCAAAAGCATGTATTACCTCAGATAACCTAGAAAGTCAAAATAACAATCAGGGAGAAGCTTCTTCCTGTACTGCATTTACCATCAAAGCTGAGAATAAAATTGAAAGGCCAAAAGCCTTTTTAGCTCTGCATCATAAGAATTTCATGCACCAGTCCATTGAAAATTTACCAGTAACACCCACTGAATTAGCTGTCTCTTTCTCCCCTTTTTTTAGTGGCTAAATAACCACTAAGTACTTCTCTGACACAGTCTTTTCCTACAAATTGCTCCCGTGTCTGTCTTGGCTTTATTTAAAAGGAAACAGGAAAAGTCTGTACAATCACAACAGCAAGGTGTCCTACAGTTCTAATATGCACTGTGAAGTAGCTGGAAACTCTTGTTTCAAATAAATAATGGTTTCCACCATCCAACTTTACAACAATTACCCCTGTGTAAAGTTTAAAATGACAATCAAAGCAATTATTCTGTCCTGATCATGACTCAGTTCTTATTATTTTTCATTATTTCAGTCCCTCTACAGCAAAACTCATTTATGTAATTAACATATTTAACATCATGTAAATTTAATTCCAGTCCCTCTACAACAAAACTCATTTTATGTAAATAACAATCATTATTCTGAATGAGAGCCAGATTTTGAATTACAGTGTTTGTGGACTTAATGAAAGTCTATTTCATGCTCTTTATGAAGTATTTAATAAGTATTTAATAATAATAGTATTTATTATTTAATAAATATTTAATAATGTCCCATTTTTCCTGAAAGCAAAATTGATCACACTCTGTATCTCTGAAACGGGATGCTTTAGGATAAATGTCAGCACTTAAGGAACTGTAAATACCTCTTACTGTTCCAATGAACTCCTCCAAACGTTTCAGAAGGTCAGCATCTCTTTCAAAGTCATAGAAATGGTGCTCTACCCAGTGTCGACACACATTTAATACTCTGCAAAAGGAAAGAATAAAGAAACACGCTAGAGCCCAGTCTATCTTCCCTTTCAAAGCAGCTGCAAGAAAGGCCACTGGCAGCACCAGGAGCCAGTGCAGCCAACAGGTGGCACTTCAGAAGGAATTCAGGGTGGCTCCCAGGGATGCAGCACTCACCTTAGCTGCACAGGTTGAATGTACTCTTTCCTAAACCTTTTCAGCTCTGCACTGAGGGGTTGGTCTCCGTTCTCCATGGCAATACGATCAGCTTCTGTTGGCTCAGGCTCTGGAATTTCAAATCTAGCACAGAAGATGGGTATAAGCACTAGGCCTCTGTTACACCAGTCTTGGGCACAAGCTTCTGAATATAAACTTGCACATTTTACTGGCAATCCTTGAATTGGACAACTTTTTTAAAAGGTGTTTGAAGCGACTCAAAACCAACTGGAAAGCCAGAATCTTACACACTCCAAGTGAAAAGAAAGCAAAATGCACTTCATAAGAACAGTATTTTTAACAGTGGCATACCTTTCTATTAGCAAACTCAGCAACTCTTGAGGTCTACAGAAGGATCTATATGTTGTGAGAAAAGTCCGAACAAAGTTGGGATCTAAGACAAAGAATAATTTTACACTTATGTCAGCAATTACCTGGTTTTTGTTTCTTTTACAATAACTTCAATTATCTGTTAAAATTAAGGATGTCACCCTATCAGATTACAGAGAAGATGATGTAAACCAAAATGGCTTTGGTAACAGTTCAAAACCTCCTAAAATAGCAATACAAAGCAGAACTTAAAAACAATTTTCATTCTATTGAAGGTTCACAACAATGACTTTCCCCCCCCCCCAAACTGTTAAAAGACAGGATTCTTTTCCAATGACTTTGAAATTAATGAATAGATGATTTTATTTATGAGTAAACAACTTTGGTTTTGACAGTGATTGGGACATAAGAACTCAAAAACCATATGAAGTCACTCTGCACTGGACAGAAATGGCCTCTTCCAGGGGAGAATACCTCCCCTAAACTGGCACAACTGGTAACCAGGCATGGTTAAGGCAGCCTAGATATTTTTCACCTGACAGCTATGTTAGAGATTATATTTATTTCACTTGTAGAAAGTGATTTCATTTAAATTGACCAATTACACATAAATTCATTTAAAATATGAAAATGTGTCTTAAAAACAATCAAAACAAACACAAAACCAAACTCTCTCTCATAGTTACAAAAGCAAACCCATTTGTTTTCAAATGTGAGGAAATGCAGTGACAGCTCACTGTCACTGCACAGAGCTGCTAGAAACAAGGCTAACACTGTTATCACTGAACAGAATTAATGAGCAGATTGCAACAGCTTTGCATATTAAATCCATATCCAGATTTGAAAACCAAACCCCAGCTGGTAATTGTCCTAACACAGAGTGGCTGAAGAGGAGCTCACAGGACTTGAAGCAAGAATTCCTGTAGGCTGTAACATGTAGTATAAAAAGGCTGCATTATTTGACCTAATGCTCTACTGGATTTGTTTCCTGAAATACGGATTTTTAAGAGCTGCTTTAAAGTCCTCCTTAACTCTTTACCAGCATCTTGTCCATCTGAATGAACATTCCAACTTCCTTAGATCCCACTGAGCTGCTCATTTGGGCAACAGTTTACTGTGATGTGCTGCACACCTTAACTGTGCCATGTAACACAGCATTTCCTTGCAATTTTGTGGCATAATTCTCATTCCTTAAACAAATGGCTATTCTGCTTCTCACATGTCCTTCATTTCTCCATTTTCCTAATCATAACCCCTCTCCCACCAGTCCTTGAAACTGTACAGTCCAAAATTATTTTCAAAGGCAGAACTCCAATACTTTTTGCACAAAAAAGGTCATCCCTGTTCACATCATCTTCATCATGAAAATATGTGAAAATACAAATTCTGCTGTGCTAAAGAAGCACAGTAATTCATGCTTTCACAGCTTGCAATATGTACACAGCATCTACTCTAAATAAGAGACTTTGTCTACATGAAAAAAAAGAGCTTCCAATGCAATGAAGATCTTCAGATCACTGCAAGCTCTGAGTTGTAGCTATTGTTATTTACAGGTAGGGTTAGCATATAAATCCACAATACACATTGAATTTAAACCAAGTAGATCAGAAAATCAAATCTAACTTTGTTATCTTACTAGCAACGACTGTGACTCAAAATAGTGTACAATATGTGAGTGTTAAAAAAATACAGACAACACCAGTTAGCCAGGATGTCTGCTCATGTGATAATTCTCTCTTCAATGCAGCCAATTTGAAAGCTAAAAAAGAACAATAACTGTTCTACGAGGATTTATAAATAATCACCCTTGAATTCCTTAAGAAAGGAAACGGACACTATGATGACGCACAAGCACTCTTAACATATCTAAGCTTTAAAAATAGAAGAGTGCTGCCCTATAGATAAAAAAATGCCATGACTTTAAAATGTTAGTACTACCTAATCCAGCTGCTCTGAAACAAGAATTGGGCAAGAGGAGATAATGAATGCAAAACCACATTAGAACAGGGAAAACCTACCAGAATATGCAAATAGGGTAAGAACTTCTAATTGCAGGGCAATTTCTCTCATGTAAAAATGCATGGAAAACTGCTTTTGCAGAGGAGATTTCTCTCTGTTTTGCTGCTCCACACCACAGGATAGTTTGGATAGTCTGCCACACCTTGTGACCAGGTGGCCATCAAGGCTGTCTCCCTGTCTGAGCTGTTGTGGAAGCTGGCTGCCTCTCCCCCCAGCAGAATTGTTTCCTTAGAGCTGTCCCTGTTGCACAGCAAAGAAATTCTGGCTGATAAAATGGTTTCTCATTTGTCAAGGGGGTGAGGGATGACAAATAAAAGGTCCAACACCCATACCTACAAATGAGGTGGACTGTGTGGATCTTCATATATTACAAAAAATTGAGACTTGATTTGACTACAGCAACAACTAAAAACAATTTGTATGATCTTTGCAAAGCGTATCTGTAATTAGTTCTCATACCACTTGACCTACAAAGATAAAAACCTAGAGAAAAGCCACAGCTATAGTAAATACTGTCTTCAGGCTGGCAGATCAAGGGCTGCCATAACCAGTCACACCGAATTTCAGAAAAACTGCCTCAGAAAGGTAAACTCTTGCTGTTCTGGCATCTGAATATAAAGCCAATAAAGATTTTAAAGATCACCATCACAGATACACAATCCTGTGTGGGGCAAGAAAAGCATTTCTACAGTCTGTAGCTATTTGGTTACATATCACCAAGGCACTCATCTTCCCAGGTCTCCAAGCAGAGGAGAAGCCTGAACTCAGCTGATACATGTGTGAAAGAGCTAACCTGGTGCTCTGGAGAATTGCTGCCCTACGCACTGCATCTCACAAGATGCAACAAACCCCTGAATGATTTACATCACCAATGGATCATGTTTCCTGTACAACAGAGCATTTTCGGTTGAGTCACTCTATCTTTTATTTCTTTGCTGCCCTGGAAAAGACTGCACAGAATGGTGAGAACAATGATGTTTTTCCTCACAGATAACCTATTATAAAACAGAAGGTATAGAAGATAAGAGTGTTGAGAAATTATGCACAATGTAGCAATGCAGCATCACACCCACTAAGATGACTACGGCTACAAAGACAAGCTACATACATTAAGACAACTATTTTTATCCTTTTGGTCAAAGTCTTTCAGGCCAGCTCTCAGTACCTATATTCTCAGTTTTCTCATACAATACTTTTTGCTAAGTCTTTTGCAAAGGCAATGCGAGATTTAAAAATAATAATAGTGAAGTGTCTTCCTTTCTCTAAGGCTGAGTTGTTTGATTTTAACTTTCAAGACTTATAACATAAATAATGTCATAAATCATGCCTATAAAATACAAGGCCAAGAGATAGAAGTTTAAAATGCTAAAAGAAAATGAAGACAGCTACAAAACTGCTCAGGTAAAAACTGCCAGCACAACATTGCATTTGGCTTTCTAGTAAACGTTAGGAAAATTAAAAGAAGAGCAAGAATAGTAATGGAGCGAAGAGATATAAGTATTTTAAAAAGTAAACAGAGTACTAAACTACAGAAATTATACTCTGCTTACTGCTCACTTCTTTCAAACAAATATTCCTGATCTATGCAGGGTATCTAGGACTGAGCTGCAGAAAAACAATTTACAACAATTAAGAGTGTAAAAAGGAAGAAAAAAAAATTGTTGAATATGAAAAACACTAATACCAAGATGCATGGAGTTTCAGAATAACTGACATACAGACAGAATCAGGAAAAAAAAATCCAAACCCCAAACACAAGCCCATGCTTTGCAGCACAGCTTATGAAAATCCTGGGCTACTATCAAGAAGAACCCCACACCCTGAGGTCAGCCTGGATAACCGCATAAATGTTTTCAACATGACTTCAACACAAAGAGAAACCCTAAGTCAAAAATTCTTAAATCAAATCCTCACTGAAGTTCTGATTAAGGCAAAGTTCTGATGACAAAGTATGTAAGTGAGTGCATCTATCAAGTTGATACTGGTCTTTCCATGGCACGCCAGCATGGACATAGCTGATAAAATACAACCCTGAACTGAAAACACTGGGCCCATAATTCTCTCCCACAATGCTGGCCCTTCCTGTGTCACCCAGCTTTAAAAGTCTGGAGGGAAGGCAGTTCTTGTAGCTGGGGCACAAAGGAAAAAGTATTGTCTAGAGCTCAATTGCTGCAGGCTCCCACCCCCTCCCTTGCATGAGAACAATCTCATGCACATGTAATATCCCACGTGAACTACCAAACATATTCACTTTTTACTCACTTTATGTATTTTGCTGCATGTATTTAACACAGATAGAGAAGCATGAACAAATTACTACCTTGAGTTTTGGCTGCACAAAAGAAGTTCCTCACCTGCATACATGTGGTATGTCAGCCTCTCGATGAGCTTCACAACAGTTCCTGCCTTGATGATGGGGATTCCAGATTTGGGCTGCATGTTCTCTTCAAACACAATATTCTCTTCAGAGTCAGGTTCTGCAAATCTATAAAGCTCAGGATTTGGAAATCTCATCTGCTCCTCTTTTTCTTCCTGTAACATTGTTACATCCAACATTCTTTCCAGAGTGCTTCTATATTGCAAAGATATCAATGCTGCCATCCAGTTGTTTTTCTCTTCAGCTGATTTAGCAGCAAAAATAACACTGTTCTCATCTTTTAGGATGATTTCAAAAGCATGTCTATACTCATTAGTGTCATCTTTATCATTGATTTGTACCTTTCGCATGAAGAACTTCTCCTTGAGTCGATATTCTGCATTGCTAGCACCAGGAAGTCTTGGCTGGCCATGATTTGACTTACAGCAAATCATCAAGCCATCAAACAGGAATATGTGTCTCTCGTGCTTTGCTCCTACACGTGTGAGTGTTCCTTCCATGATGAACTCGTTACAGCACTGTCCAATGTCTTTACCCTCCCAACCATCAATATTTTTCTGGATTTCATTCATTTTCTTAATTGCTAGCTGCTTCCCCTTCATCTGCTGAGTATAGAACCGGCATGCGGATTCACTTCAGTGGAGGATGGGAAAAAGGCAGTCTATTAGTACACATGTTTTTAAAAAAACACAACCACCACTAACACAAAAACACCAAGATCATCCTGAGAAGTGAGGATTCCACTGAGAATGCAATTTCATCATTCAATATCAGCACCCATTGCAAAGTCTTGACTAAAGTATCTCATCTGATAAATTTTCTACTTATCTTCAGCAATAGATGTTTTACCTAAACACAAACAACCAGAGGCAGGCAAGCTGTGAGTGCTTCTTAGCCCAACAAGCCACTCACTTCCGTAACCAAGAGAACAATTCTAGATGGCAGTAATTTTAAACAAGTACATTCAGAAAAAAAAGCTGCTAACTGCATTTATGTTCAAGCCTAAAGGTTACCCTTGGCAGCACAAAAATTGTCTGGCAACAAAAATATTGAAACAATTTTAAGAGTAGTTTCAAATTCAAGAACATTACCTTCTAACCACACAGAAAGGTACTTTTAGAATATTTTTAGGTGGGTATTTATTATCTGAGCACAATTACCCACCAAAGTCGCAACTTTCTACTTACCAGTGAATTCTCAGAACGTCTCAACTACCAGTTTGCAAGGACACATAGAAATTAGAACTGTTTTAAAACAATAACAAATTATCTTGGCTTTGATGTCACTTCCTCTGAAAAAGCAGGCTTGTCACAAACTATTTTGTTCATTGTTTACTAAAAGAGGAAACCGGGAGCCCTGGATTTATAGCAAAGCATTAGGAGCAGAGAGCAGAAAAAGCGGAAACGTTTACCTAAGCCTTCGCTTTGCAAGGCTTTTGGAGCATATCCGTTCCATACTGCTTTGAAGATTTAGCAGGGCAGTTATTGCTTGCTTCAAGCACTCCTTATCCTCTTCATCCTCACTTTTTTCTTCCAATTGCTGTGAACATTGAAAGTCAAAGACAGGAAGTGTTACAAGCATTTTGGTACATGCAAATACAGAAGTTTGACCCAGGAAGAAGAAATCTAACCTTCTGCTGATTTTCCATGCTCCTGCTTGTTATAAAAGTTAATGGTAATAACCAGGTGTGTTACTGACACAGGTGAGAGACAACTCTCTGCTAAGAGCTTAATCTCATTAAAATACAGCACAGTCACTAAGGTCCCCCAGATAAAAAAACCACTCAGACATGCAGTATTTATCTCAAACTGGTTTGATTTCCCTTACAGCTCCTTATTGGAACCCATTTCAGGTGTTAAATCTTAAGAAGAACAAGCAAGGAAGGAGATCCCCATACACTCCATACAACAGGACAAGATCAAATCAGTCCATAACACATAAACATCCTGGAACAGGCAAGCTGGACCCAAAGCTAAGCAGAATTCCTTCATCACATTTAAAAATAGAACATTACAAGGACTCTCACCTCATGAATAACAGCCTAATTAATAAATCAGGTGGAAGGGGACTTTGGAAATTATCTCAAGCCAACCTCCAGCACAACTGCAGAGCCAACATAAATCAAGTTGGCCAGAGCCACAATTAGTTTTGAATTTAAAAACTAAACTAAAACTGGATAAGAAGGGTTAACACTTAATATTTTGTGTCTAACTATTGTTATGACAGGTAAATTTTTAAAACAAGATCTGCCATGTTTAAGATTGCTTAAATTGAAGCTTTGCATCTCAAATTTTCATTTAAGCACTAAAATGTTTCACATGACAGAAAAAATAGGTGGCTACAGTTGTGGCTTAGATGTCAAACTGAAATAACATTTGCAGAATTGTTAACAGACAATAATTTTAGACTATCACACACCAAGAATTAGCTCCACACGATCAAAGGATTTGTTTTGGTGGTAGAAGTGAAATGCAGGCCAGCATGAACCAGAATGAGACCCCCTAGCAAGAAGTAAAAGTGTGCTGTTCGATTCCAGTGTAAAATACAAGTATTGCCCTTCAAAATCCAACAGAGTACAACAGTCATGTTTGATATTTTAATGGGTCAGAGAACAGCACTAATTTTTCCCTAACTAGAGGTAATCATCCAGTGCAACAGCTGTCAATGCCAAAGACTACTTTATTTGTTTTAAGCCATAAGGATGACCACAAAGTTTATTGTAGGCAGCTTTGGTTCATGTAGTGTCATCTGTTATACTCTCAACCTAAGCAGCATTAGGTGGAAGAGCCTACTTGAGTAGAAACCACTGAAATAGGTCTGAGAATGCACCACAGCAAGCATTACTCCCCAAAAGATCTTAGGGAGATGACATAATCCAAGAAGGAACAGACTACCCTTTTCATATTCCTCTACTCTCCAGATTTAGTGGAGGCATCATCTTCCCCTTTGCTGCAGTTTTGCAGATCTGGGTTCAGAGAGGACTTCAGACCAAGGAGGGAAGTCCACCACTGGCAGAAGTCTTGAAAGAAAGCTTTGAAAAAGCTGTAACTAAGATTTTGCATCTTTCCTGCACAAGCATTCAGAGAGGGCTCTTTGCCTTGTGTGCTGCCTTTTTGCAAGTTTCCATCAGAATAGTCTCGCTGGGTTTCCTATTCCTACAATTTCTGGGTTGCTACTCTTCAGCAGTGGAAGAGATTGTTTAAGCCTGGTCTCCTTGAAAATAAGCAGAACCTTACTAGGTCCTACAATATTCTGTACATTCTCTTCAGAAACAAACCAATAAAGATTAACATTCATTACTGCAAAGCATTCTGCTCTTATGTTGTTTTTTTACAGCAACCTCTCTCCAGTTGCAAAAATGTTGGTATTTATCCACGTTCCAAAGCAAAACACATATTTACATTTAGAGAAAGCAGTTAATACTTAGAAACTAAATCAAAATCCAGTGAGTGTAATTATGCTCCAGGTTTAAATTTAGAAAGTGCTGTGCAGAAATGTGTGTTGTCTTCTGTGAAACACCAACACAATGGCAAATCAAGCAATACTCTGAATTACTACAAAGACACTTCTCTGGACACAGGAATTTGGAAAGTTTATATTCCAGCATGGTACTGTACAGTTACCAAAACTGGACTTAACCAGAACTCAGTGCAAATTACAGCAATGACTTCATCTTACACTGCCCCTGCGCAGTTTAGAAAAGGTGGAAAGTGAAATGGCATAACTGGAAAGCACCCAGAAAGTTTCTCTGCAAATCCCACTCATTCTTCTATAGCTGTGCAGTGCCCCCTAATGAAGAAACCAGGGAGATGCTAAGTAAGGGGTGAGGGGGGTTTTGTTTGCTTTGGGGTTGCTTGCTTTTGTTTTTTTACAGAAAGTACACTATATACTACAAAAATATTATAATATTATGTGAAGGAAGTGCAGCAGATACTGATTATCAGTAGTATTATAGAGATTGTGGGTTTTAACAATCTTATGAGAAAATACTGGCTTATCATTCATGTGATTCACAATACTCCAGGCACAAGACATTGCTCATTCCAGGAAAACAAACTTGGAAAATAGACTGCTAGGGAAGTCTCTAATAAAAAGAAAGTACTCTACATTCTAGATCACAATTTCTGAAGAGACACCAAGAAGTGGAAGACAATGTATTTTGTTCTACCCATTGCATACCACAGGATTACATATTTATAAATTCCAAAGAGATAGAAAAGAAATCCTTCTCATGCAGTACACAATTAGACTCTGGTAGTTGACTTCTTACACTGTCAGAGAAGCATCTCTCTGGAAATACAGTGATAGAAAATACAGAGGAGAACCATAGCAGCAGGTGTCAGATCGGAAGTCTTGTACTTCAGGGTTTGCATCACAACCCAGACTTCTGTCTTCCCAGAAGATTAAGTCTAAACACTGAAATTTGTGAACTGCAAGTTCCCCAATTCCTCTGGGAATCAAGACCACAGCTTCAATACACAGAAGACAGAGCTATTTTGTAATCAACAATAAAAACAAACAGGTTTTTTTTTCTCTGAGCAAGGCAGGCAGGTCTGCTGGCACTTAGCCATAAACCAATCCTGGAAGTTGGTTCAACAGCACAGATACTTGAGAGCACCCTCTGACTTTTTGTAATTCCTAAAAAAACCCAAAAAACTCAGCCCAAAGCAGCAGTGTATGGGGACAAAAGAAAGTGTTCTCATATCTAGAAACTTTGAATTTTTTGAAAGCATCAGGAAATCACCTAGGACTGTAAATGGGGACAACTGCAGGCAACACCATGCACTTCTGGAAAATGCTAGCAGACTAAAAAGCAACTCACACTTGAACTTTGAAGGAAACTCCACATGCCATATTCCTGAACATACATACACATCTTCAATACACTGAAATTTGAAAAGTCAGCTTGTTCTCATATAAACCCAATCTTGAGCATAGTGCAGTAAAAATAGTCATACAGTTATCTGTTTATTTAGATCTACATTACAGCAGGAGTGTCAGTTGCATTGACAGTGAAACAGAACTTAGTATCTTACTGAAGCAATGATAAAAACCTTTTCTCCACTCTAAGTTTAATTGTCTTCTCAGTTTAATTTTTAAAAGTTACATAAAATAGCACATGTCAAATATCAAACACCAGATATCAGATAATTAGTGGCAAAAAGCCTTCAGCATTCTCTTGGAAGTACATTTTAGAAGACACAGAAGCTAAAAGGCCCTCATCTTTTATTTCATGTTACGTTTAACTCACAATAACATATGATCATCCCATTAGGAAGCATACTGGACAAGTAAAACAAAAAGCATTTCAACTTTTAGTACAAGATTCCTTGTTCCTTCACCTCTTTACTATGTGACTTAAAATAGATCCTAAATATATGTTGAAAATTCAAGTACATCAAATATCACCTGAGCCCAAAAAACATAAAAACATTTGGGCTAAAGAAAGATGTGAATTTAAGGAATTGTTACTTTGATTATCCAATGTGAACGATCTTATTTAGGAAGGGGTGTGTGTGTATGTGTGAAATTAAAATAATTATGTTTCAGAATTCAATTACATTACTCTGAAGTGCCACTTTCAAAATCAGGATGGACACTGAGGAGAAGTCAAAAAGACCTATTGAGCACTGTACACTACACAAGTCTGTCAGCTGATGTTTCACAAATTCAACAGTTCAAAAGGTTTCTTATGTGGCCCATTTGCCATTAGCATTCCCATAAAGGGGTACAGCCTGTCAGAAGATCATATTCCAGATTTGCTCCAGAGCTACAGCACCCTGCTAAGTGTTTACCTGGTGTCTGTTCAGCAGGAAGAGGTGAAATTTTGCCCTCAGTTTCTGCAAGTTTGCTCTCAGTTTCTGCAGCTGGGAAGGGATTCAAGTATGCAATTAATGTTAGGTTACACACTCAGCATCTCCTTCACCAAGGAAGGGACAGAAAAGCTAAGCTTTTTTTCAAATGTCTTCTCTGAGCTTCTCACAAAACTGTTTCCTAAACAATCAGACTTTTTGTAGGCTATTAACAGCCATTTATGCATTTTACATTCTATTACTAGGAATGGCTACTTTGCCTATAGGAGGCCTTGACTTCTCCAAGTACAGAAAACCCATTTGCTCTGCATTTTTCAGAAATACCGGGTTTGGGTTTTTTTTTTTTTTTGCATGTGCTGATGTCTCCTCCACAGCAGCATCATTACCTTTCTGCAACAAATGTACAAGTTCACACAGATCCTTCCAGAGCGTTCATGCTCTGAAACTCTCTTCTCTCTCTTACTGTCACTTTGGTTTGTCTCATCACTATTAGCAGACCTGCAGAATACATTAGAAATTTAAAACTCATAATTTAGTTTATAACATTTAGTTAGATCAGTATTTGAAATATCACAGAATATTTACCTACATGCTTCCACACCTGTAACTGAGGTCTTCCATTTTCTTCCCCCAATTTTTCCATCAAAGTAAAGACAATGCAATTTGAAAACATCTTCCCTTTCTCTTTTGTAATTCCAAAGTGAATTAAAATCCACTTTTTATGCTTCAAAACAATTCAAGTCTGATCTTTGCCAGAAAATTTTGCAAGACTGTAAGCAAAACTGGATGACACCTCTATGTTCGGACAGAAATGTATGAATCTTTGAACAGAAACGTATGAATATTTCAATGCTATGTAAGGTGAAAGCACAATTTCAGAGATCATTCTGAGAAGCAAGGGCTGATTTCAAGAGGAACCCTGGTGGTTAAGTTAAAAAAAACCCAGCAGGTGAAATGAAATGAAACAGCAAGTGACAAGAACAAACCGAATGGCTGTCATTTATTGTTCCACTTGTGTTTGTTATTTCCTTTGTATTTTCATCAGTTTCCATTGAATATCTCCAAGTATTGACAGAAAACATAAACCTTCACTGTTATAAGAGAAACAAAGAAAGCTGGCAGTGGGATTAAATCCATAGCTCCATATCCAGAAGTATATCCAGTGAAGAGATGCAAGCATATATATGGAAGTCTCAACCACTGCACTACCTCTTTCCAAGGATCTGCCTTTCCTACCCAAGGCGGCAGGAGAAGAGGAGAGGGAAATACATTGTGGTTTTTAAAAGATTATGCAACAATACAAGTGTATCAGAGACTGTATCATGAATCCCATAGTCACAGAAACCAGGAGATGAAAAACCCAGCTAAAACAAGCTTCTTAACATTCAGTCCTCAATGGATTTTGTCAAAACTTTTATTTAGCAGGGGAAAAAAGGATCAAAATTTGTGCAAATTCTGGTAACACCCATCCATTTTCATGGGAGCTTGGCCTTGGGTGTTCACCACAAACTGCTGCCATGGAAGTTGAAGTGCTCTCTACCACCACTAACAGCAGCCACTGAAAAGTGGGAACAAATCAGTTAATGCAGTTCTTCTAGCTCCCACAGGACTACAGAGCATTTGCCATGCACGTGGCTCTGGAAAATTGATTGGAAAACAGGACTTTGGAGCCCTACGGTTAAATACGTAAGTGAAGTTGTAAGTCTGGAGTTCAGGATGTGCTTCATTTGACTTCCCAAAGAAGTCTGGCCCTGTGAGATTCTACTCCTGCCTCAAGGGATCAAAGTACAGCCTTTGCTGTTACAGGGCCAGCAGGACTGACTGACACAGCTCAAGTGCCACTGAGGACTGGAAGGCAAAAGATCACAAGGAATATTTTATGCTCGATTTTGTTACATCTTATCCAGTTTTTGCAGAAAAGCAATTTTAAATGGATAATAGAAAAAATATTCTAAGAGGTACTTATTTAGGAAGGAAAGAGTATTAGAAATTATTAGAAAATTTCCTGGAAAGAGACATTTGCTTCTCAAAATCCCAGATACACCCTGTGTGTAAGGGAAAAACCCTACGAAGCAAAACATGCAGCCCCATTACACCTCCACAACAGATGACATAAATCACTGACAAATGAAGTGACACCCACGTGCATAGATTCAGCTGATACAAACACAGGAAACACATCAACAAGTGTCACAGCTAGAAAGAAAATTAAGGACCAATTAATTCAATTAACAATAACCAAAGTTTCTGGGAAAAGTGCACACACACCCACAAATGTGTGACAAATTTTTTTTTCCCCCTGTCAACTTCTCCCTTTTGCAGGTGAACACACAACTGACTTAAGGCATAAACTCACTAGCACTTAAAGGAGAAAAGAAATAGAAATATTGTCAATGAAACCCCACAAACAAGAAGTAAATACAGAATCTCATTTCCTCATTTCACCTGGCTGTATCAGCTCTGGCTTCTACCACATGACACAACTCCTGCACCTTTACAACGTTCCAGTTGTAATACAAGTCTTCTTAGCTTAACAATATGAAGTTTCTTAATTTTTTACCTACTGTCACATTCTAGGAAACCTCTTCTTAGACTTCAGTCCAAATTTTATGTCACCCCAGCTTCTTCTCCTAAGAAACACCTAAATACACTGGGTAGTCCTTATCACACACTAGCAACAGTTTGGTCAAGCTACACTTTTTTTAACACAGAGATCTTCATCTGTCACAGAGACCTAGAATTGCACATTATCTCCAGTGGATGTAATAACTCATCCACACCTGCAGCTACATACAAAGATATGTAAAACTTTAGTACTTCTGCTTTTTATTTATTTCAAATGGCATTGTGCATACAAGTTACTGTCCTTGAAAAGAAGCACTGAAGAAAAAGTGATTTCAGAAAGTAAAATCTTGTGCTGATATTAAGTGAATGCATTCTGGAAATAATTCACAGTTAGTTCAAGTCCACGATTTACTGGTTTTAACAGTAATCAAAGGATACTTTGCAAATTGACTAAAGCAACAGAACCTGCAAATCACAGTGCTCGTACTGAAGACAAGCAGTCCAGACAGTGTTTTGAGACAATGATCTATAATTGCAGATATTGTAAAACCTTTGCAGACTGACAAAGTTCAACTAATTAAGACTTTGATTCTCCACCCTGGGCTGGGTTACACCACTTACAGATGGCATTGCAAACCAAATTCACTAAATTTGTTACACTCTGGAACACAACACTGGGTGAAACAAAGCTGAGAATCAAGTGAAGTCAAAGTCCAAAATACTTTGGGATGTGCTGCCCAATAAAACACACAACAAGAAACTCTGGGGATCAAGCTCAAGATACTCTAGTCCTAAACCAGCACTGTACTACCTTGTGCCTTCTTCAGCAACCTGTAACTAATTTAATGCCAACAGGTTGGGAAAATGAGAGGTTATCATCTTGACAGACCTTGCCAAACCAGAATTATTATTTTTACCATTAGCATGGTGGAAGAGGAAGACAAAAAGGTTCAACTGAGGAATATTTCTACTTGAGCTGAATTGCCAGACAGTAAAACCTGAGAAGTTACTTATCATCTAAGAATTTCACCTGGCTGTATCAGCTCTGGCTTCTACCACATGACACAACTCCTGCACCTTTACAACGTTCCAGTTGTAATACAAGTCTTCTTAGCTTAACAATATGAAGTTTCTTAATTTTTTACCTACTGTCACATTCTAGGTAACCTCTTCTTAGACTTCAGTCCAAATTTTATGTCACCCCAGCTTCTTCTCCTAAGAAACACCCAAATACACTGGGTAGTCCTTATCACACACTAGCAACAGTTTGGTCAAGCTACACTTTTTTTAACACAGAGATCTTCATCTGTCACAGAGACCTAGAATTGCACATTATCTCCAGTGGATGTAATAAGTCATCCACACCTGCAGCTACATACAAAAATATGTAAAACTTTAGTACTTCTGCTTTTTATTTATTTCAAATGGCATTGTGCATACAAGTTACTGTCCTTGAAAAGAAGCACTGAAGAAAAAGTGATTTCAGAAAGTAAAATCTTGTGCTGATATTAAGTGAATGCATCCTGGAAATAATTCACAGCTAGTTCAAGTCCATGATTTACTGGTTTTAACAGTAATTAAAGGATACTTTGCAAATTGACTAAAGCAACAGAACCTGCAAATCACAGTGCTCGTACTGAAGACAAGCAGTCCAGACACTGTTTTGAGACAATGATCTATAATTGCAGATATTGTAAAACCTTTGCAGACTGACAAAGTTCAACTAATTAAGACTTTGATTCTCCACCCTGGGCTGGGTTACACCACTTACAGATGGCATTGCAAACCGAATTCACTAAATTTGTTACACTCTGGAACACAACACTGGGTGAAACAAAGCTGAGAATCAAAGTGAAGTCAAAGTCCAAAATACTTTGGGATGTGCTGCCCAATAAAACACACAACAAGAAACTCTGGGGATCAAGCTCAAGATACTCTAGTCCTAAACCAGCACTGTACTACCTTGTGCCTTCTTCAGCAACCTGTAACTAATTTAATGCCAACAGGTTGGGAAAATGAGAGGTTATCATCTTGACAGACCTTGCCAAACCAGAATTATTATTTTTACTATTAGCATGGTGGAAGAGGAAGACAAAAAGGTTCAACTGAGGAATATTTCTACTTGAGCTGAATTGCCAGTCAGTAAAACCTGAGAAGTTACTTATCATCTAAGAACAAAGTTTGAAAAAAAAAAAAAAGCACATAATAGATGCTGTGAAATGAAAGCATCCTGAGATTTTTAGTATATTTTACATAGAATTCCAATTAAAATATAAATATTAAAATATTAGCATTAATTTAAAATATTGAAATATATCAGCAAAGAGATTATAGTTACCATTCCTAAATCATGGGACTCAAGTCTGCTGTTGGCTTAAAAAAATCCCAACCACACAAAACCCCTACCAAATTCTCTTGTTGTCCAAAATATATTGTTTTATATAAGCAAAGTTTATATATGCTTTGCAGCATTTCTACCTGGAAAAAAAGAACTTTAAAGTAATCTATTCACCCAATGAAAGAGTATCATACATGCATACAAATGTGCAGCATTTGAAACAGTGTCCAATTCAATTCAAAGGTCTTGAAAACCTCATTCTTCAATTACTAAATATCATAATAATGATTCTATGATTTAGAAAAGCTCATTTATTATCTGAACAACTGCAGAAAAGTGCAGTTTCACACAAAGCTGCTATTTTATATAGTTCCTATATAAAAGTTTGAGGACTTTCAGGTTGGTTGAAGGAAAACACAGCTCTTAGTCCTATGGTAATTACCCAACAATGTAGCAGCAAGAATATTCAGCTAAAAATAGAACATGCATTTGTGCATTCCTGGTACCCTGTCCAACTTCAGGAAGGCTTTAGTTTCTAAATAGGATAACCTTTAGTGAATAGAAATTTACTTTTTTTGGTAGTCTGGATAGTTAGAAGGTAACTGAAATGCATTTTAAATAGATGACTTAAAAAAAATATGCAACATTATAGAACACATCTCAAAGATAAATGCTAACCTCTCTATCCTTAAGCATATCTATAGTCAAGAGAAATCAAATGTTTTTCCACATGCTACTTTGCCAACATTTTGTCTCTTCATAACCAGAGGGCCATTGTCATAGCATTTTAAACTTGATTATTCATAGACATGCTTGCAATCACTAACTCGGGCCTCTCGCCACACAAGAGAATTCAACACCTTGTATCAGTGGAACTGTCAGGATGATATAATTGCACAAATATCTTTCTGTGGCAGATAAAAATCAAGCTGGAATCTGTTCAAAGATTCCAGATATAAGGAAGAAAATGCAACTGCTAGCACAGACTATTTGAGGCACGGATTCATATTGAATTGCACATTGATGTACTCATTGACAGCCGAAGATGCTGCCACCAGAGATGACACCTCTCTCTTCATGTGCACCTATTATCCCTCACTGCCTATTCTGTGTACATGACATGTGTGTGCTGACAGACCACAGTGACAGGTGTCCAACTACAACGTGACATGAGCAACATGGTGAGAAGAAAATCTGGGAGCATAGTATCGGATACAGAATAAAATCCAGCACAACAACATCAGACTGACACAGGGTAGAGGAGTTTTGTGTGCTTGTGTGTGTAGAGCATGAATGTGAAAAGAAGAATTTTTCACAAAGTAGAGGTCATGAGTTGCAAAAAGACTGATAAACTTTGGAGGAGAGGGGTCAGCTTAGACTTCAGCCTGCCCTAGAAAAGGCAAACACAGGCTGCTCCCTGCTCCATAGGCACACATGCTCTCCTTTCCCCCCTAAAATTGTCAATGGCAAGAAGCAAGGCAGGATGGCTGGGTGTCAGACAGCACTAATCCTTCATGCTTTGTCCATTAGGTAATACAGTGCCATGTTCACATGAAGTATGCAAAGCCTTCAGTACTGCATTTTGAGACTGTGAGATAACAGCATGAGCAGAGACACCTTATGTCTGTGCATGTCTTTACTGTACAAAACACAAACAAGCTGTGTCAAACCTCCCTTCCAATGGACTGCCATGAAAGGAAATTCTTCATATTTTAAACATGTCTGAAGTCAGACCAAACCCATGAATGAGACAAACAGATCAGGCACACATCCCAAAATTTTTCAAAAAGCATGTTATACAAGACATGCTACATGCCAAAGGTGTACATGTAGATCTAAATCACTAAAAATGAAGTTACAACGGTTGACACATGCTCCAAGATGAACTACTGGCTTACCCAAAGACAACCAACCAAACATTCAAGGAAACACAATACATTTCTTAAAACTGTTTTGGTATTTTGTTTGCTTGCTTTTTTGTTTTACTTCTAATTAAAATTTTCATAAATAGTTCTTTGGAACAATGTATACCTTATGAATTTCCATTAAGCCCAAAAGAAGCTCTTACGGGAATGCTTTCCTCAAAATGTTTTACAGTCCTTAAGGATCATTATGCAATACTGATAAGTGACCCAGAGTAACATTCTGCAGCTATTATATGTGTATGTTATTGTTACCCTATCAATGCAAGGTCTAATTACAAATAGCCCAAGTATAAATATTAACCAAGCCTTCCCTTTGAAGGAAAGATATCACCTTCACAATCCTGTGGGAAGTGCATTGCAAGAACACTGAAGCTTTTATTCAAATAAAATGAAGTCTGAAGGGGAATCTTGCTGTGATTTCAAATTTACAAAGTAACAGCTTGACATTTTCTGTAATACAGCCATGTGCCATCACCTCCTAGCACCGTTGAAACAATCATTCCAAGAATGAGTGTGTAGATCTCTACTGCTTTCTAGACTGATAGATAATTTAACAGAAATAATTATCAGCTGATATTCAGTTAATTATAGCATCCACCTGCAGAACACACAGCCTGCTTTTCTCTCAACACAGCAGTTTAATTATTCACATTCTAGTAAAATATTTTACACCTGAGTATCCAAAGCTCTCACTTAACACTGAGAACCATGAAAAAAACCAAAATCCCAAACACATCAGATTTACACAATATTCTTACTTTTAGCAGTTCAAAATAATGAAGACAGTGGTAAACAGGGGCGAGGAGGAGCCGGGGTAGAACATACTGAACAGCTTCTTTAAAGCCTTCACCTATTGACTAGAAACAAAATAAGTTTCAGTCTTAAAACAATACATATACTGAAGCAATAAGACAATGTAATTAACATAGTAATATCAACAGCATGTCTTACTTAAAGGCAAGTTACCTGTAAATAAAATGCTGCTCCTGGTTTTGATAATTGACTTAGAAAATGATCATGAAACCCGGTCGTAAAATATCTTGTGCATATGATTCATATGGATCAAATGCTAGTTCCTAAAAAGAGACACACAATAATATTACAATCACAGAATCCCAGAATGGCTTGGATTGGAAGGGACCTTAAAGATCTTCTAGTTCCAACCCTCCTGCCATGGGCAGGCATGCCATCAGTTTACAAAACTGATTTAACAGATAAACTTCCATATTTCTTATAGAAAATACATGTCTTACATATGAGAGACTTTTCTGCATACTTTTCCCAAAACACCTAAAGAGAAGAATCCATACTTTTACATGCACAGACTCATGGATTAATTCAGCCTAAAAGAGATTTCTGGAAGTCAATTGGTCCAATTCTTTGCTCAAAGCAGTGCCCACCCCCCAGGGCCAAAGACAGATCCATCATTCAAGCTGGCTGAGAATGCTCAGGGTCTCTCATCCTGCTGAGTTCTAACTCTAAGAACAGAGGCACCAAAACCTGTCTGGGCAGCCTATCCCAATGTTCAATTGTTCTCATTGCAAATTTCCCCCTCTCCCCCCTGCATCTAATCAGGATTAATCTTTTTGCCATTTTCACATTCTCTCACTCATCTCACAGTTCACAACTGAGAAGAATCTGCTTTGGCCATCCTCACACCTTCCCTTCAGGTAACTAAAGACAGCAGTAAGATCTCCTGCTTCAGCCTTCTCAAGAATCAACAAACCCAGCAGTCTCAACCCTCTTTCTGCATCATGGGCCTCAACTCCTTAATCATCATGGCAAGCTTCACTACAAGCCTATCTTGCCTATCCTGTACCAGAAATCCCAAAACGAGACACAGTACACCAGATTTGGTCTCAAGTTCTACACAGAACTGCCAGTGACACATTCTCTAATACAATCCAGGAGCTAGTTAGCCTTCACATCCAATCTCCAAGGATCTCCCAGCCCTGGCAAGCAGTGCTGCTCCTCAGCTGAGACACTGCATTGGGGTTGTTTGTTCCCAGGTGCAAAATTTCATGTTTGCCTTTACTCAGCTCTAGGAGGCTCCCATAGTCCATTTCTCCAGCCTGTCAGGTCCCACAAACAGCAGCTCTGTCCTCCTGTGTGTCCCCCCAGAATTTGGCAGCACCTAGCAACTAGATGAGGCAGACCACCTTTCACAACACCAATACAGACATTAAACAGTATCAAACCCTGAGGAATGCTGGCAACCATTGGCCTCCAGGTGACCTTTGTGCTGCTGACAACAATCCTTTAAAAGCCTGACAGCTCAGCCAACTGCCCATGTTCTACAATCCAACCAGCTGGGCTGCATCTCACCCATGCTCTGACAGACTGTGCTGAAGGCCTTGCTTGGTTCAGATAAGAGATAATAACTCCTTTTCCTTTTCTCCATGGATGCAGCCATCACTCTGAAAACAGTCAGCTGGACAGCTACAGTTTGTCCTTTGGAAATCTGTGCTGCCTTTTGCCAACCACTTCCTAGTCCTTCACATGGCTGGTTGTGAAGTCCAGGAAGATGTGCTGATCTTCTCAGGCACTAAGGAGAGGCTGACCAGCTTCTAGTTTTACAGGAACTTCCTCATCAGTGTTGAGTTTTTTTCACCTCCACTCTCTGAACTTTAAACAGCCACTGGAAAAACTGAGATTAGAGACTAAAAAGATAAGAGCACTTTAAGAAATGGACAGTCCCTTCATCACAGTGGGGCTGGAAGAAGAGATCTGAAACTGAAGAAAACCAGCTGGAACATAGATCTAATTGCAAGTATTAAAATATGAATGAATAGCAAAAAAAACCACCAAAACCCACACCACCATTCTCTTACCTCTGCCATATCTTCAAAACAGCTGCCTACTAGTGGGTGAGGACTACCTTCATCTGTCATTTCAACAGTGTCCTCTATATGACCCAGTAACTTCACACTAAGTTCATGGATGTCTGATATACGACTAAATATATTTTCCACATCCTGCAACAAAACAAGACAAAAGTCAAATGTGCAAAGCTACTCTGTTCTGATGTGAAAGTCAAGAACTTCCTTAAATAGAACAAGATTTTACAGTAATTTTATAATACAGTGATTTATGTAAAATCATAAAATGTATTTTAACAATAATTAATATAGACAAATATATAAAATGTACATTATTAAAACATGACAAAGACCAGTGACAGATATCAAAATTACAGGCCTGTAAGTTATCATAAGTAAATGGGAAGGTTTCTTCCACAGCCCTACAAAACCTGCAAATGCTCTTTTACTATTTCCATATCAGAACTGAAGAAAAGTGCTTTTTCTACTATTGATACATTAAGCTCAACAACAGTTAAGTTTGGGAAGTATCCATCTATATTTATAGATATGATAGTAGGTGCTTTTTGTGTTTGTGGTTGGTACAATACTTACATGAGATGAAAACAGTTTGGAGTTGGAGGCATATGGCTCTCTAAAAACTCTGATAATGAGATTCAGTTCCCTTATATACTGCCGAACTTCTGCCATAAATGACTTCACTAGGTCATAATAGGTTTGTTCCCCTGAGGTGGAGGGTTCTTCATCAGATAAAGTTAGTGCACTTAAATCTTCTACATCTTGATGGAACATATCCATTAATACCTAGGAAGCAAAGAGAGGGAAATCCACAAAATGAGAACCTTCTCGAGACTGACTACTAAGTTACCAATAAAGACAGCCTATTATTCCCATGAAATCAGACTGATAAGCAATAAGATTGATGTATTCTCTCTGCAATCAGGTGAGCATTACAAAACCAACATCCATTGCTATGAATTTGCAAGTCATTATTTGCAGTGGCAATTTCTGAAGACTCCCAGTCACTTAGACCAATCCAGGCATCTCTCCAAGAACATGGTCCTAAAATCAATTGCAATTTTAAAAGGTGAAGTACACAAAACCAATTAGCATTTAGCTGTGTTCTATTGCTCTGAATCAGCAGTACACAACCTAAGTTTCTGAAGACGCTCTCTGAAGTTAAAAGTTGTGTGTATTTTGGCTTTTCAGCTTTAGCTTTACCAGGAACTCACACATGATGATGCTCAGAACCCTGTGATCTACCTGCAATGAACACTGGCCTGTCCACAGGCTGCACATGGCCCAGTTTCTCTCCTTAACTGCTGAGCTCTCTTGTTAAAAGGAACCCTTGAGGAGGGGCAGTAGCTTCAGAAAACCAGTCCTGTTGCAGAACTATGCACACAACAGGAACTCTAAATACTCTGATTACCAGAGGTCCCAATTCATACCCAAGCAAGATTTACCAAACAAGCAGTAATTTAAAGTTCTCAAGAAAAGTGCATCACTGAACACTTCCTCCAAATGTGGGGTGTGAGCCAGGAGCCGTTACAATGACTCTCTACAAGCAGAAAAATGCAGGACATTTTGCATGAAGCCTGACTTCTGAAGCTCTAAGAACAGAAGGTGATGCATGCTTCAGAGACAGCGACTGTACACAGAACTTGGGTTAAAATGAGAATCCTAACTAATTCTGGGGAATGGGACATTACAGCATCAGTACTGTAGGAAATCACATGGAATAATCCAAGTATTCAAGGAGACCTCACCATTTCTAACTTTCCTTCACAGATACAGTTCTAGCACACTGCTAGGAGATTCCAGGCTGTACTCTCCAGGCCCATGTCTCACTAGTAAGGAAAACTGGGCTGAGATGCTAAGGAGATGGGGGTTTTGTTTGACCCACTGAAACACTACTTTTTATGTGCAATACAGTCTAAAGTCAGTGCTGCTTCACAGTAATTTTTAAAGTATTCACATGTTACTGACATTAGGCAGGTACAATCAAGAGAAAGAGAGATTTAACAAGCACAAGCAAGAGCTTTATAAGCTCAATTAGCTTTCTGGTAGTTTTGTTCCATTACTGGAACCATATTTTATGACACTTATTTCTTCTTAGAAGATGTAATATTCCATGTACTCACTAAGAAAAAGACAATGTCCTCTCACAATTACCTATAGATTTAGTTGTTTTTTACCTTGACAAACCAGAGTTGTGCTTACCTTATCAGCACACATTGCTACTTTAATATCTTGTTTTGTTATCTCATAATGTCTTATATTCCGCACATAATTCCCAACCAGTTTTAAGATGTCTGCAGAAATGTATTCTAATACTGCTACTATGTAAACAGACACTTGGTGGTCAATTTTGTAGCCTAGAACTTCCTGAAAAAGAAAAAACAAAAAAAGAAAACAAAAAAGCATCCCACTGTTACTCCATTGATGAAACAAATACTGAAGATTACAACTCAACCATTCAGTAAGCTTAAGACCCGGCTCAATAAAGATTCACCACATATCCACAGCCTATTTTAGGAATAGAAACACAGGAGTGTGTAGGCCTTGAGAAGAAACAGTAACATTGGAGATGCTGCTCTATTAAATGTGGAAGTGCCAAGAGCCAACTAACTGTCCCAAAAACCTCACTTAAACATTTAGGGCTATTTCCATGAGTTTCTTGAGTGTTTTCTTAGTCATGAAAAATGAAACACAAAAAATCAAACTTATACAATGGGTTCTTGGCCTTGTTTGTCCAAGAGGAAATTGAGTGATTTTTAACTCAGAAATAAGTATATTCCATCAAACTGGAACACTTAGAACTATGCAACAAACACAGATATTCTTAAGTCTTTTAGTTCACAGTTCAGGCAGCACACAGACATTATATAAAACAAAGGAGTTGACCTCTCTATTCTGAATTCAAGATTCCATCACTGCTTACCTTTAACAAGGGATGGATTTTTTCTACCGGAAGAGATAAAGGATTCCTTCGTTTCCTCTTCTCAATAGCAGACTGGGCATCAGCTATTGCCCACTTGTCAATAGGATGGGGGAAACTTTTTTGGACACGATCCTTAAAACAAGAAAACATGACCAAGAAGTAAACACACCATCTGAATGATCTCAGCAATGTAACTGTGTTATCAAACTGCTTTCTATTACTTAACAAAGAAATGATTGCTAATATTTGTATTTCAACTATAAAAGCTTATACAAGATGTGTAAATGTTATCATTTTGGTACATGCTGCTCACTACGTGCATAAGGCTGTTTCAGGGTATCGTTACCAGAGATTCTCAAAATTTAAGAATTAAGCGGCAACTGAAGGCACAGTTTGCATCCCTTGTGCCTATGCCTGGTAACTTGGTATTTGAATACGTGACTACATACCTGACACTTTATTCCCTGCACAGGATGGTCACTGAATGAAATGACAACAGGCTTTTTGTTTTGCCTTTACTGATCAGCACATGGTCCAGTCTGAACACATGCAAACTGCCCTGATGATGACAATGAACATAAGAGGAGAAGAAAATGTCCAACAGCACCCATATATTCTAAACCAATTTCAGGCTACAGGTAGGCCAGACATGGCCCAGTTTATTTACTCCTTCTAGCAGTGCCTGAGGACACTTGCATACTCCCATGCATTGAACAACTCTCCTGCTGGAACTCACACACAGGTCTCTGGAGGTTTGAAAGCATCACCATTCTTTTTTGTAGCCCTAGTACCCACAGATGCCAGAAATTTAATCTCTCACATAACTTTACATTTTGTTTTTCAGACGACAGTTCCCACTGACTGTTTCAGTTGCGAGTGCTCACTTACGTAAATACAGCTCCTGTTTGAGTAACCATGAAATGAGGAAGACAAAGTTAATGACCACTTACAGAGAGCTGGCACGGGAAAAAGTACACAAACAAAAACACTCTAACAAAAAAAAAGTGACAAAATACTATTCTCTAAAGCTAATACCCAACTTTTCAAAGCACAGACTTTTTTTTTCCTTCACAATACTTTGGCAAAAGGAAAGCAGAGGTCCTACAAAAAAAAAGTCGGATTCACTATGTAATACCAATTCACACTCCTAGTCTGTTGACTGAACAATGAAGGTGTCCCAGGGGAAAAAGGAATGTGTTTGACCATATAATTAAAAACAGCATCACTGTGCACAAACAGCAATGGTGATTGCTTGATTGTCTCTACTTTTTACATTTCTCCTGCCTTCACAGCCATAAGACTCATAATACAACACTTTGTGTTGAGGTTTTTGTCAGTGTTGTTTAAAACAGCATTAAACAACCTTCCCCAAAGCTCTTGTCTCTTGAGCTGCCAGACCAGAATGATGTTGCAAAACAAGTCAGCCATTAAAGAGGACACTGGAACACCACTGGAGGTGTCAGTGTTCAAAAGGGAAGAGGAAGAAGGAAATTCATCAATCTTGAACTCTAAGACAGCCACATTTTGAAGGGTTTTTTGTCAGTGAGGTTTTATTTGCCATTAGTCCACTTTCTTCAGAGCATGAGGAAGTCACTTGGCACGGGCCCCGGTGCCAAGCACTGGAAACCAACAGGCACACAGACTCTGTAGCCTGGCACTAAAATCTTTAAATCATGGTTAAGCACGCAGTGCTACCAAGGTATTCATGATCCTACAAATTTAAGTGACACAGCTTCACTAATTTGTTCCTCAGATGGAAAAACTCTTCAGCTCAACCTCTATTCTTAAACATCAAGCTGCTCTGCTGAGCAGCAGAGGTTGCAGATCTTTGAAGAGGCAATGGCAAGAGATGAGGTCTTTTTACAGAGGAAAGAAGTGTTCCTAAACTCTATCTGAAAAAGTGACTGAACTGTTTTTGTTTAATTTCTGGGACAGCAGGGGATATATCAGCCTAAATTACCATGCTGAGAAAGCAGCACAGAGCCTCAGACTAAGCAGCTGTAGTTTGCATACAATATCAGTGGGGGAAAAAAAGGTCTTTTGAAAGGAACCAGGCAACTTTATACACAAAACTTACACTCACCGTCTACTGAAAAGTAATACAGCAGAGAGAAAGTTTTACTGTGCACTGAACAATAAATTAAATTGATATGAAAATGAGCTATTAGGGAACTCAGTAGGCTTTATGCAGAAGGCTGTGCTACATAAAGATACATAATTATTGTTTTCCTTTTAGCATTGTGAAATGGTTAATACAGTAGCTTTCATGCAATAGTTCAAATTATTTGCAATAACGTTTGTAATAAGTGTTCTCTATACCTCTACATCCAGAAAACTTCTTGGCTGAGCTTGACACAACATATTTAACAACTGAAGAATTAACTCCTCCACATACTGCAATGCATCTTCAGTAGAGGAAAGCTTAGGATGGACTTGCACCTGAACCTAAAGGAAAGAAGAATTCAAGATTTGAGTTTTGTTCTTCCCCAAACCACATGCTTTACTTGCAGAAAAGATGACAAAACCCAAGCCAAACAGCTCAGAAAAATGCAATGATGTAGCTCTATTAAGGTCCATCAGACAAACCTGAGTGAAACCCTCGCACCTGACAGAAATAGAAATCTCAAATGGTTTACGCACTCAAATCACTGTAAATTGTATTTAATGTCAAGAAAATGACTAATTAATAACTGTGCTTAACAGTGCAATTAGAAAAACCTTTAAAGCCTTTGCGTATACTTATCTCTCTCCACTAGCTCTTTAACCACTGTTTTTGCAAGAAGTTTCAGCAGTGGGGGTTTTCCCCCTTTGACACAATCCATAACAACAAAATACAGAACATTTTTCACAGAGTACACTACGGAAACAATGATTTCAGTAGCATTTATTATTTCAAATTATTGAATCCATTCTCAGTAAGCGCTCATAAGATTCACTCAGAAGTTTGATCCCATACTGTTTTTTTAAACGATGTCAGCCTCTACAGTAAAAAAAATAAAACACTTCAAAAAAGGCCACAGTGTTGTCCTGGCATTAAGTGGCAGCTGAAAGATTTTGAAAACTTGGTCCCAATATGTTTACCTGTCTAATTTCTTACTGGTGCAAATTCAACAAGGAACAAACCCCCTTGCTCATTCCATTTTTTTTCCAGACAGTCATGTAACTTCTGAAACCTGAGGTATACTTTTCCTTTGCACTTCTGTAGTTCACAAATTAGCACAGTTTTAACCACCCAAAATTTCAGGTACACAAAGCTGAGTGCTTCAGAGCTTAACAGACAGTTTAATCTCAGTTCTACACCGATGGCAAATATTATGCCAGAGCAAGCTGACTGCTGACTTTCGCAATGCATCTGTCAAGCCCCAATTTCATCATTTTACTGTTCCCCGCACACAACTCAAAATGCCTTCAGTTCGCTCAATCACTAACATGAGAGCCTAACAACTCTAAAGCAAAACCCAACAATCTGCCTCATTCAAATGTTAAACCCATGTCTACATTCAAATAGTGCTGCCATAATTATTTAATTTCACACCTGAGTCTTAATTCCTGTTTGCAGTTATAGCAAGAACTAAATGTTATGAAGTTCAAACACACAACAGCCTCAAACAGAAATCCACCTGCCTGCTAAGGCACTCATTAGTCTGAGAGCTTCATGTCTGGGCATAGTCCTGGTGCTCACTTAACTGCTGCTGGGATTCAAATGTGCTGGATCACGCGTTTGGCTTCTTGCAGACTGCACACCCTTATTCAGCAGGTCTTAAAAAACACCTCCAGAAGTCACTGCTTTTTAAACTTAAAAGCACTCTGGCAAAAATAGAACAGAAGAACTTCTCTCCATTTGACTAGCTAACACAACTATTTTGATTATGCCAACAGTTTCACTTTTCCTATGAACTTCACTATGCACAGCTAGAGTGTGTTTGTGGAGCTACATGAATAACAGCATGCCAGGCAGTCCCAAACATTATTTACAATTCAAACACTGACATCTGAAATACTGTACCAGCTTGGAACACCTTAACACCAGAAATTACAGACTAGCCAAAGTGTTCTCTTAGAGAGCAGAGCTGATCTGAGCTGTCTGGAAGATGCTGCCTTTAATGTGTGATTTTTTTTTAAAGCAGAACTGAACAGATTTGTATTACAGTGTCCCTATATTATACTCCAGCACTCTGTATTTCAAGAAGCATTAAATTATCAAGTCAATGCAACAAAAATACTCTAAAAATACAGAGCACGATGAACTGGAGTGATGAAGAGATTTTCTCCTTTACTTAGAAAACAGACCAGACTTTAATCACCTCATTACAACCCCTTTGGCCTGTAACACACAGCCTACAAGAATAAGAACAAACAAACAAAAATACCACATCAGGCCATAACCTGAAACATTATCCACAGTCAGCCAAAACAGAGTCAACAATGATAACCTACTCCGAGTTCAGGAGATAAAAGTTTCATTTTCCCTAAGCATTTCTGTCTGGGGACAGTGACAACATCCTTCCCAAAGGCCACTGCCCAGCTCCACTTTAACAGAACATCCACCTTGGCAGAAGAAAACATCATGAGTTGCCACTAGCTTGCCAACACAGCTTATCTATATTAAGTAGATGGTAAATAACCTTCATTGCTACGTGACAGTATCAGTTAGGGTTCAAAGTCATGCAAGTGAACAAAAGAAAACAGCCAGACTAACAAGGAAAAGTACAGCATGGTTTGGTGCACAGTTATCACAGAAATGTGTAATTTCAGTATCCGCACTTCTGTAGTACCCAAAGGCTCAGACTGAGAGTGACAGAGTGTTATTTGAGGGTACTCAGTGCAAGTCCCAAGTCCATTATCTAAGACATGATGCAAGACAGAGTGAGATGCAAGATTTAGTGAAAGACGACAAGAAATGGGAACATCTGTTAGCATAAACCATCACATGATTAGTTTCAAAAAAAAAGAGAAGATCGAATTACCAGGGGCTTTCCATCTTTCTCATAAAGTCATCTCAGATTTTAAATTAAAAAATCTGGGCCACCCTGCCTTATCACCCTTGAAAACGGGGAGTATGGCCAGAATCCCACCAGATCCTTCAATCCCACTTAGGAAAACACATGATAAAAACAGACTAACAACTTCTGAAGCGTTGTGATGTTTAGATCAGATTCTTATCTAAACATTTAACCTCTCCCTTAAATAATCACAGAACCATTCCCTTCCCTCCTACACACTTATGATAAGGGAAATTACTAAAAAAGCAGTTTAAAAGCTTTTAAAAGAAGCTTCAAATCTTCAAAATACCCCATAAATTCCAAAGGGCAAATACAACCTACATCAGCTACAAATCCCTGACACCATGGCTTTTTTCACTCAACTTATGTATTCACTTTTTTGAATATCCAATCTTCTCAATATTTCCTAATTCTCCAAAGAGAAATGGCCAGAGTTTTCGTTATTTAAAGATAAGCAGAGCCAGCATTTCTTGAACAGCTTTTCAGGATCTGCTTAAGAACATCAGCAGAGACAAACAGTGTCTGCTTAAAAAAAAATAATTATAACACTTAAAGAAAATTCTACAATATGAACACATGGCTTTCTTTTCCCCTGCCTTTTTTGTCCTTTTCCCTTAAAATCCTCAAAAGCAAAGGATTTATACTATGAACAGCAAGACCTTAAAAATTAGGCAGCCATAAATCTAAACTGGCAAAAAAAGTCCACGAGATGAACTATAAAGAAGGAAGTGATTAATGTATAGTACAAATACAGCTGATCTTTACTTAATAACCCATGGCAGCTTATTTTACATAAAGTCTTCTCAAACCATTTTTTTCAAACTCTCCATAATAAAATAGAATATAAACATTCTCACGAGCCTCACAGGGAAAAGTAGGAACTTTAAACCAAACCCTGAGAAATGTTTCATTTCAAGGACTGCAGATCTAACAGCTTCAGGTTAGACAGAGGCTTGGTTTCCCAACAGGTCCAAGACAACACCTCCTAGGCTGGTCACAACATGACCCAAACCCCAGCCTAGGGGTGACACTCAACAGCTTGTTCTGCACTAGAAAGAGGTGTTTGACAATAGAAAAGGAAGGAAGACACAGGGAATTTAACAATCTGAGTGATACATCCTCAGGAACAGTTTTCAGTTACCCCTTCCTCAATGGCCATGACAGGCTGCTTGTAAGCTGAAAATTTTCAATTCAGGATGAAAAATCCTGGCTCCAGAGACTTCTTAAAGCAACTTCACATTACACAAACACCAGGTTTATGCTCCCAAACCATCATTAACAATCAACACAATCAGGTTCATCGGTGCTCTTTTAAATCCAGAACACAACAGGCAAATCCTGCAGCTTTCAAAAACCAGTATCAGACCTGAGCCCATCAGGAGTAGCAGAAGCTCCAGCAGCTCCAGAAAATGGCATAACAATCCCAAAGGAATTCTAAAGGAAGTAATTCTAAAGCTACATAACCAACTGAAATAAAAATGAAGCATCAACTGCGGGTTACAGATAATTTTTTCATAACTGGGCAAGACTACCCCTGAACTGCAAGAAGTCACATTATAACCAAAAGACAACTCCTGCTGAAGAACAACCGTACTTCACTGCTGAGCATGGGCTGTGCTGCCAGTCTGCCCTAGTGGCAGCTGAAGGGCTTGTAAAAAAGGGTCTAAAGGGAAAAAGCACGGTATTTACCACATCATACTGATCATGGAAGGAGTTCTGTAATGAGACAACATGCCAAGCCACCCTCCAAAGCATTATCACAGAAGATAACACTTCACTGACTCTAAGTAGTTTTCTAAACTGAAAATTTTCTAAACCTTTGGAAATGGATTATTAGTAGAAATAACCCATTGCAGAAACAAATTTGGCAACAGAGGAGATCATTCTGACAAGAATTTCCTTCAATTCAGCATCTTTGAAAGTCTTCACTAATGCTGTAACTCTCATTTTCACTCAATACATCCTTTCTTTATTTTCCCTTAATGACTAAAAAACCACTGACAAGCTTACCACTAAACATTCCAGGACAAAGTACTTTATGTACACCTTGCATGGATGAATGTTCTTATAGAGTCAGCACTCCTTAAAAAGCTTTTTCTTCTATTCTTGTACATCTCTGCTGATATTTGGTAACCCTGACCATGTTTTGTTACCTTAATCAATTAAAAATACAGGAAATTAAATCAAATACAAATGTCCTGGATGCACTCTTCAGCAACAATTCCTCGAGGATGCAGGACTCAGATTTTTGCTAACATTTCTGCTGATGTCTGAAAAGGGCAGTAGTATTACACTGCTCCACTGAGCAGGTGGAAAAAGTCACGCAGTGAAGACTTCAGCTGTAGGAGGTTCTTAGTTTTATCCTCCACAGCCATCAGAAGAACAGATGACCCAAAGTGATCAGAAATTAAGAAAGCTCAACATCTTGTGAGAAGCAATGCTAAGAGCAAGAAGTGCCATTCTGAGTAGCAAGTGGCAACTGGTTTGTCACCAGTTTGAAGAGCCAGGTAATTAAAAATCAGGTAGAAATATCTTTGTCAACAGAACTCTGTAGTAACTGAAGCAGCTTTTCTCATGTCTTTTGCTCCCCAAGAGGTCCAGATGACACATGGAGTCCCCAGAAGCATGCTGTCAGAAACAGTTTCCTTAACTGAGGAAGCAAATCCCTTCAGCTGCCAAGCCACGCCAGTCCAATGATTCTGACCACAACAAATTCCAGCAGAACCCCTGGTTAATTGCTCAACTGATCCAAAACAACTTGAGCTATGCAAAGAGCAGAACATTCTTTTGTTTTTCTCCATCATCAAATGGCTTAAGGTATCCATCAGTAAGGATGACATGCTTCATACTGCAAAACCAATGGATCAGGAACAAGTGCATCATACATGTGCAGAGAAATTCTGACTCCATGAACAAGTTATACCCATGAGACGAAGTCATAAAGAATGATGTTCAAGAAAAACTATCCAAAAGGTTATGACCAAAATAAAGTGTGTAAATTCGCTAGCAGAGGAACACCAGCGCTGGAAGAGGCATCACATGGCAGGTGTCACTCCTGAGTCTGTTTTCCAAGGTGCAATAAAAGCTGCGTGTCTCTGTCTCCAGGTACCTAAGACCTCTGGTGTTCCAAATGTCTCGAATTCTTCATCTTCAGCATCTCCCAGCATCCCACCTTCTGTCCATCCTTGCAACTACAATTTCAGACACCTGTTGTTATTCTTTCTTCCCTTCTTTTCTTGTATCTCATCACCATGATTACTGCCTTTCACCAGCAAACAAAGATCCCTGCAACACTCCTCTTTTGCAGCTTCAAAATAACTGTGACCAGGCAGAGAAGAATCTCAGTTGACATCATTTTCTTCCTAATTGAGTGCACTGGAGTCTATCTTGACAGCATCTGAAGAAGAATCAGAAGAAAAGGGATTACATTATGATCTCAGTGGTACAAGAGCTGCTCTTTGCAAACGCAGCTGTTCAAAGAAAATGCAGCTCTACTGCTAAGGTTCATGTCTAATGAAACACAAGACATGGTCTCCTCTAAGAATTGCCTGATGTAGGAAGAGATTTATTCTTGCTCTATATTCTTGGGCTTGCTGCTTGATAAAAAATAGAATCAAAATAATCCACTGGGAAAAAGAAAGCTATTTGCAATGATTCAACAACACCCATTTTTAAAGAAAGCAATCCCGAGGCTGTAGTTTGAGCACTGCATTAGAAGCCAACTCACAGTTACAAAAGGGCATTGGCATTTTAATGATTCAGTCCACGTGTGGCAGCTTTCCCTGAGAGCTGCAAACACTCCATCCTGGTATATGTGCTCTTACAACGTTAACTTAAATGCCACTCTCCTCAATGGACCTATTAATTCAACACAGACTTAAGTTAAGTCAACTTAAGACAAACTGTTAAGTCTAATTTCCAGCTGTGAAATCATCACAATTCTGCCTCTACAAGCACCTGGTTTCAGGTGGAGTTCAGCTGCTGTCACTACCTGAGAATGAGTGTCAGCATCTGGTCAGCTAAAGAGAAGTGAATGAAAGGTTCTCCTCTAGCAATGGGACATACGTAAGCTTCTAAAAATCTGACTCCTCCTGAGACAGCAATCCTCTGGCAAATCAGCAAAGTCACAAGGCACCAGCTGCCCTCCAGGACAGTCCTGCCCTTTGACCCCACCGGGAATTGCTGCCACCCTCTCCACTTTACCAATCCCACGTGCTGGGCTGCAGGCGCAGCTCAGGTCTCTGGTGAGCTCCCCAAGGGGTCACTGACTGCAATGCTGCAGGGCTGCACCTGCCTTGTGAGCCACGGCAGGGGACTGGACACCTCCAGGCAGGTGCATGGGTTTGCCTGCCACCTGTGCTCGTTACTTTAGGGGCCTTCATCAGGGCAAAACACCCTACTCAAAACTGTCTGTACCTCTCTCACATCAGGAAAATACACAATGTGGTTTGTCCATTAATGAAAAAGACAGTAAGATAATAATTTAAAAATTTCATCTGTCATTTAGTTTTCCTGTAACTCAAGTATTTGGCTCCTCAGTAAAGCTGATGACAATGTGGACAGATTCTTTGTTTCCATCTTTACAAAAACAGCAGTAGTAAGCAGCCCGAGAGAAGGTAACAAACAGGTGGTGATCACATGAAAATCTGAGGTCAAAAGAGCCAACACCTGCCAGACAGTCACAAGTTTCAGTGTGAAGCCTTCAGCACTAACTCCACCTGCCTCCTGTCACCCCTCTACTCACAAAGAGAAACAGAGCAGACAAAACCAAGACAACTGTACCTTGCAGGGCCAGCTTGTCATCCTTGGTAGCTTGTCCTCGTTGGCCTTCTCCTCAGATTGCAGAATTCCTTTTCCCACTGCAGAATTCATCCACTCCTTCGGGAAGCATCTTTAAAGCAGGGTGACTTCACGAATGGATTGTCCACTAAGAAGAAATCTGGCACTTTAGTTATCCCAAAGTTTTAATGCTTGCTTGCTTGCTTTGAATCCTCAGTCTGTGTATTCCACTTGTCAGCACTGAGACTCCTTCCAAATCTGGCAAACATTTGCTGCACCATGGAATAAACCATCCTCCAAAGGAACAAGCTGTCTGTGGCTGGGACCTTGGGTAGCTCCCGTTTCCAAGCAGGCTTCAGCTGGATGGGTGTCCAAGTGCTCACAAGCACCACAAGTGAGCAGTGTGGTTAGTGCTGAAGTTTCAAGGAAGGAACTATCCAGGGATAAGAAATTAACAGCACGTGCTACGGGTGAGACAAGCAAAAAGACTTCCAAGAACTGGACAAAGCCATACAATGCTGGAGACCTCAAAGAGCATGCCCAGAGAAGAGAGGCAGTACACTGCAAGGGGAAATTAGGAAGAGATACTGCATGGGTACAACTGCAGCACCTGAGACCTCTCAACCAGCCCAAGGAAGGAGCCTTTCAGGCAAAAGTTGCAGTTAATCGCTGTAACCAAAGAGTAACTCAGAAAGTGTTGCCGTGCAGGACTAAACCATGTGAAGTTCTGCAATCTGAAGCCAGCTCAGGTAACAATGTCAGAACACTTGTTTCTTAAGCCTTCTACTTTCTGGGTTCAGGATGGAAGAGGAGCCCTCACAATTTTTTCCTCTTTTCCGATTAAATTCTTTCCACGCCACAGGCACAAGCCTCACCGTCCTGAGGGAGCAAGACTTGCTAGTTTGTCCTGATTAAGCCTTCTCAGCAAAAAGGTATTTAAACTACGAGAAGGTTAACTAAAAGCCATTAGACACGAACACTAATTAACAAAAACTCTCAGGAGCTGCTCAAAACAATCCCCCCCTATTCCCAGTCGTGTCACCAAGGGAGACCAGCAGCAACCCGCAGCAGCACCACTCGCGTCCCTCCGGCCCGAGGGGGGACAGGACTGGCGCGTCCATCACACGGTTTCTATCTACACGGCTCCGTCTGTCAGAGCATGGCCCCGGGGCGGCTGCGGGGCCCCTCCGCGCCGGAGCACCCGCCGAGGCAGCCGCCTGCGCTGGGGGACGGCGCCGACCGACCCCCGGCAGACCCGGAGCCGCTTCCGGAGCGCGGGGAGCCCCGCGGCCCGCCCGGCGCGCAGCCCGATCCCGCGGCCGGGCCCCCGGGGCGCGGACTCCCGGCCGCCCCTCACCTTCTTGAGGGCGGGCACCAGCAGCCCCCGCCACTTGGGCGCGTTCTCCTCGCTGAAGAACTCGTAGAGCAGCGCCTGCGCCTGCATGGCGCCGCCGGGGCGGGCCGGGCGGGCCGGGAGCCGCGCGGGAGGGCCGGCGGCGCTCAGCGGGAGCCCCGGCGCTCCCCGCCGCCGGCGGGGGCGGCAGGCCCGCAGCGGCGGGGGGCGGCGGCTGCCGCATTCCCCGCCCCGGCTCGCGGGGAGGCCGCGGGGGGCGGGGGGGGCGCGCGGCGGGACGGGGTCGCGCGCGGGCCGCGAGGGGGCGGGTCGGAGCGCGAGCGCCGCCGCCTCCCCGGTCCCGTCCTCGCCCGCTCCGTCGGCGGCCGCGGCGCATGCGCGGAGCGGCGGCGCCCCGCGCCCCCGCGCCTGCGCCTCGCCACGCGCGGCCGCGTCCTTCCTGGCGGAAGTGACGCCGGGGCGGGCCGGCCGCGCGCGCCCTCTGTCGGCAGGAGGACGAATGGCGGATCCCTGGAACAGCCGGTGGTCCGGGGTCAGGGACGGGCGGGGGTGGATCGGGCTCGGACAGACGGAGATGGATCGGTGTGGGACACACGGGGATGGATCGGTATGGGGCACACAGGGATGGATTTGGCAGAGACAAGAAATATTCCAGGAGGCCTTGTGTGGATAGACGAGGAGCTCTTGGACAAGATCAGACACCAAAAGGAGGCCTGTGGAGGGTGGAAGCCAGAGCTGAAGCCTGGCAGGTGTACAGAGAGGTTATCCAAGCAGCCAGGGATCAGGTTAGAGGAGATAAAGCTTTGAGAGAATTAAACATGGCCAGGGACATCAAGGAGAAAAAGAAAAGCTTCTGCAGGTGTGTGGGTAATAAAAGGAACACTAGGAAAAATGAGGACCCTCTCTGCAAGGAAAGGGGAGACGTGGGGAAGGAAACTTGTGATGTGGCAAAGGCTGAGGTGCTCAATGACTTTTTTGCCCCTGTCTCCACCAGGATGTGCTCCAGCCACACTGCCCGAGCTGCAGAAGGGAAAAGCAGGGACTGGGGGACTGAAGAGTCACCTGTTGGAGAAGATTGGATTCAAGGCTATCTAAAGCACCTGAAGCTGCACGAGTCCATGGGACCTGATGAGATGTTTCCACACTAAAGGAACGAGTGTCTCCCTCCCCAGACAAACTTCTACAGCTTCTTCTACACCACTCATAGATGATGCAGGCCTTCCTGTATTTTAGGTGTGTTTCCTTGGAGGAAAGCAAGAGGTTTGGGCACATTCCCTATTTCTACCAACTATTTTCCCATGCAATCCTCCAAAACCCAGCAGGGCTATTGCCAAAGCTGAACCCTGTGGGGTGTAAGGAATGTCCCCTGCCTGGGGGGACACATCCACCCCCACCAGTGCTCATGGCATTGCTGGGCTCCCCCAGCCCCACTGCAAGCTCTCCGTGGCAAAGCTGCAGGCAGCCAGCACCGTGCTTCACCTTGCACAGCCATTGCTTTCAGTTAGGGGCTGTGGGATGCAGAATTTGAATCTGAACCCCCTCTTTCTTATGCCACCAGATCCAGTTTCTGACACAGGCAGGCAGCACTGCATGGAGAGATGGGCAGGTAAAAGATAAAAGTAGTGTTCATTGCCCTGTGATCCCAGCTCCCAGGAGCACTTCTGTAACACACACAGTGCCACTGCTTCCTTTGTTCCCTGTAAGGAGGCTCAGTTTGGGCCAAGGCTCAAGCTCAGCCCCTGCACTGATCAGGTTTGGCTGCCAGGCTGGTGCCTGATCCTGTGGTCACATTAACCCTCCTACCTGGCCAGCAGCTCGTTCCAATTGATAGGAGCCAGTGTGGAAGGGACCGGGAGGAGGAAAAGGGAAGCACAGAGGTGGTTGGAGGAGCTGTGTCCATCATCCATGGCAGAGGCCTTGCTGTAACCTCATGGTGCCTGGGTTGGGGTTTCCTGGCTCTGACTGGGCTCCCAGCAGTCAGCCACACACTGATCCTAATCCTACACCAGGATTCCAGTCATAAGCTCCTACCAGGCATGGCTCAGGAGAACTTTAGTTCAAGGCAGCTTCAGGTCTAGCAAAGGAGACCTTTTGATTTACCAGCCACCCATGCTCCTGGGCTCAGCTGTCAGCAGGGTAGGCAAGCAGCTTGAGATGTGGGAAAGGCAGTTTTGTGGCACAAACCCCAAATCCTGCAACAGGACAATTCCTCAAAAAAGCAGGAACTCTTCACTTTTTATCTTTGAGGCTGGAGAGCAGCATGGGAAAAGCAAAGCTGTTCTGATTATACCAATAGACTGGAAACATGCCCTAGCACAATGCTCCCTTCTTCCCACATGCTGCTGCTCTGTCCTCTATCTTTAGCCCTTCCAGCTGCATCTCTGCATGCATGCTTGTACCAAAAATGCCCAAGCAGAGTAAAAACCAATAGCCCTTAGCCTCTAGTGCCTATAATTCAGCAATGGCCTGGGGAACCTGGCCCCAGCTGCTACAGGACCCCCTCAGGAAGAAGCATTTCACAGCACATCAGCTGTAGTGCACTCTGCTAAAGCTGAGTGACTTTCTGCATGTCCAAGTGAGGAACAGTCCACAGGAGGCAGGATGGAAATTGCCCTTGGGGATTTCACAAGGGTGCTGTGAAACACACACAACTTCTCAGCTTTTCTGAGAACTCAGCTGCTCAGCAGTGAAGCTTGTGCCACCACCTCTTCCCCCAACAGGGTGAGGTGACACTCAGGACAAAGAACAGCCACGATGGGGCTGGCAGAAGCAATGAGCTTGAGGCCCACAGGCAGAAAAATAAACCTGCTGAAAAAAAAAAAAGAAAATCAGTTTGGCAATCAACACAAGTGGAACAGCAGGAAATGGAGGGAAGAAACCACACAGGGTGGAATATGGGAAAGACTTAGCTCAAATCTACATGTCCACTGCCCAAAGGTCAAAAGGGTAGTGATGCCAACCCAAACTGAGTGGAGCTTCAGCAACCTCTGTTCATACATTCAGAAACGCCCAGCTTCTGTGTTTGGCACAACCATTTAATAGCAGAATTGAAAACTCAGTATGTTCCATTTTAGTCTTATGTGGAAAATCAGTGCAGGTGATAATCTAATTGTACAACAACATGTTAAAAAAATTTATTTTACATTATATACATTAGGGAACATATTTCAAAGCATTACCCATCACAACAATAACGCAGGCCATAAATCACTTTTAATTTAGTTTGGTTTTAGTGTATATTATCACAATAAAATATAAAGAACATATACAAAAAAAGGAGTCAAATGTGTGCATTTTGCTTAAAACTTGGCATTTACACACTCCATTGGAAAATAGCAATCAAAAATACTTCTGATCAAAACTAAGTTCCCGTGATGCGTAGTAACCATTGTATTGTTTCAATGAGGTAGTAACTAAATTTTGGCCATGTGTTAACATCCTAAAATCAAGAAAAGTGTGAAAATGGTTATAAGGCCAAAAAAAAGAAAGTCAAAATGGCAACATCTCTGAGCCATTTCCACAATGTGGAATGTTGCTCCTTTTCATCGTGATATGAAACTAGTAAGACAAACAGTAATAACTACTTTTTATCATTGTATACACTAATAATTCAAACACCTATTGCAGAATTACAGCCAGGTACCACTAGTCTGGGACTGACACCCATCCATAAGGTATTGTTTTCAAGCATAGAGAAGTAATCATAAGGAAAGTTTTAATTAAATATAAAAATACAGGTGTTTAACTGGTTTGTTTCACAAAGGAATCTACCCAAATAAACAAAAAAAGGAACTTTGAAGCCCAAGTCATATCCACAAAGTCACAGCTTACCTTTGTGACTAAATACATCACATCTCAATACATTGTGCAAACATGAACACCAGTGTGTTGTATTGAAATTAAAACAAGATTGTAATCTGATTACAGCCTTGGTTACAATTTCTAAAAGTTAATATTTATTTGTATTAGTAAATTACATATAATAAAATACAATAGTGTTGCTAAATGTACTATATTTGTTGCTAGAATCCCACTTTATAATAAACACATGAGACGTCCTCATAATAGTACCCCGATTTAATTTCTGCATCCTCAGTGACTTTTACATCTGTACAGGTAAGACACTTGTACTTAACAGGAGGACCTCTATCTACAGAAAGTCAGTGTAGGGCTTCAGCAAGAAGTTTCACTGAAAAATACTGCATATGTACAAAGATTACATAACAGTAAATTAAGCACTTCTGTGGTATCATAATGCTTCTGTGTCCATACCACAAACAATTCTCATCTTCCTCTCATGCCACAATAAATTATAAAGTAACTGAAGTGGGGTTACTGCAGCTTTTGTGCAATTCCAGCCAGTCACGAGTGCCGCTGCAGCAGGAGTGTTCTCCTCACAGTGAGCTGCCTGCCACGTGCTGCTCTCAGTAGCTGTTCTCATGCCCTGCCAGGATGTACAAATTGCTGTTGGCTGTCGGGTTGTCCGTCGGCCTGCTCTCCAGCACCACGACCCTAAAATGGAAATTTAAAAAGCCACAAAGTCAAGTGATCCTTCATTTAAAAACAACCCTGGGTTTAATTAAATATTCTTTCCTAGGATCCATATGACTGGCTGTTATTACTCTTTCCCTAGATGCCTTTAGTCCAACACCCCCTCAAACCAATGACAACCTCAAAGCAAGCTCCTGGTCTTATCCAGACAAGGTCTCCAAGGATCTCCCACAGCCTCTCTGGGTTCCTGCTAGTGTTGAACCATCCTCACCAATCATGTTTATCCCTTTCATGCAGCTGGGAATTCCCTTGCTGCAATGTATCCCTGTTGCCTCTCAACCTTCTAGTGAAGGTCCATCACTCCCCTACTGGGCTTGTGCTTTCCTGGAGCTTTGCAAAGCAAACCCATTCATCAGGCTCCAGTTCTGAGAGCTGTTTTTCTGCCTCTTGCCACAGGAATCACAGATGAACAAAGCTGATTCTTTTGTGAGCACCTCTAGTTAATCTCTGAGCCTGTGCAACCTAATCCACAGAAACTTCCTCCAGCTCTGAAAGTTGCAGAGACAAAATTAGCAGGCAAAGAGAATCCTCACGGAACGGACTACTATGTGAAAGTCTTTTCTCTTACTTTTTCTTGCCACCCACTTTTGGCCATCATTAGAGACAAGAGACTGGTTACATAGGCCTGCAACTGCAAAGATCATAAAGGATGTCCTAGACCAGACCTTTCTCTTCAAGAAGCAAAATTAGCCATAACAACTTGGTTTCACAAACTATTTAAAAATTTTTCATCAGGCAAGAACTGCTAAAACTGCTAAACAGACCAGGAGGTTCATGATTGACTTCTCCTCCACAAACATCCTGAAGTGAAGGCAAATTGTGGGAAACTCAAATCCCTCTTGTGGATTCAGACAGTGAAGTTTGCTTGATGCAAAACTAAAAAATCTGAAAAAAAACCTGACCTCTACTCAATGTGTTTCACAAAGGGAATGACGCCTCATGAAATGAGGCGATTCCGTGCCCATGAAGAGAAAGCAACACACAAGCTTTCATTAGACTGCCATCAGGGTTTTTGCTTCTCAGAACACCAACTCCTATGAACTGCCTGGGAAAGGACTCCTGTTACTGGAAAAAGGCTTCATACTCAAGCACAAAACGGGACAGAGATGCAAGGAAAAGGGTATATGAATAACCTGCAATTAATGTTTGTTGCAGAGCAAACTCTTTAAACATTGTCTTAGACCTGAAAACTATCAGAGCAAGGCAGGAACAGATGGGAGCATATTTGGGGAAGAGGACATTCTTACAAGGCAACTTTTTGCCATGTCATTCTAAGATGCCACATGGGTTCACTGCAAGCAGTGTATAACAGAGGCAATTCTCAAAAGAAAAATTAAAGCCTGTCTTTGCAGTTCTTGTGAATTCATTACTGGTGAAACTGTCAGATAACATGCACTCCCCTGAAGACAAAACAGCTGCTGCTTCTGTGGCTCTTACAGAAGTACAAAGTTCAACACCAGGGCAGAGAAAGTTGAGGAGGTCGGTGACACTCCTAAAAGAGCACTTGGGTCACACAGACAGGTCCCAAAAGCAGATGCCAAAGAGCAGCTACACCAGGAGCTATCAAGAGCTCCTACAAGACCTGAACTGTCATGTTGGGAGAAGAACTGATAGATTTCCTTTCTGGGGTGAAAGTGAGATATTTAAATTTTTAAGTATTTTTTGCACTTATCTCCAGAAGCAGATTTTGATGAGCTACTGCTGCAGAACATCTGAAAGTAAAGATTTCACCAAGCTAAACAAAAGAATTACAGTACAAAAATGAAAACACTCTTGAAATTGTGACTACAGCCAAGGAAAAGCTTCTTGTCTGGCTGAGTACTTCTAGAAGCTCACAAACACTTTTAAAGGTTTTTATTTTTTTAAATTTAAGAAAGAGAAAAGTAAAAGTGAAGAACTGGAAGGGAGACATGTATACAAAGGAATGTCTAAGATGATTAAAAAAGAATTTGCAAGAAACATGCAAAAAGAACTTTTTGCAAGGTAGGAGAACACACATTATTCCTTTATTGTAGTATGCCCTGTTTACTTCTCATCTTACCTGTCAGATCCCAGAAGCCTGAATATCCTTGTATTATCAGAAATTTCTTGTGTGATCTAGACAATAAAAATAAATATTTACATGTTAAGAGAACAAGTGTTTTCATTTTGTTTTTAACATTAGTCAAGAGAAAAGAATTGACTGTGACTGATGTTACAACTGACTGCCAATTAAAATCCAATAGAGATTATAATGCAACTGTCACTTTTAACTAAGATAAAAGTTTTCTGTAATTCCTCTCACATTACATGAATTCCTCTGGTAGCCACTGCAAGCAGAACAGCAGGGTTCAGCTAGATACTTGATTTAGCAGTGTCACTCTAGAGTGTATATCCAAAAATGGGTCAGGCAAATCACACAAAACACATTTTGCTGAAATGCTGAATTATAGTAAGAATGCATTAAGTTAATATTCTGAAAACCTCAGAAGAGAAACAATCTAATCTGTGGTACTTATGCCTACTGCAAAAAGAAAACTTCATCTTCTGACATTTCAGATGAGTGCAACAGACCTGTGTGTTCTGTTGGTGAATTGCACTTGTGTGATACATCTTTATGATCACATGAATATCAAAGCACCCAGAAAACCACAGTGTTCATTAACAAAGTCACCAAAGCCTGGTGCATACTCCAAAGGGTATTTAGCTGCTCCTCTTCTACACAGCCGAATTTCACACTCCTGGGGAAAGTAAACATTCTTATCTCCTTCACAGACCCTAGTAAAGTTAGTTGACCTAGTGAATTCACTTCTGGTGCAGAGAACTTGCAAGAGAATTTTAATTCACAGCAATGAAATTCACTTTTCTAAGAAAATTAATTTCTACTTTCTGCGAGGTTAAGGCTGTACAATCTTTGCCCAAATTTTGAACTTCTTGTGTAAGAATTCACAGTTCCCTCTTTCATTTTTCACGCTTGATCAAACCACGGCAGGAGGTCACAGCTGTGGAAGGAAATAACTGCCAGCAGCTCAAGTCATCCCCAATTGGATCAACTGTATTAGAATAGGGAGTCTAAACTAATGATGTCCTCAAAGAAAGAAATGCTGCAAGTTAAGTCTGTCAGCTTTTTGTCCCATGCAATAACTTCCTACCTACTCTGTAGTACAAAATTTCCCCCAAAGTAACAAGTATGGTCAAGACCTGAGCCTGGCACTGAAGGCTTTTCATAATACAGCAGAATATAAATGTATTTCTTTTAGCTGCAGCCAGTGGGACAGCTAATAGAGATAAGGAATTTAAAAAGGCCCAAAAGCTTACCCTAGATGTGTTCTACAGAGAAAAAGTTCTAGGTGGCTTGCTTTTCTGTCAACAGCCCAGTTCTGCTTTCAGTTCTTCATTTAGGTTCTGGCTTTGGCTTGACAGCAACAAAGCAAGCCAGTGTCCCTAACATAAACAACAAAATGCATCCATTTGGATTGCAGCACACTGGGACATGGCCTCCCCAGTTGGAGCAGAGCCACTGAGTGCACTACCAATGGGTAGAGCAATGCAAAAATGCCATAATAAACATTTGCACCTTGGAAATAAGAAGCAGTCTGACTCCAGCCTTTGGTTCACACAGAGCAAGCTCACTGTTAGCACAGACTGGATGTGTGCCTCACAACTGAGGCTTTGTGCAAGTCAGGGTAGTGCTGGAACAACATGGGATACCTAAGCTTGGTGGGGTGTGACTGTAGGTGTACCTTAAAATACAATTAGTCATAATGAGCTCAATTTCTCAGCCAATCCAACACTGATGTAACAACTGGTAATATTTGTAAATATTTATTAATAACCAAATTAATTAAATTCCTACAAAGTACAGCATTTTCACTAACAGGCACACAACATTTGCAGCAAGATAAAATAAAAACTATTGGGGAAGGTAGTTATAATGGTTTAACTCTGTCTAAAAATCACATCAAGTGGGCTAAAAAAGTGACTACAAGGAGATTTTAGGAAAAAAACCAAACCAACCATCTTTAGGTCAATCTGGTATTCTTGCATTGAAGATGGAAAAATATTCCTCGTGAAAGTTAGGCAATTCTTCTAAAGTATTTGTAAGCCAAGAGAACATGGAAGAGACTAAAAACTATCAGGCAACTCATTTGACACTGTAACAAAAAGCTGAAGTTTAGCAGTGGAACCACTGGCAAAGCTCAGATTTTTGCATCCATATGTGAGAGGCTGAGGAACTGACAGTGGTCTTCATAGCAATTTTAGGTGAAGATTAATATCACCAAGAATTAGACTTGGGTATTTTCTATGGCATCCTGGCCCAGTCTTTTGTTTTTGCTTTGCTTATCAGATGTGAGGGAGTTCTTGTACAGCTCCACCAATGCCTTATAGCTTATGAAACAAGCTTAGAATGAGAATCCAGCTCCTAGGTGTAACCTAGGAAGTTAATGAAATGTTTCACTCTTTTTCAGACAACAGCATTGTGCATTTCTCCTCCATGAGGCTTACATTAGAAGCCAGAATTTGAAGCAAAATGTAGTACTCACCTCATTTGATCTAAAACTCCTTCCTTGCATGCCGTGTTTCCAGAACGCTAACACACTGTCTTGTAGACAGACTGGTAAGAAAGAACACTGGAATCAGTTTTGAGGCATGAACTCAACCCTTGCTTTTAAGGTCAAAAGCACAAGACTGTAGTTTTGAAATCTGTACATGTATGTTCCATTGTATGACATCCACCCACTCAGACAGCAAAATGTCTCCCAGAAATCACTGACCCTGCCTCAAAAGTAGCTGCATTTATACATTTATTTGTTTAATGAGCAGGGTTTAAAAACATTTCCACCTAACCAGAAAATATTCTAAATGTCTAGTCCTAAATGTGTCATTTTCTTTGAACAGGAAATCCCTTCAACACTTGCAGACAATATGTATGGAATTTTAACAGAAAAGTTCCAGGAGCGTCTTTGGAGACACTGCCAGGACAGCAAAGGGCACTGGAAGCTCATTTTATGACAAGCAGAGTGAGGACTACAGTACATGCAGAGGTCCCAGAGTGAGGAGCTTCAAGTACATTGAATCCTTCCTTCCCTCCCCTTCCCAATCATCAAAAGCCATTAAAGTAATGCTTTCAGTGGCAATGTTTTCTCATCCTCTTCTCTGTGGGAGGTTATCTTTGGACAGCCTGAAACTTTAGAGCTTCTCAGAAATAAACACCCTGCAACTTCTGATGTTTTTAGAACCCACTGTTCCTCCTCTTTTGCTGCTATCCTTCATCTGTGCACACATCCCTCCAACCCCTCTTTCAACAGCAGGTGGTGCAATCCAGGTATGTAACTACTGGAGAATTGCCAAAATAATTTATTCTGTTTCACAAATTTAATTCATTCAAATTCTACACAAGGAAACAAAATTTATGCAACCTGTGACGTATCATATAATTTAGTCTTTGAGCTGCTTTATAAAAATGGACTGCACAAACCCACATGCAAAATGAGTTAGGCATGGGTGATTCAATGTTTATGTAGGTTCTGTTAAGGTACTCCCTTAGAGGCTAGAAGTCTTCATCATGCTTCCAAGACATTTAGCTTAATTCTAAGAAGACTCCAGGATTATTACTCCATTCCAGTTGTTCCTAGGAAAGCACATGCTGAACATTTCATTGAGTCTTCTCACACAAAGTGAAATGAGTGAGGTAGTGCTCCAAATGCCAAAGACTAGACAAGCAGCATACCTAATTCTTTACTGCAACATCGAACAAGCTAATAATAGAAGATCTAAAATTGCAAGGGACTCAAAAGGATCACTTAGAGCATCATCCAGATGTTGCATGAGCTCTAACAGGCTTGGTCCTGTGACCACTTCTCTGGGGAGCTCAATCTAGTGATCAATCACCCTCTGAGTGAAATGTATTCTCCTAATATCCAACCTCAATTTTCCCATATGCAACTTCATATAATTTCCATGTCTTACTGCTGGTCATGACCTTTGGCTGCCAGACCACGATGTTGACTCATCTTCAGCTTGCTATCAATCCCAGCCCCCAGATCTCTTTCTGCAGACCTGCTCTCAAGCCTCTCATCTCCAAGTTTGTACACATAACTGGAACTACCTCACCCCAGATGCAGAATCCACCACTTGCTCTTGTTAAATATCATCCAGATGGTGATTGCCCAACTCTCTGACCTACAGGGATATTGAAGACTAATAATGAAACCCAGCTTACCTATTGATTCAATCTGAAAGTCAAACGTGAGCTCTGACGACAGTTTGCGACTGGATTTTAACCTGCCTTGCAGATTCACTATTTTTATGCAGCCTAGACAATAAATAAGGATATGTTAGCCAAGGATTCTTTAGTACAGAACCTAATTTGAAGACAGACAGCATGCATGTGTATGCATACATATATATATATATGTTTAGTTGATATTAAACTTACAATCCAAACACACCAAAATGGTATCTCTCTCCAGCTGGGTTACATGGACAACACTCGTCTCCGTAGTGTCTGGAAAAAAATGGCAGCATTACTTTGTAACAGACATTAGCATGAAATTTGAAATTCAAGTTTTAGAGATTGAGACATTTTGATGGATTAGTGTGTTTTATCTACTTAAAATCATCATCTTACCAGTGACATTACTGTCTCTTAGAGATGCATGTCCACTTATCCAACATGTTGGCTGTGACAGGAAAATTGAAGTTACAATACTGAAGTACAGACTTCCTTCAGCCTTTTCTGAGCCATTTCACAAAACAAAACTGACATGTACATTGTTCTCCATTTATTCTCTCTTGGTTCAACTGAATATTGCTGTTGCAAAAAGTCAGATATATGTGACTGTCCATACCATGCTGTTTCACTGCACTTTTCTTCTGTCTTTATTTCTAAATCCTGATAGGGACTTATATACCATTACTTAATTCTTGCTGCTATTTGCAGATGTTCCAACCCCAGATATTCCAAAAACAGGGGCTTATTTCCTTCTCCAAAACCTCAAAAGAAGGGCTATTTTTTTTCTCTTCTTGGTTACAGCTCCAGCAGTCTCCATCACAGCAAATGGGAATTTGACCCACAGGTGATTAGTGGACATGTCAGCTCAAAAGAGAAGTGTAGTTTTGGTCCATTTGTTTGTTAACAGTAAAGTTACACACAAAGCAACTCTTACTAATTCAACATTACTGCCAGATTCTGTAGGCATCTTTCATATAGCAAAGAGAAACTCAGTAAATCCATTAGACATGAGAAATTAGACATTACCTAGAACACAAGCAACTTCCAGTTAAAATTTTAAAAAACAAAAATCTGTTTGCATCATTGCTCTCCTGCCAGCAGGGGACAGGAATAAGCTGATGCAACAGAAGGGTTTAAATTTGATCTACAAAAATAGGAGAAAACAACATAGACACAACATGAGAACACACAAGTAATTTAAGGAAATTATAACAAAGTGTGGAAGGCACAATGCAAAGAAAGAACAGAGAAGGGATTAGTGCTCTTGTATTTATGCACCAATGCTGACAATGTTAAAAGAGAAATGACAACAGGACATTTCTCTTCAGGGTGCTTCCTTTATGGGTTGTGCTATAAATTCACACAGTTACAAGTAGGAAGGAATGAGAATAAAATGCATTGTCTGAAGTAGTAAAGTGTGTTAATTTGCCATCCATTGCTCACTTTGGGTATTCTAACTATACTTTAAACTGTGTCAAAATCTGATTCACTTTTCAGCAGCAGCAAGATCAGTGGGTCTCTTCCTGGAGGGAACTGTTCTTCCTAGTGAATTCCACAGTACACACTCATCTGGACTCCTGCACATGTGTATGCCAGCACAGAGCTATGTATAAATTCACCATGAACCAACAAGGGATCAGTGACAGGCAAAACCAAAGATATTTACTGCTTCTGAACCTGCCAGCTATGGTTCCTTACTGCATCTAGGTTCAGGGGGCAACCCTGTAACTCTAAAAAAGTAATGCTTAGCACACTTCCATGAGAGAATTTCTGCTGTTGCATCTCTGTGAGATGGTGGCCATCTCACTTAGGGTGCCCACACTGGTGATAGACAGGCACTTGGTTTCCTGCTCCCAGTGGTCCTAATCCTTTTTGTTTTCCATAAACACCAGAAGAATGCTCTATCTCAGCAGGAGGTGGCAATACCATTTCTAACCATAGTGACACATTGCAGGAAAACCAAAATACATCTTCCAGAGATGTCAAAAGGAATTGCTCAGAATGCAATTTTACTAAAACCTATTAAATAAACAGAAGTCATGGTGCCAGGATAGAGCAAAAAACAGCACAGGGGGTAATAAAGTGCTGCCTAATTTATGGAAATGCAAGAAACTATAACTCCATCCTCTGCTATACCAAAAATCTCAAGGAATCCAATCAGTTTAACAAAGAGAAACATAAAAAAAAGAAGCGCACGTGCAAGCAGGTTCAACCAGATACCCCTTTAAGCACAGAACTTGCAATTATCACTCAGCCTTAATGATTTAACCATTTGCTTCCTTAGAGAAGCCTGCCTTTTAGTGCTTCAGCTATAAGAGAAGAGCAAAGAACATTTTGGAATGCAATGACAACAGCACACAAACCTGTTTCTGTAAACCACGAAGAGGTAGAATTTGGGTTGACAGTCTCAAACTTCACCACCTGGTTGAAGTCTCTTCCTCTACTGACACCAACACAAACTAAAGGGAATTCCTGCTCAGGGACTACCAGCATTTCAAACAATCTCAGTGGACAAGGTACAGGAAAATCTATGTGCTAGATGAATAAGCAAAAATAGATATTAGGAGGGAAACAAATGTAGTCTGAGATGTTACTAGGTATTCAAACTGTATGGCAAATATTATGACCTACTTTATAATGTTAGGTTTACTTCTTCAGATAACAGGAATTGGTAAATACAAAAGGCCTGAGTTAAGAAGCTTGGAGCATCTCATATACAGTTAAAATAAAACAGCATGTCTTTTATCATGTGTGTCCTTTGCAGCTGTCCACGGACAACAAGAGTGCTCATCACTGCTCTCCCTGGCTACTGAGCCTCTAAGCCTCCTCTTCCAGGCTGATCAAGTTATAGCAGCTGCCTTTTTATAAACATGAGCCCACCCTGGCTCTGTCTCTTCAGGTGATGTCAGATGGGGAGATAACTAGCATTTCTGAGCACCTCAGTGTCAAAAAACATCGAATAAATGGTCACCTTCTCTCTAGTATAGCAGCAAGACCACTGTTAACCCATGTCTCAGCCTGCCAGCCTCAGTTTTCTATTGTGCAACTGAAGGGCAATGTTCAGAGAGAAAAGGACTTGGTTCTCTAACTGAAGTGCACCCCAAAACCATGAACATTTATTTTGAGTCAGTTAATACATGACACATTTAAATACTTATTTTCAATATCATAAAACAGAAGCCAAGAGAAAAGTCTAATAAATCAAGAAATGGCTAATACTTATTCTTAACAAGCCACTACAAGATAACTAGAAGACAACATGAGAGTAATTGTAATTTTACCTTGATTAACATAAATTTTTGCATTGGTTCAACCCATTCTAACAAAACAATGCTAGACTGTAGTGCTCCACAAAGGTACTTGTGGCCTGTGTAGGGATTTCTCACTGCCAAGAAAGGATAGAGAATATTAGTGTACTAAGCACATGCAAATTATAAACAATTTCCAACTATGTAACAGTCCCTTTACTTTCGGAAAATACTCACCACCCCCACTCTAATATTTTATACATTTAAAAAATAGCTGATTGCATACACATTTGGAGTGCCTTGGGTCTCCTGTGTTGGTTTGCCTAAGCTATCTCAAAATCACCACAAGCAAGCTGTTAAAGAATGGCTTTTTCTACAACACACAGTTACCCAGCAGGCAGTGAACAGTTCAGCTGCCTTTCAAGCACTATCACAGCCAGTGTGCAATGCAGGAGCTCTGTAATTCTGATGAACAATTCTAGACCATCAGGAAATCCAGCTGAAACTGAAGAACAATAGAAAAGCAGGAAGTGTTGCTCTTCCATTATCAAAACTCAATTAAAAACTGGCAGAGAACAATAAAGTTGCAAAATTGGGCCCTGTGAAGTTTCACAACATCAATTCTACAATACTGACAAAATTTCACTTCTTAAGCGCTGCCAACATTTCCTTTAAGACAAACAAGTGTTATTTTGCACTTTGTACAAATACATCTAAAGACCAGATTTTACTGTGCAGTAAAGTGACTGTGGGCCATCAGGCAATAAACAATACAGTTTAGATAACAAGCTTCTACAATCCAGAACTATCACAGAAGTGAAATATGCTCACACTACCTTATTGCCACAGAAACTCATCAGCAATCCCTTGACACCTTAAACATAAGTGCTTTATTTCATTAATCCAATTTCTCACTCAACATCAGACTGACTGCAAAGTGCAGCAAATAATGCTTGGTGTGATCCCAAGTAAGGCTGAACTCAGCAACAGAAACAAAAAATAATCACCAACACCTGTAAGGTGCAGAAAGAAGACCAGAAGTTCTTGTCTTTTTCTGCCTCATGTGGCACTCCTGCTGCCCCAAGGCCAAAAGCAGATTTATGTGCCAGCAGGAATAGAGGCTCAAGTCACAAAAAGTAAGACTCTTAGAGCCACCCTTGCTGCGTTCACAAATTATCACTCACACCTATCATGCACAAAGGGCTCCAGGCTTAGGAGGCCAAGCTATCTCTGAATATGAAGACTCCCCTCATAATGTCAAGTACCACAGCACCCTTGTTAAATTTTGCGCCTGGCAGGACAGCAATCACAGAATCACAAAGGAACACACCACAAGGCTTCTTATTTTATGAACCTAGAAACATAGGGACTTCCAAAATTAATTTTTCAGTCAGAAAGTCAGAGTTTTTACATACTCTGACCCCTGTCACTTCACCCCTGTCATCCCAGGAGTGTTCCCTGCAGCATTCATTAACAATCTCAGTGGTTCGGGTTTTTTTTAATCTATCTGCCTCCCTTTTAGAACATGTCTTAACACACTGTACCTTTGAGACTCTGGTAGCCGGCACATTATTAAACACATTATAGAGGCTTCAGAGACAACACTGTCCTCAAAGAATTAAAAATACTCCTTTGCTTTTTATCACCCAATATTGATAACTGAAACTTCTGCTAGGAATGCAAGTGGCTTAATCATGATGGCAACTTCTCCAAGTTTCTCCATCCAGGGAGATTAGGTTCTTCCTGAGAACTGGCTTGAATTTTGACATCATTCTCATTCTCCGCATTTCTTGTAAATTGTCTTTATATTTAAAGAGCTAAATGGGAAAGTTTTTACTGCTTAAACCCAAGGACTAACCTGAATGAGCTCACCATCTGCAAACACACAGCTTCACAATAATGACAAAAGTCCCTTCTCCCTTTACCATCTACACTTGACTCAATAATCTTAATAATGCCACCATTTGTGCTGCCCCTTCACATTTATTCTCCAGACCTTCACTTACCAACACAACACTTTTGACACCATTTAGTGTCAGGAATTTTCGTAGATACCGCAAACTTCCTACAAAGGATAAACACAAAATTACTGATTGACTGAAACAATTGAGTGAATTTTCTTTTTAGACATACACTGATAGACAAACATCTGCCACACAAAAAACCTAAAAAATAAAAGTTTGTATATTTCTTGTGAAAGCATGGAAACAATAACGTGAAAATTTTTCAGATAAGTCACAATGTTATTTACTGGTAACAGAACTCAGTTTCTACATGCATCAGAAGACAACAGGCACTATTGAGACTGGCCACAGTACTCTTAACAATAAAAATAAGTAATCTGATGCTGTAGAAAAGATGGGAATAAATAGATTGATAGATAGATGCTGCACTCAAAGCTATGAATTGAGAAAACAGTTGTGTAACATTTCAAATGGAACTATCCAGAAGTGACTGATAATGCAAATGGACTGAACAGCATGAAAACTGAATACTGGCCACAAATTTTCATTGGAACAAGTCGTGGGAGGTTTGAAAGGAACTGCTCAAGGACACTCCAGGGAAAGAAGCTGGAAAGGAGACTTATCCCAGACATTTTCTGCTACTGAATGTCTGCTTACCAAGTATCATAAATTGAGGTTAGAACATTTTGCAAATGAATATACAATCCTCACAAATTACTTCAAATCCAATTTTGCTTTGTCTTTTCTCTACCAAAACCTCTGCTTTTACCATTTTACATGTAGCACTCATCATCACAGTATCCAGAAATGTTTAAGAGCACACTCTATGGTTTGGCAGGAAAAAGTATGTTCTCCTACATACTTCAAATATCTGTCTTCTGCCTGGCTAAATGTGACTACCCTGACACCCTACAACCAGAGGTAAAACAGGAAAACAGATTATTTAAATTAATCTTTCCTGCCATTGAATGACTGGCTTGGCACGCACATTCGGGTTGTGCTGCATTTTTCCTGGGAAGTGACATGACTGGACAAGAAATTTTGAGTCCTCTGCAACTTAGGTGAGGTACCATTCCAGGAAGAATCTAGTGTGTTTTTCCTAGCATGATCCTTATGGTAATTATGGTTATTAGTCCACTGCTGATTCAGTCCTCAAACCATAGTCACCCACCAAAGTCAAATTTGGAAGAGAGGAGCAAAACAATAGTGCACATACACAGAAGGTAAACAATTCAAAGCACAAATTACCTCTTAGTTATTTAGAATTTACCCTCTAGGAAGAACACAGTTTTCAGACAAGTGTTACACCATTATGTTTGCAGGTAACTGAACAAGAAGAAGCTTTTCCTGAACCCAAGCATTACATGTTAATAGGCCTTTAATAGAACCAAAGGTAGCAGAGAATCAAATTTTCCACAATACAATTTCCTAACAGAAATCCTATTCTATTAGAAGAACCAGTGTGTCACTAGACACTTTAAAAATCAAAGATTCTTCTGCAAACTAGATTAGTGTTTCTACCTTCTTCTGCTGGGATTTGAATAGGGTACTACTAAGGCTTGTCTGGCAGTGTCCTGGTTCTGGCCAGGACAGGGTTACTTTCTGCAGCAGCCAGGAGGGGCATGGCCATAGCTTTTGTTCAGCATCAAGTACAAGCAGGATCTACCACACTACACTATACCTGAAAACAGCTATGCCCAGAAACTAGAAACCTTCATAACCAGAAGGTAAGGTGTACCAAAATCCATTTCTCTAACAAGAGTAATTCACATCCTGATATGTGCAAATGTAGGGCTCAACCCTCTGATTAATGCACATGAGTCATTCACTGCAATGTGTGAACAGAACCCCCCCACTATTTGGTGTTCCCAGAGCTTCACAAGCATCTCCTGAACTCCCAGAGTTAAGATATTCTGATATATCCGATGATGTGTATTTACCTGGGAAGTATTCGGTCAGGGAGTTTATGTGCTGGAATAGCAACAGGTAACTTTTGCATTTGCCTTGCATAATCAAAGAGTCCTGGTAGATTATGGGAATAAAGCTGAGAAGCTTTACCTGGCAATTAGAAAACAAACCACACTTCAAATACGAAACCAAGTGTTTACCAGCGCTACCACTGAAAGATAGCACAGTAACTTACCAGATATTGATAACAAACAATTGTTCATGACATATAACCAGGTACATCTTCGAGGAAATAGCTGATAAATGGAAGGAAAAATAAAGAAATAGCATTGAATTTGACATACACAAGATAATAATCAATTAGTATCTGCTTAGATGACAGGACAAAGCTAATATTGACTTGCTTTTTGCAGCAGAAGTAAGTTTAAGCCAAGTAATGTTTACCTGGATTCCAGAGTTAATTCAGAGTAAATCTTAGGCACACATACTATATTTAATATATGAATTAACATTTAGACAATTAGCACATTTTATACTCATGTCTTCAGATATATTATATTCCACAAGATGTCATTATAAAGATCAATCAACCCTTTTCCAAAAAATTCAAAAACCACTGAATTTTCTCCTTTAAAAAAGAAAAGCTCAACAACAAACTTCAGTAAACCAAGAGTGGTCAACAAACTACATTCTAAACAAACCATGTTGTTCTAAAGCCTGTGACAGTCCAAATCTCTTGAAACAATTAAAATTGGCACTTTGAAGGGATTCTTCACCTTCACCTGCATGATTACACATTTCCCTTAAGTGATGAATGGGTGCAACAAATTTTCAAGGTGGAGCTGTTTTTTGTCAAATTCTGCAATTCCTAAAGAGATGAGGTTGAAAGCAACAAGATACCCCTTAAAAAAACCCCAAAAAACCCACAACTACTTTTTTCCCCCCTCTCACCTAACTTCTGGAACTTTTTGACACAAAATGTCATGGAGGTGGAAAGTACCAACACAAACAAGGGATCAGACATACCCATGTTCAAGAGGTCCAAAAGGGACAAAAAAATAGGCAGGGATCTTCTAACATCCCTGATTCAATGACTCTAGTGGAGACCAAGCTCATTGACACTTCCCACTGCCACTTTAGGAAAGAGACTACTGAGCTAGATTGACCACTCAGGAGGACAACTATTTTGCTCTTAAAAAAACCCCAACAAAACAACCACAAAAGAAAACAAAACACAACTCTTCCAAAAAAAGAATAAAATATTAACCTTGAAGCTATTCTAACTCCTGGAAACGTGTATTATGTCTCCTTTGTCCACTGGTGAAGTGAAATATGGAGAAAAATAATCAAGGACAGTACTTTTGCTTTTATGCTGAGTTGTATCAGAGTGAGAGTAAACAATGACATAAACCACAGAACTTGGAAATGCTATTAAAGCCCTACCGACTGTTATCATGAATAATGATGCAATTAAAGGTTAAGCAGAGAAGGTGCACTTCTATTCCTGAAGTCTTCTCACAACCTAAACACACCATAAGAAACACCTATGGTAACAATCTACCACACTGATGGTATCAAAATTTAACATGCAAGGTTGATTGACCTTCTGTAGGTACATGAGCATATTGTGACTCAGTAGGTTTGGATCTGAGGATTCAAGAATAGCAATTCTTCAAATTAGCAGGTTAATTGACCTGTCACTCATTCCTTGTTCCACACATGACTGGCTGTGTTAGCAAGCATTTCTTGTTGTCTCTAAGTGCTTATTAAAACATTTCCCTGAAAGCTCACTAGGCAACACACTACATGATTTTCATTACAGCTCTTCTCCTTCCTTGCCAGTTAAACCAAAACCAAACAGTAAAGAAATAATCCAAACCTTTCCTTGGCCTGCCTGGCCTATAAGAATTATTATTACGTTAGTGATATTTCTCAGGGCACTTGTTACAACTGCAGTGCAGCAGCAGAGTGGTACCTGAGCTAAGTTTAAACCGGGTAACTCGAGCACCAGTATGATTATGGGTTACACTGAGCTCAGTTCAACTAGGCCTCCCTCTCTCAACAAAATAGACATCTCTAAAATGTCTGGACCCATGGAGGAGGAACAAACACCAGTGCCTCCAGCTTACAGTGTGAAGGCTGTCCTTGCAAATGCCTCCATCTTGATGGCAGGTGCACAGCTCCCTATGGTAGGGAGAAGGCAAGAAAGAAACAAGTCTCTCAGAGAGTAACAAAAGAGCTGGAGAATACAGAAAAGCCTGAAACTTGCATTTTCCCCTCCCCAGCATCCCTTAAAAAAATTACTTATTTTAAGACTTTGCAAAGACAGAGCTTTAGGTGGAATTCAGTAAGGTGAGTCTCATCAACAAAGCTGCTTTTAAGACCACAAGAATGGACTCCTGTGAATAAAGGATCTCCTTTCTTCCCTGTAGCTGAATCACAATGTTTGTTGCAAAAATTCTGCATTGTAATGAAGTTTTAAGGAAAATACAAACTTTCATCCAAAATGCACCAGGAAAATTCCATACTATTTACCTAATCATTTAGCTGCAGAACAATGCACTATGCTGAAGTTCAAAACACAGAATAGATGAAGATCTCCTATATAAACATGGTTCAGCCTACAAACACAAACACGACTGAAAAGTATCCTCAACAGCAAATATTTAAGGTAATTCTCAGTATAGTCAGTGACCATGTAAACATAGTAAGGACCATTTTTACAAGGATTATAAAACATTAATCTGAGGGGTTAAAAGAGTGATTTTTTTTTAAACCAGAAATATACCTGCTCCATTGATGTTTCATGAAGTTCATTGAGGTTCAGTGTGTAAATACCTTCTTCTGCTCCAAATATCAAGTACTGATCTGCAAACACAAACAAAAAGAGGTAGAAACCTTGATTCAGGAAGGTATGTACACCTTTACCAAAAAGCAATGTCTACACACATGAAAACAAATCAAACTATAATAGTTATGGTGTTTGAAAGCATGGAAAATTAATCCTTATAAGGAAGCTTTAAATTATGAATGGGGCTGTTTTAAGTCATTAGGAAAGCTCAGGGGTTTTTGAGTAATAATTGAAATTAAAAAAAAAAGCAATTCAACCACAAGCAGGAGATCATGTGAATAATTTCAGCATATCTTATTTAGACATTTCCATATATTATGGAAATATCCATTGCCTTCTTTGAGAGTACTTCTACAGCAGTAGTGACTCGAACATTTTCTCAGTAGCCTATTGGTGTCTCACCTCTTGAACATAATCAAATCCCTGGATTGTACACAGGCATGCAAACAAGGCAGACATCTCCTATGAGATGATGTCAACTCCTAAGGATTTACCCTTCCCTGATTCCAGTTTCTAAAATAATCCAAATATTTTCTTGCTGACCATCTCACTAGTATGTCTACATAGCTTATAATCAAAGAGTGCAATAGCAGGCAAAGTGAGTACAGTATTACCAACTATCCCTTTTAGCAGGCTAGATATTAAAGCACTAAAATTTATGCAAACCCCCCCAAAAAAAGCTGCAGAATCCTGCAGGTCCAGAAAGATCTCAGCTAAGACCTCCAAAAGTCATATTTTTTACAGATAAATTAGGATTGTCTTCTTTTGGACTAAAATGTTGAGAAGAGTCTTTAACTTCAATATGTAATTGATTCTTTTTAATCAAACCAAAAAACTTCATCCAGTATATCTTAAAAACAACACAACTTTAAACAGCAGTGGCAAAATTAAAGAACAACTTCTGCTTATATGAATATATGTCTGTTTTAAAAGGAATAGTCCTGCTCTTCTAAGCACTCTTGAAATTCAAAGAGAGGACAAAATGGATAAAATATTCATCATATAGTACCTCTTGTATCTGGATTTATCCAAGATGTTGCACAATGAATTTTTAATGGACAGCCATTGAAAACCTTCGAAAAGCAAGCACCCATCTGTAGAAGTAAAAATATTAAATACATACATATAAAAAATTAAAATATGGCCTTCCCAAAATGATTATTTTTACTTCAAGTAGTAACAAAAGGTTGAGTCATACCACTGGCTTAGCATTGCTAAGTCATATTAGGTTTTCTAAGTAAAAAAGCAAATACTACAACATTCAAAAAATGTGCTCTTTTACCCTGCCCCCAATATGCATTTGTGTGACTCAGCAATACTCACATGTACTTTGGGTGTGGGAGGAAGGCCGTTACTAATTGGTTTCTAGAAAATAAAATTTAAAAGTATGTTTACACTCACATGCACACTATGCTTGAACATTTATATTCCCTCCCCACACACAGCAAAACCACACTCAGCATAATCTTCTTTTCATTAAAATCCCCACTGTGATTCCCTAATACCTCCTCATTGAATGTTTGCACAGTTTTGTGCAATATTTTCACACCACAGTGGTGCCTGTAAGAATGTCATTTCATGTACTAGAGAATTTAAGCAATATTGTAACAATTGCTCAATCCTTCAGTATTACAGCATTAAATGTTACCACTCAGTGCTACATGCACTTTCCTATGTCAGTACCAATTTCTCCTAGCACAAACAAGCTTCGGAACAAACCCATTTTACAGGTAAATTCCTAACACACAATTTCAAATGACAAGTTCAAAGCTGTCCAGGTAATCCTACTTTTTGAAGTATTGCCAGTATTACTGGCACTTCCTTAAAACAAAACAAAGACTCATCACCATGTTTCTAGTCTATCTCTTCTTCACTTCTCAGAAAAAAAATTACATTTCCAGCCTCACACTTGGAAGGAGCCCTCAAAGAGGGCAGTCTTGTGTCATATTTAATCTAGTCTAACTACAGCATATTCCATTCCCTCATTTCCCTGTTTGCTTAAACAGTCATTGCTCAGTACAGCACAAGGCATGGCTCTCATTATCTCTCAGGTGTGTGAAAGACCAAGAAAATGGTATATATTTGTGTTAAGAATGTTTGTTTCAGAGGAAAATTAAACACTGACAAACTTCAAACTAAGGCTGTATCACAAGTAGACAATCAAGGAAAACTGTTTTGATTCAAAGTAAACAAGGTGCCATCCAGCATAACTTCCATAGTAAAGAGCACACCCACTCCTTTTCCTTGCACATGTAGAAAAGTCACGACAACTCTAAAAGGACACCCAGAGGCTTAAATACCTACCAGTATTTCCTTCTTTTCTTTCCTTGAAAAGTTAGTGTCTCTAGCTTCATTCTGTTGATACGGCAGTTCCTCTCTTTCACCATTTAATTGCACAGAAGTGACTCCATTACCTAGAAAGATTCATAGTTAAGAATGTGCTCCTCTGCCTTCACCTCAAAGAGTAATCTAGCCTCAAAACTCTTAAGTGGGCCAGAATTTCCAATTAAGTCAGAACATATCCTATATACAGTGTAGTGTAAAATATCCTAATTTATTTCTGAAGCATGCATGTTCTTACATCTGCACATATCCATCAAGCCACGTTCAATCTCAGTCCATGACTTTTGGTTAATGTAACAACTCTAACAGGAGCACAGAAAGGAATGCAGTCACAATTATGAGGGAAAATGTGTTGACCATACCTAAAGAAATACTTGCCGACAGCTAACACTTCAATTATTGATTCCTTAGAAACACAGCCTTGTAAGAGTCAAATCTTTAACAAATCAACAGCAGTACTAAGTATGAAGCAAGAAAAAAGCTACCAAAGTAACAACTGAGAGGCAGACACTGAGCTTGCTTAAGAGAAGCCAATCCAAGACAGCTCTCAAGGCATCAGATTGACAAAGGCATAAAATGAACAGTCTGAGCAGACAGTAAACAAACACAATTACCTCCTATACTCCCCATCCCAGTTTATTACTCACAAAAGCAAACTTTGAAAGCAGAACTCTGTTCTGGAGATGACAAATAACAACAGCTGACACACTCAACCTGAAACCTACAAACATACTTCTTTACCAATCTTGATACTCTACATTATAGGCCTGCTGCTTAGGAAAGCAATTGTGTCACCAATGGCATCAGCAGGAATTGTGTCAGAGACTGACAGAAGATACATCTGACCGTTTTAAGAGTTAAAGCATGCTTTTTTAATGAATTTTGGCTTTCATGCATTTTCTGTTACTTGCCCACCATAGAAAAATGTGCGCCCACCTTTTAATGTGTGCACAGCTAAGAATACAGAAATAAAATCCCATTAGATTATTTAAGAAATACTTGTATACTCCTTGGGGTCACGTTTATTACCTAAAGGATTAGATTTCTGTGGAGGTAACCGAGGAGGGGGTGGTCTGGGTGGAACATGAGATGTAGATTTTGCTGGACTCTCTGATGTTGGGCATCTCTTGATTGTCCCTTGATTTTCATTTTCAGAAGAATAAGTTTCTTGGGGGATAAATATGGATTTAGGCTGAAAGAGACATAATAATAATCAAAACATAATCAAAAAAGATTCAAAGCATTCATGCCACTTATCAATGAGGGAAAAGCCCCACATGCAGCATTTTAATCCTGAAATTTTCACAAGTAAAGAGCCACCAATACAGTAATTTAAATATTCTCCATTTATTTGTTTATTTAAAGTGCATTTTTCTGCTGAGCAACCAAATCCCCCTCACTTACCTTTGGTGGTAAAGGAGGTGGCACTTTAGGTTTCATAGTAGCACTATAAAGAAAAGAAACAAAACAAAACAGAGAGAAAACTCAAATAGCAGTCTTCAAGAAGAGACAGGGTTTTATAAATGCTATACAAATAAATACCATTAACTTGTCAAGAACACTATTTTATCCAAGTAACAGCATCACAAATACTTTCAAACATTTTGTTATACCTCAGATACTATATGAAAACAAGGATCACATGTTCCCCCCCAGAGAGCAGAGAGTGTCATGAACTGATTTGCTGAAGATGCACAAACTTGTGCAGAACAAAGTAGGGGAGAAATAGAAGAGGCCTGACACTTGATCTGTTGAGAGGAGAAAGTTAAGATTATCAGTGAGCTGAAGGGGAGTTACAAGAAAACTAATGAAGACCAGTCCCTGGAAAATTTACACTGATGACTTAAAACAGCCTTAGACATAAAAATAAAATCCATCTGTAGCAGACAGCTACCCTCATGTTTAGGTTGGTTGGTTGATTTTTGGCTGATGAGTCTCTTTTTATGGAAATCTTGGGAAAGATAACTTTTCATGCTAGAGCAGTTTGGTCCAACAGTACAAGATATTATCAGAAAACAACATAGCTGAAGCATCACAAGCATTCTTCCCCTCCTGGCTCTGTGGTGTAAAAAATATGCTGCATTTAAAAAGAAAACACTAAACTCCGAAATTTTTACATTTTTAAAACCAATTAAAAACTGCTTCCACTGTCCTGTTTCCTAATCTTTCATGAACAGCAAATTATTTTCACTAAATAAACTAGGAAACTTGATGTTCTCCCACAGTATTTTCCTTATTTTTAAATTATGTTCAAGGTAGTAAGATATCTGCCTGTTTGTTTACAGGCCAACAACTTGTCTGCTTGGCTTCATTCTTTCCAGAAGTTTCTGTCCTGGCATCTTATCTGTTGTTTGTATTTCAGAGAAGCTGGAAGGGGATTCTGAGAACAAGTTTCCCTGTGTCATGCATTTCAGCTGCTTTGCTGGAAGAAATTATCTTCTCTTAGTAATATGGGGCCAAGTTTAAGTCCTCAGTCATGAAGGTTCCAGCTCCATTTCCATTTCTTTTGTATTCTCCCTGCATTTCAGACAACCAATGTTACTGGGCAGCCAAAGAAAGCACAAAGGCAATAATCTGACATGCATGTGACAGATGTGTGTACAAAGGACCGTGTGCCCTTGTCTCAACAAGAGGGTTTAGGTGCAGTTTGTCACTGCTATTTATGCAGGGCAGTGACCCAGTAATTGCTGCTTTCCATAATCAGGAAATTCAAGTATCAGCAGCCTTGCTGCACATGGGAGAAACAGAACTATCAAAACAATCAAAATTATTAAATGAAGAGTGATAACTTTATATTGTTCTCTGAAACATGGATTCTCTGTGGCTACTATCACTCGATTTCATGCAGTGGCACCACTTTGGGCTGGAAGAGGTGCACTGGATTCACTGGTTTTGTTCTGGATCTGAAGGGAGAAGTAACTGATGCCACATGTGCTCCTCAACTGCAGCTCCACCTCACAGAATATAAATCAAACCAAAGCCTTGAATCTTCAGTGGGTTCCACAGAAAGATATTCAAGACCAGGCAGATGAACCAATAATTGCAGCAGATCTTTGGGCTCCAGCAGATACCAAGAGAAAGGCACAGATGCAGAATCTGTCTGACCAAGGTTGAGGGATTCAAGCTTTTACACACTGTCAGGCCCTCTCTGTAGGGCAAAAGTACTTAGGATGATATAGCAGAAGAAACAAACAGTACCAAGACAATTCTGGAAGACAATCAGTGACTACTGGTCTCCAGGGTCAGGCGAATTAGAACCTCTCCAGAGGCTATCTCAGGTTCTTCTTGCCTAACCTAAAAAAGAAAATCTACAGAAACACAACAGCCATATAAGCAGCTGAAGCCAATGCTGTTCGAAAGTTCTGATGGAGCTCATGCAAGAAACAAGGATCTCAAAGCACTCAAAGAAATCAGTGCTAGTACTTCAAGACAACAGGAATCAAGAGGTTCCAAGCCCTGGAACATTACTGAATTGATGGTACTGGCTGTAAACAGAGCAAGAAGTGTGGGGGGGCAAAAGAAACATTAAACAAAAATGAACAGACACAGAGCTGCACAAAAAAAACTATCCAGAGGTTCATATGGATGGAGGAACCAAGCTGAGGTGGTTCACAAAAGCAGTAAAATGACTCAAAAAAAAAAAAAAAAAGAGATTTTAGTTTGGTTCTCTGCAAGAGAGAGATGCCAGCAATAGATAACACATGCTTTAAAGGTTTCTTGTATGAAGCAACAGCTTTCCAAATTACCCATTAACAGAAAACAAACAAAAATTATGTCTCAATGACATCATTCCTTTTGGTCTTTACACCAGATTTCTTTAGGAATGCAAATCTACACGTACTGGTTTTGCTTTTTAAATTGTTTCAGCTCTCACTCATCAATCAAATAGAGCCCAAGAATATTTATACCAGTGGGATTTAATATGAACATAATTAATTTGACACATGCCTCTGCAGTCACATGTGCTCCCTCTGAGTAAAGGAAGTCAGCTCTATTCCAAAAACCAAGCACCCATACAAGCATCCTCCTAGTTGAGAACACAGAAGAACAAACTCAAACATCAGAGAAGCCTGTAATATATATATTTCATCTACTTTTCATGAGCTTTATTTTGATATATAGTTATAAGTTAAAGAAGGCACACTAGGACTGTAGTTGGACATATTACTGGATCAGCATAATGATGCCAAAATTTTGTTCCATAATAAAAAAAAAAAAAACCCTGTATCACTCAAGGAACACCATTTCCCCCTCCTCCTAATTTATAACAATCAGCAGAATGAGATGACTTATGGTGATGTAATCTAGCAACAACATTAAAATACCAATCTTTAAGAATGCCATAGCAAAAAGAATCCTGAGTTGTTACAGAATGTGATTCAACCATTTTTTTGGTCAAATACTCATCTATTCAAGAATCTGATTTTATTTATTTTTACAAGAAGGACTTACTGTTTAGAATCATCATCTGCATCATCATCATCTTCTAAATGTGCCACGTGCCCCCTAAGAAAATGAACAAAGTACTATGGTTGAGTGAGTTGTATTAAAATTACCTTCACTGTTGTGAAAGATTGTGAGCTCAAAATCTACCTCTTTTACAGAATTTTACTGTCTTTTTAAAAATCATTATTGTTCTTTAAAGTACAGCTGCAATCCAGACAACTATGCCTCTCCCATAGGCTCTCAGCAGGCACAGGGACAAACAAGAAGCAGTTGGGACAGACAAAAAAAATTCAATTCATGAATTACTTTTGACATACACACGAGAGGAAAAAAAAAAAGAATTACCGCTGATGTAGTTCTTCTTCAACTGATTTTAAGAGACTCCTTCAGCATTAAATAAGAACAAGAACATGATTTAATTGTGGTACACAAGCATGATTATCAAAAGCACCTATGATTCTTTCAGTAAATAATTCAAAGTATGTTATTTCAGCTGGCTTTCAGAATATTCATCCAGTATCCATATAAAAACCAACACAGCTGCAAATTTTTAAAATTTGTTGTTCACACAACACCCTTTCATGTGTGTTTATTAATGTATTGCCATTAAGTGCAATGGTCCTTTTTCCTCTTACTGTAAAACAAGGATGGTGTTACTTTAATCCAATTAAAAAGAAATCTATAAAAAAATCATAATACTAAACAAAATAAACAGACTTTCAAGTATGAAACTACTCTTGGGATAAATTAATTCTTCCCTGGTTAATTTTTTGTAACATTCTGGACTTCATACTCATGTTTTTGTCTGAAAACACACAGAAGAATCACAGGACTAAGGAACAAGAGAATTTCAAAAATTATCAGTACTGATTTTTTCCCAATTAAAGACTGCAAAAATAGCATGCTCTATGCTTAGGTTTTCTGCATTTTTAGTATGATTTAATTTAGCAAATCAAAGGTAGGCATCCTAATTCTGGCATGCATAAATGTAATTAAGTAATTATGTGCAAAGGGAAAATTATATGGAGAATTATTTCATATGATTAATACATCAAGATGATTAAAGGTATGAGGATGAAGTTCAAGGCTTGCTAAGAAAAGTAAGTTTTATTTTTTAAAGAATCTATAACTGCATGTTCTAGTGCTCTACAAGATAAAGAAGGGCATAAAGTAATGTCAAAGAGCAGGACTGGCAGTTCCCAGATATGGTAAAATTGTGCTCTGTGGGACCAATCATGCAGAATATTCCATAAATAAGTAGACCAAGATAACAGCTCTTAAAAGGAAGCTTACGCCACCACAAAGACAATATGGTCAATACAGTCTCACATACTGCAAAGTGCTGCAATTCTGTATCATTAGAGTTACTATTATTTTAGAAATAAATACATGATTTTGGAATTTTAACTGATAAACAAGTTTGACTTATTTCACTACATCCATTTCAGCTAATGAGTCTTTATATTAAAATAGTCTTAAATTAATTGAAGACAGAAAATGCAGTTGCTTACTCACTTATTTGCCCCCAAAAAGTAGCCACACTGAGGACCATGACCATATTCTAGCTGTAGATCCTAAAACATAAGAGAATGAATCTTTTAAGATGATCAGGTGAGCATCCAACACACACCCTGTGCCATGCTGCTGTTATCCCCTCTGCAACACCTGAGATACCAAATAAGCTGAATTCTGTGTCCTTCCTGCCCACTGCACCCAAAATCTCCTCTCTGCCAGTTTGCTCCACCTCTAATTCCTTTTCCACCTTCCTTGCACACAGGAGATCCTTTGCTCAAATAAAGTCAGCTGCATAAAAGGAAAAACCCAACAAAACTAATGAAAGAGTAAGAGAAAAAAAAATTCAGGACTTTGCAATCTACAAATTCTATAGAGAAGCCAGCTACTCCTCACTGGAACATTTAGTAGTCATTTCAGAAGGGGAGTTGTTCTGGCAGGAGCCTGAAATCTTTTAGCACATGAAAACATTTAAAAAATAAGCAGAGAAGGACAGTGATGTAGTTCTTCTTCAACTGATTTTAAGAGACTCCTTCAGCATTAAATAAGAACAAGAACATGATTTAATTGTGGTACACAAGCATGATTATCAAAAGCACCTATGATTCTTTCAGTAAATAATTCAAAGTATGTTATTTCAGCTGGCTTTCAGAATATTCATCCAGTATCCATATAAAAACCAACACAGCTGCAAATTTTTAAAATTTGTTGTTCACACAACACCCTTTCATGTGTGTTTATTAATGTATTGCCATTAAGTGCAATGGTCCTTTTTCCTCTTACTGTAAAACAAGGATGGTGTTACTTTAATCCAATTAAAAAGAAATCTATAAAAAAATCATAATACTAAACAAAATAAACAGACTTTCAAGTATGAAACTACTCTTGGGATAAATTAATTCTTCCCTGGTTCATTTTTTGTAACATTCTGGACTTCATACTCATGTTTTTGTCTGAAAACACACAGAAGAATCACAGGACTAAGGAACAAGAGAATTTCAAAAATTATCAGTACTGATTTTTTCCCAATTAAAGACTGCAAAAATAGCATGCTCTATGCTTAGGTTTTCTGCATTTTTAGTATGATTTAATTTAGCAAATCAAAGGTAGGCATCCTAATTCTGGCATGCATAAATGTAATTAAGTAATTATGTGCAAAGGGAAAATTATATGGAGAATTATTTCATATGATTAATACATCAAGATGATTAAAAGTATGAGGATGAAGTTCAAGAGCTTGCTAAGAAAAGTAAGTTTTATTTTTTAAAGAATCTATAACTGCATGTTCTAGTGCTCTACAAGATAAAGAAGGGCATAAAGTAATGTCAAAGAGCAGGACTGGCAGTTCCCAGATATGGTAAAATTGTGCTCTGTGGGACCAATCATGCAGAATATTCCATAAATAAGTAGACCAAGATAACAGCTCTTAAAAGGAAGCTTACGCCACCACAAAGACAATATGGTCAATACAGTCTCACATACCGCAAAGTGCTGCAATTCTGTATCATTATAGTTACTATTATTTTAGAAATAAATACATGATTTTGGAATTTTAACTGATAAACAAGTTTGACTTATTTCACTACATCCATTTCAGCTAATGAGTCTTTATATTAAAATAGTCTTAAATTAATTAAAGACAGAAAATGCAGTTGCTTACTCACTTATTTGCCCCCAAAAAGTAGCCACACTGAGGACCATGACCATATTCTAGCTGTAGATCCTAAAACATAAGAGAATGAATCTTTTAAGATGATCAGGTGAGCATCCAACACACACCCTGTGCCATGCTGCTGTTATCCCCTCTGCAACACCTGAGATACCAAATAAGCTGAATTCTGTGTCCTTCCTGCCCACTGCACCCAAAAATCTCCTCTCTGCCAGTTTGCTCCACCTCTAATTCCTTTTCCACCTTCCTTGCACACAGGAGATCCTTTGCTCAAATAAAGTCAGCTGCATAAAAGGGAAAAACCCAACAAAACTAATGAAAGAGTAAGAGAAAAAAAATTCAGGACTTTGCAATCTACCAAATTCTATAGAGAAGCCAGCTACTCCTCACTGGAACATTTAGTAGTCATTTCAGAAGGGGAGTTGTTCTGGCAGGGAGTCTGAAATCTTTTAGCACATGAAAACATTTAAAAAATAAGCAGAGAGGACAGTAAGTGTATTTATCACTCTGGTTATACCAATATGTGTATATGTTAGGAAGACCTTTTATTTGGAAAAAAAGCCAAAACAGAATTAACAAAGCCAAATGCTCCAGCAGTCATGGAGTGCAGGTTACACAGAAAAAGATGTGCTAATAGGCCTTCAACACTATTTTAAAATAAAAACCATAATAGTATAAATATTTAATGCATTAATGGAATACAGGGACCCAACTGAAGCACAATCAAATCTGTATCTGCTGGGAGAATACTGCTATAATTGCGGTCTATTTTTTTCTTCAGGTGGATCACAACAGGAGAAATATGAGCATAAATCTGCTCCCAAAATAGTGAGTGTATTCACCAGGAGAAACAAATTATTGATCACCTAAATTAGTGATTAATGGAGCTACATTCTTCCTTCTCAGGAAAAATTTTAAAGGTCTCCCAAACACCTGTTGAAAAGGCCCCTTTCAGCTGCAACCCATATCAAAAAGTATGTCAGCAAGAGGCCTTCAGCAAGAGGCCCAGATATCCTAGCTTTAAGAGGAATAAATCTGGATTAGATGGGGATGATCTTTCAAAATGGCATTTTTAAAAATCAGAGGAAAATTCTCACACTAGATTTGTCAGTCTTCCAAGCTGATGAAGTAGAAACCACTGCAGCCCTCAGTTCCAGGCTGAAGGGCAATCACACTAATACAAAGCTGTAAATATTGTTTTTTGCTTGCCAAGGAGTTTCAGGCTGTTTACTGCACCCTTCAGTCTGCCCTGCAAAGCTAAGTAGTAGTTTGCACATGGGTGTGGTCTAGCACAGCTGTCAGTAGCATTTGGTTGCTTCAGTGACTTTGTGTATTTTCCCAAAATAAGTGAAATATTGTGGAAAAAACACTGTAACTGATAATTACTTGACATTAAAGAATGTATAGATCAGAGGGCTGAATAAAAATTGCAAATGCAAGCCTGATGCTGGCATTTCCTGAACCATGGAGAGACTGACTTTTCAATCTCTGTATCAACTTTATTATACATCTTTATTCTAGAATTAAATCATCCCCCCACACCACCAAACTCCATCTACATCTATTGATCTGACTCCTCACCAGCAGTGGATGTTCAACAATCCACCAGCAAGAAACAGATTCAATTTTCTTTGCTCTAAGTACTTCTATTACTTCTATGCAATCTCAAAAACTTTCACCTGCAAGCACAGATATTTTGAGGATTCAGGCACTAGAGCAGAAAATCACAAGACTAGAAAACGTAAGGTGTCACCAGAGTCACAAGCAAGTAGGTTAAACAGGTGGTGTGAGTCACTGTAAGAGAACAAAGACTGGGAAACTGTTGAGAAAAGTAACCCTGCAACAGTGGGGTTACTGAAGGGTGACAGAAATCTGAGATTTTCACCTTGAAGAGACAAGCTCCCAATGTTGCAAAATGCTGGGCAGACCCAAACTATCTCTCCATCTGAATTTACACAGTGCAATGTATGGATACAGACAGACAGACACACCATACAGCAATGACAAAGAAAATATTAAGAGAAAATATATAAATCCACCTAAAACAAAAGGAGCCCTCCTCTGCTGCCAGACCTTTTAAGAGTTACTAGGATTTTCCTTATCAAAAGATGACATCTGCCAGAATTATTTATGTCTAAATGCTTTAAAGGGCAAAATCTATTTTCCGGTTCCATTTACTGTTGTGTAGCATTCATTTGACTATGATTTTAATTGGACATGTATACTCTTCCTAATCCCTTTAAATACTGCTGGTTTTCTCTCCAAAGCTAGGGTTCAAGTACTCCATTACCAGGGAAATTTCCCCTTTTGATCTCTTGATAAGTACTGAGAGCTGGAGAGGTTTTAAAAGTGAAATACATTTTTCTTCTACCTTCTATTTCAAATACACACAGAATTTATAGTTATATATTAACTAAACCTATTCTAGCTACATATTTGATACAGAAGCATTCATAAAAACTGCATGTATCCAGCAAAGCCCCCAGTGAGCTGTTACACTGCACCAGAACGCCCAGCAGAAATAGATTTCTTTAAAGCCACACATAAAGATATCAAATCTTCTAAGTTATGGATTTCTACTGGGAAGAACACATTAACATGAATTACTAATTTATGCAAAGCTACCCATCAACTTCATCAATCTACATTAATATTTTAATTTAACACACATACATACAGTGCTGGTTAGTTAACTCAAATTCTCTCATTTTAGATCAGACAAAATTGACACTGAATAAATCTGAGTGACTAGATAGATATATTCCAATAGATCTTGAGATCTACAGCCAGCAGTAATGAAAAGAGGTCTATGATCTTGGTATTGAATCAAAAGATGCAACCCTAGGCTACCAAGAGCTCATGCCTCAAACAACTCATCCGTGTGCAAGAGCAGAGTGCTCTTCGCTGGTAAGGATTGCTTTGGAAAAAAAGGAATACAGGGAATAATCACCAGTTCTCCTCAACAGCTAAGGTTAACATTAAAGGAAGTTGCCACGTAGAAAGCCACATCATACCCTTAGATAAATCACATGTGCAAAGTAATCAACGACTAAAAGAGTATTAAAAACAGTAGAGACTTCATCAAAACATTTGATGGTAAGGCCATGCCATCAAAAAAATTTCAAGGAATGATCAAATCTACAATACTTTCTGTGGCTTAAGTTTAAAAACCTGCTATTTAATGTCAGTAAATTTTCACTGTAAGCTAACTGCTACTGTATCTTTAACAGTCTTATCATCCTAATTTGCTCTATAGGGCTGGGCTGTCCTGGAAATCTATTTTTCAGAGTTCAGGCCTTCAAAAACAGAATGTATACAGCAAACCAGGAATTCACAGTTACTTCCTACATTTGCTGTTCTTGAAATCTAACAAGACTAATCAAAGTGGCAAAATTAAGACTTGAAATATAGAAAATGCTGTGGGAGTAACTCTGAATTTCAAAGAATACAAATCACCTTTGGACTACTAACATATCAAGTAAGAAGGCACATACACATCTCTATCTCAGTAAAACGACAAAGCAATTCCTATCTCATTGCTTCATCAAAGAGGAAGTTAATTTTTAAAAGAGCCTAACACTACCTAAGGCATACCCTGTATTTTAATGCCTTTATTTCAATAAAAAGTGCGTTCTTGAATTTCTCTGGATAGCCTAACGCATCAGAAAAACCAAGTTGAATGCCTTTTTTTTTTGAACAGGCTAAATATAATTCTTCCCTGGTGGCTGAGTGAGGTTTTACTGTGCATTACTGCTACACAACCACTGTTCCCTTCTTCCTTTGTATTTCAGTTCTCCATCCATTTTGCCTGTGAACATCTCCTTGCCTCCTAGAAGTAAAACTGAGCATCTCATTTTCTTAATTACTTTTTCCAAGGAGAAAATACCTAAAACATACAGGGGAGGAAAACAAGAGAGAAAAAAACACTGGTACTTTTCCACCATTTCCACTTATTTTCTTCTGATCTGAGGAGCATGCTCCATTTCACTACCTAAAGCTGGAAAAGGTATGAAGACTCTCTGAAATCCAATACTGGTAGCTGCAATATGTTTTTAGAGCTAGGTTAGCTAAAGTAGGACAGGAGTCTTCATGGCTTGCAGCAAAGAAAAAGCATATGTATGTATGTGTAGTGAGGAGAAAAATTACTTAAATTAAAGCAAAATGCTCCTGGATTAGGTTGTCTGTTATCTATGTAAATCTCTTTAGTTCAATCTTTTCCTACCAATATTTTAGCTTTTCTGCCATGACTAATTAAAAATCACAGAATAGCTACGTGGAAACATTATATTCCTAAAAGTAACTGCTACCAAAAATGATCACAAATTATTAAAACCAGAGCATATTTATGAGGCAGAAGAAAAACCAACCATGACAGAAGTATTTAAATAGGACCAAATGTATAAATGCACCTGGCAAGGACAACAGTGCAGACAGCATGGGAGCTGCAAACCTCTGAATTCTTTGCTAAAGGAGTCCTAAATGAATGTTACATTTGTAACAACTGAAAACAATTTTAGGTTGGAACCTGAGATACCAAAGCCAAGTTTTATTCAACTCCTCTATCACTTTAACAGTAGAATTCAACACTTTTTACAGTATGCTATATTCTTCAGGTTAAATTACTCCAGGCCCCTAGTTTAAACAGAAGTAAGCCAGAGATCACCAAGGGTTCCTTCCCACTTCATTTTTTTTTGGGAATTCTCTGATGGTATTTCTCACTTTACAAGGAGTGTGGAACAGTTCTCCATGGATGAACCAGAATTATTCTTCAGCTCACTATAAACGGGAAGAAAAATGTTTTGCCACAGAATTTCACTGTAGACCAGGATAAGCTAAATGAAAATATTTTCATTTGGTTCAATGTGACATTTTGTTTTGAGTCAGAAAAACAATAAGCTTTTGTGACTCGGGTTCAATAGCCTAGGTTAAAAATGTCCCAGAATAAGGAACACATATTTTAAAGGTGACTTTGATTTAGACCATTTCCTGAGCTCACTAAAAATGCAACGCTCAGCTCTGCAACTTATTTGAGCTGGGATCCAAACAACTGCTTTTAAAATATACAGAAAGATGGTGAAAAGATATACCTTATGCAAAGTCTAACGTGCACATAAGACTAAGAAGACAAAATAGGAGCATGAAGAGCTCTAAATGACAGGAAGTAGCATGTGCAAAAAAATCTCAAAGGATGGAAGGTACCCAAGAAAGTTTCTGAGAAACTTGCTGCCTAGTTGCAGAAAAAAAAAAAAAATATCTATCCTGAAAGACAGAAGAACCAGTATCTGGAGCAAAACAGTCTGTTATTTATTTAGCTATGAATCAAAGGAGTATGTATATTTGTATAAGATGAAAGAGAAGCGCTATCTTGTCCTTTCTGATTGCAATTTGCATTAAGGGATACTGAGGTTTGGATATAAAATTTTCCCTTCAAAGGAGACCTGTACTGAATTTCTCCATTCTTTTGGCAGATCCAGGTAGGTGCCTCAGAAAAGCACAGGCAGAAGGAGGGAAGAAGAAAAAGAAATTATTTTTAAGGGTAGCCACATCATAGGCATCAAATGTTTGAAAGGTAATGTGCACAAACTGCCATATGATCAATCCAACTGTACAAAATCCTGTACAACTGCTCTCAACTGTATGTGGCCCAAAATATGCCTCAATCTATGATAATTTTTTTTATGATCTTAGCTCTGCAACGGAGTTGTTACTTGTGAGGTATTTTATAAAACCAGTACAACAGCAGAGAAAGAGCCCAAAAGTAGTAGGTAAAACACCATGCTTGTGAAAAAGTATAATTGCTTCCTCTTGATAACATTTGAAAAACTCACATACCACTTCTCAATGAACATATCTGAAGTCAATACTGTCAGAGCAGGAGTGGGGGAAGAAGACAGAAAATCTCTGATTAGTGCATCCTACAGAAGAATGAACCAACTAGTAATTATCTTGTCTAAGGGTTAGACCTTACAAGAATCTCACAAATAGGTGATGTAGTACCATCAACTCTAAATTCTCCACTTTGATTCAAAATGAGCACAGGAGGATGTGAAGAAAGCAGTGAAACAGACAAAGTGCTGTTGACTTTAAAAACACACCTCACGATTGTGACAACAACACTACTTGGTAAGTTTTATAATAGTCACAATTTATGAAGAGAATATTGAACAGCATGGGGTAGAAGAAGGATGGGAAAGGACAGTCCACTTATGAGACATGTTCTCATTCTGCCCTTAGACCCACAGATACCAGGCTAGCAAGATATGTGACAACACCAAAAATAGCGTTAAACAAACAAACAAAAAATTAAAAAGTGTTAAACTTCAAAGAGTAAACCAAAAGCAAACCAAACTGAAAAGCCAAAACCACACTCTCAAAATGAGAGGAACTGCACAGGATGGGGTGTTGCCAGCCAGGTAGGGAAATGTAAGCTACTAATCTCAAAACAACTTGTGAAACATTCTTATAAGGAAACAATACACAAATTTCTTTCCAAGAAAGGCAAAGACAGTCTAAGCTTTCACTAACTATGTTTCTGGCAGATTCAAGTCACACCAGGCCAAGAGGTGATGTAACAAACAAACAAAAAACCCCTTAAGAACAAAAAACATCACATAAAACCCAAGACATTCTCAAACAGCCCAGCCTCCCATCTTCCTCTCAGTGCACTTATATTAAACATCTCACAAATCCAAGAAAAGTTAGTAGATTAATGCTCTTAATTTACTACAGAATGTTTCTTCCTTTTTCTCACAGTCTGTGTTTAACTACACAAAGAGCAGAGAAATAAGAAAACTCACTTCCTAGAGTAATTTCCACAGTGTGATGCTAACAAACCAATTTTTTAGCAGTGCAACAACAGAAAATTTGGGAAACTTATCAGACTTTAAATGATGCCAAATGCCATTGAAAACAGTTATGAGCCCAGTTTCTGTTATTTCTATTAAGTGCATATTCATTCTGTAACATAATTACCATCTGGAGAATTCACAGACTTACATAATTTTATAGTCTTGCATGGGATCATTTAAAAAAACCTACTAGACAGAAATACAAAGAATATGTTTCTTCTGGATTCAATCACCCTCTAAAAAACTAACAAATTACACAGTATGGCAGTAAAGAAATTACAATGAATGCATGAATGCATAACACTGAGCCCCTTCTATAAGAGTGATTCAAGTAAATATGAGTACAGGTTAAATACTGCCAATGCTGCACATAATAAGAATTTCTTTCTACACTACAGAAATACACATAGAGACTAATAGTTACATTTAATGATTTTTACAGATGAAAACACCACTACTACAATAACAGGACAAAACATGAACTTTGAAAAAGGAAAACAAGGACAAAACTAACACTGACAAAGAAAGGCATAAGACGAAAAATACCAGGTTAGATCTTGCAGTGTAGTATATGTCTTCTGAATTGTCCAAAAAATCGCTACTGTCAGGCTGTTCATTAGATAGAGATCAAGAAAAGCAAATTATTTATATTGTGACTGAAAGCCAGATGCACATAAAGGTAAATTTTCTTGCTAAAAAAAAAGAGATACTGAAAGTTAGTTAGTTGAAACTCAAAACCATGTTAAGACAGTTCTTTCAATGGAGGTAAAACACAGCTAAGGGAATGGTCACATCATCAAACACCAAAATGATGAATTACTGTTCATCAGCTGAGCTGTGATAATGTGTGACAAACTGTCCCAGCAAGAGTCCAGTTCAACATCTCTGTGCAGCACTGACAGTAACTTCTCATGCTGCAGGGAGCCAGGGCTTTGTGCACTCACACACATAAATAAATGAGTGTAAGTTTAAGCCTGCTTGGTGAGACAGAAGCAAAAGCATCAGAACTGCTTTAATGAAAACAGATCCACACTGTTACTGCTGGAGAAAGAAACAGTCATCTCCTGCTCCCATTTCCATTTCAAAGACTTCCTCTGCCGGAGTGGGCAGATTGTTACAAACTTCTCCCACAGGCTGGTTTGTGCTGAGGCTCTTAGCTAAAGCTTCCAGTCTTTGAATAGGTCACTTGTTTGCAGTTTGCCATGCCAATTTAAATTGTCCATTGGTTCTTCAGCTAATCTATAAAAATATGTTTATAATTTGGCCTCTGGACCCAATATCACGTCTATATCAGGTATGCATGCTTCTTTCTGACATAAAGCATGGAGCAGTTAATTTTCCTCTTCAGAAAGATTCAAACAGTTACAGGTGTTCTGTATAGACAGGGAGATGAGGCAAGTTCCTTGGACAGGTTTCACACATGCAACATCTGACCAGAACAAACAATGCTAAGACATTTTCTAATCAGCAGAATTCATCGGGATGGTTCAAGTCCCTTCACCAAGCAGCAAGAACTTCTGAGATTCCGAAGTACAAAGGTCCTGACTGCTAACACACAGTGCAGGAAAAGGCTCAACTCCTTCCTTCCGACAGCACCTGTCAAAGAACTGCTCTCAAAAGCTGCGCTTTCAACCCCTTAGAAAATCTCTCTCCAGTTTAGCAACTCAAGTTCCTAAGGTGCAATAAAAGCACCACTGTTCCATGGAGTTATCCACTATGGTTTATCCACCACTGCTCCATGGAGTTATCCACTGTATCATCAGTGACTGATAAAAAGAAAGAAATGGGAAAAGTATTTTCCAAACTTCAAGCTCTCCACTAACATATTTTTACAATTATAACTCTGTGTGTGTATAAATAAAACTCTTAATGAGCAAAAACACGACAGTTTCAACTATACAATGCTTCCAATTGTATTTTCTTTACAACAGGGAAGCAAAGACAAAATAACTTGGAATCAGTTCAAAAATAATTTTGAGTTAAATGATGGGTTTATAGTGGAAACACTGCCTTCATTATCATACTTAATAAAAACTTACATAACCAGGGCTCCTAAATAATGCTGTTATGCAGTTATGCCAAGGTTTAAGTAACACATCTGAAATACTTGTCTAAATCCCATGTCATTTGGTAAGCTGCTCTCCTCCATCTCAAACAGGCACTAGAAACTAAGGCTCCCTGTCCAGCCAGTTCTGAGGACAAGCAAGATTAAATACAACCTCTTACACCCAGAGTCTGCTGACCCACTACCAAAGGGCAAAGCACTTGGAAGGATTATTTCAGTACAACCACAGAGCACCACAAGGAAGTCTGTGTCAGAAATCCAACTCACATGTGGTTTGTAGACTACAGAAGTACATTCCTAAGTACACGCCCTTCCAAAAACCAACTCTGAGCAAAGTCAGTGTCCCTCCCACATATTTACTAAGCCAACTTTTTCTCCTTAACACCTGCCTTAGAAAAACAGAGAGAATATGTAAGTCTGCAGTGAGGAAGCAAAGGAGTGTCTTTTTATCTCGAAGAAACTGCCCAAATGCACAAATGTGGAAAGCAACAGTCTCCATAGAAGAGAGGAAGCTCCTGCAATTGTGAGACTGCACAGACACCTCTTCCCTCACAGCCTGAGTTCTCACACCCCTTGTACTGATCCACAGGAGGAAACCATTGGCAACACACCTTGACAGAAAATAGCTGCCAAACTCAGCATGGCTCAACTGTGATGCAGGGCCACAGAAGGATTATTCACAGAGGAAAGTCTTTTAAAATACATCATATCTCTTCCCTAAGCTCTCAATTTTATTATTTCCATTGTCAATACAAGAACAAGGGGGAGAAACAGATGAGTACACAGAGGAATTCTACAGTTAAAAAAATAACTCTGCTAATAAAGGGAATGGTATACTGGGCAGTGAGGGATAAAGGATAGAGGAAACTGCAACACAGCTGTTGCTTAGCACATAAAGCACACCTGGCAGAAACCACAAATAAGGATGTTTGCTACCTACAGTGAATGTAATGGCACAAAAATCCCACTATGTTACAACTTGTCAGTAAAATCACTAAGTTCAGTAGTACCAAGGAAACATGCTACACATCTTGGATTTCTCCTCCCCCATAGATATTTGTAGGGATTAATGTGTAGTACATAGTCCATACTGCTTGTTACTCACAAATTCATGATGTGGCTCTGTCTCTTTCCTCAATGGTGGATCAAACTTTACTTGGCCAACTAAAGGGGAGAAAAGGAAAACAAGAAGATGGACTCCAGTTAGAAAAGACTGAGCTCCAAATGCTAACAAAAATTTAGTTTAATGAATGCATCATACCCCCACTGACAGAAACTTGTGACACATGGACATACCAAACTTGTGACTGCTAGAAAACCTAATGGGCACAGAAAGTACTCTTTTATCACAAAGGCAGCCTAATCGGCATTTGCCTCACCTCCTCATTAGAAGGAACAGGAAAACCACTGAGCAAAGTGTCCTCTTCAGAGGTGCAATACACCTGTACTTTACAGAAAAATCTATCCATGATGTGAATTCACTGTTGGATCTGTTCTTCTGAGCGACTCACTAGCACTAAAGAATGCTAAATGAAGTTTGGTGAAAATTAACCACTTTTTCCAGGACAACTCTTTGGCAGGACTTCTTGAACACTCCTACTCTCGATTTTACCTTAAGAAAAAACAGCTAAAGCTCTAAATATTTAATTCAAATAAAATAATTACTACAACCTGGGGAATGGAGTCTGCTTTTAATGGCCAATGATCAACCTCCTCCCTTCCTGACCTCTGTGTGATTGTTTCAATTTAAAAGCAAATCCAAGATATTAAATTAAGGAAGAAAGAATAATCCTTTGCCATTCTGTTACCCAGCTGAATCTGGCATTGGTCTGAGTATCTTTCCTGGAGTAACATATAAAACAATGTCAATCAGCTCTCAGAAGAGCTCAGGCTGTCTTGTTCAATTAAGATGAAACAATAATGAACTCTGCTGAAGTGCTGACAAAAGGTGTATAAAAATATTTTCCACATTTTATATCCTCAAGTGAAACAGTCTAAGCTTTTATTTTCCGATGTATCACTAAAAATCTTTCTATGTACGTCATGTACCCAAAATACCAGCTGAAATAATATCAATGATTAGATACATCATATTGTCACATTACATATGCTTACAGTTTATTTCAGAGCGTGTCTTTTCTTCTCTCCCATTTCTACTTGTTGAATGAATTCTGTGAGGCACAAGAAGAGGCTAGAAGGGAAAAATAAAAATATTTAATACCAAAATATATTCACTTGAAACCTTGTATTGTGTAACACTTTTTAGCAGGTTTCTTCAGCATAACATAAAAAAACTCCCCAAAAAAATCAAGTAAAAGCTAAATGTAAAGATTGTATGCATTTTTTAATATATTAAATTTAGAATTATTTGGAGACATTTTAACTGTTGAGTGCCTTCAGTAAAAGGGATTTTAGAACACTGCATTTGACCAAGTAAAGCTAATGCTGGTCAGTTTTTCTCTTTGCTCACATAGCATTTTCTTTTTTCACCATTCAGTTTAAGGGTATTGGTAGTTTTTAAAATAAGCAGTAAGACAAAAATCTGACTTACTGGCAGATTTCATTCCATGAGATACTGAAATAATTTTCCCAGCTTTTAATTTAACTGATGACATTTTAGAAATCAGTTTATGTTATTTAAGCAGATGAGAAATCTATCTGAGGTTTTCAAAGCTGACTAGAAAGGAGTATTCCTGGTACTCCTGTGCTGTGTGGCAAGACAGACAGCAAAATTTCTACAAATTCACCTTCATATTTATATTCTACTTCTATTTTTCCCTGAATTTCCATTTACTTCTCTACAGGATAAAGTGTTCTGCACTTTAAGACTTGGCTTACTTTTTTTGCCTCTGTTGGATTTTCCCTCTTCTTTCTACATTCACCACTGCAAGCTCCCTTAGAAATGTGGGGGCATTCTGCACCCTTGTTCACTGCCTCAGGGTCTATGGTGAGCACCTTTGCATGTGAATCACCCTTCTGTTACTAACACTATTGTATTTTCACAGAGTCATGAATAGCTCAGAGACTCTATTTATTCCTAAAATACAATCTGCAAACATGATTTCCCTTCTCCCCTTTTCATCACACACTACTTTCTTCATCCAACACATGTACATGGTGTTTCATCTCCCATTTTTGTTCACTTTGCTCTTCCTTGAAATTGCAGAGATTTACAGACTGTGGATGTGTATTTTCTCCACTCTCACCAGAAGTTTTTTTTTTCTCACAGCTTGTGTCAATCTTCCCTTTCCACAGTTCCATTTTGTCTATTGTGCACTCTTTGGGCTTTGAAAATGGTTGGCTACAGCATGTGAAGGTTTGATCTGATACCATGTGCTAAAAGGTTGCTCATTTACAATCTTTCATTAAGAGACACTGCCTGGTCATGTCTGATGTGTGTGGATCTGCAATTCCAGTGCTAGGAGCCCAGCTGAAGCAGGGCTAGGAGTTATTTTACCTTTGCAGCAATACCGTGTATGCACTTGCACCCTGACACAGATGCCTGTGTTGCTCTACAGACAAAGCCTGTCCTCCTATCATCTTCTCCATGACCACAGATTTACATTCAGGATCAAATCTTCATCCCTCAGTCATGAGGATAAAGTCCTCAGGTCACCTTGAAATACCTGCACTGACAACAGGCTGATACAAAGACCTGACATCTGAGCTGTGCAGGAGAACAAAGGAATGTAGGTTAACTTCCTGACACAAGTGCCCTTTGGGCACAATTTCCATCATGGCACAGATCTCAAAAGCAATCTTATCCCCAAAATTTGTAGTGTGCTAGGCATAAAAAATGAGCACCTTCCTCTTTGCAACCTTTTTAGCTAGTATGACATTCATCCTGAGAATCACTGTCATAGAAATAGGGAGAACAGGCAATTGCCAACATCTCCTAAGTTCAGAGTCCCAAGCAGTGATCCTGTCCATGACTGAATGGGAAATTAAGTGAAGCCCTCCATGAGCTGGGGTAGGAAAAATACTGGAAATGCCAGTTTCATATACAGTTGCTAAATGAACAACAGCTGCATGAATAGAAGAACCTTTTTAATTATACCCAAATAATGGGATGAGTTTTAGTTTTCACACATTAAACACTTCACCTTTGAGTTTGGAATTATTTAAAAATGTAGTATTAAATTTATTTAAAAATGTAGTATTTGCTACCACTCAAGAGTGGTAGCAAATTCAGATCATCTTCACAGCTCTGCAGACTATCCAAGCAGTAACAGACTGCAGCCCTATAAAAGCAGCACAGGCCAAGTGAAGACCTGTCACCACAGTGGGCAGCAGACCTGCCTTCAAAGACCACTGACAGAGAGAAAAGCTCCCTTGTCTCCAAAAAAGAAAAACAACCCACCAAAACCCTCAAAACATTAACACCACTACCCCAAAAAATCCATAGCTGTAAACAAACTGGGGAGTAAGTCTGAAGCTCTCAATTCTCAATGGTGTTTTTGGATATGTTATGATGTTGTACCACATTTTCTCACTTCTTTTGATTTTTGATGGATGCATTCAGGCAATTGTGACAAGCATAGGACTGGCCAATCCCTAAATTAACATCTCCAGCTGCCTCTATGAGCAGATGAGTCTTGAAGAAAGTTAAACTGTGCATAAAAGATGCATATACACTTCTTACTTCACTCGCTTTTATTATCAGAGAGACTACAATGCCAAGATTGCTCTGCCTGTGGTGAAAGTCTTCATCAGAAATTCAAAACTTGCTAAGCTTCTCCCCAGAAAAGACACAGCTTTTGTTCCTGATACCACACTTCATTATGGGGTAATTGATAAGTCACACAGCAGACAACAGAAGATCCTTCCTAATGCTAAGTCACAAGGGATATATAAGAGTGAACACTATTTTTTAAGCTAAGAAACACTTCTTAAAGGGTCTCAGAGCTCTCACTCATCACTGAGCAGAGAAAGAACTAAAGGACAGTAAAGAGCTTATGGTGAGAAGATCTAAGTTACTCAGTCAGACTCCACATGGAATCAGACACCTTTCTCTTAAGTGATCTGAAAGTCAACCACATTATGGAGCTCTTGTGTGTTTGACTTTTAATTTTTTTTTAATCAGAAAAATCTACTAATTTTTTCTCCCACTCCCACCATGTACATTTGCTTTTAGAAGTATTGACTATTATTTCATCCTTATGCCTTCATCTCTTTCCCTCTTTGGAAAATGTGTAAGCACTGCACTCCATAACAAAAAATTATCTATTTCACTTTGGCTTCTTCCCACACTTTTTATTTTAGCTTTTAAGAAAGACTTGGTGAAAGTCAGCTGGTCTTTGCTGTTCAAGTGGGAAAAAGCTCATTTAACTTGTAAAATCTGAATATTAGTTCCTTAAAGTAGTTGCCTCTTTTAAGCTTCTTTTCCTCTGAAGGCATTTTTAGATTAAATTTACCCATAAAAAAGAAACAAAAATATGTAATTAAAGAATCAATGGCATTTGTGTTAAAAGGATTACATTTTTTCTTTAAAAGAAAAGGCCATCAGTTAGGGAACTGTAAACATTTGAAAAGCATGCACTAACGTGCAGGAAAGTATGAAGACAGGATGAAGTAACAGAATATCTATCTCTTTTCTCTTATTTATTAAACACTTCAGTCCTGTGCTGTTTATCATCTTACATAAGCAGACTACTTTTTCCCAGCTGTTTGAGCAGAAAATCAGAAACTCTTTGACAAAACTGTAGGTGGAATCAAGTTTCAGAGTATTCTAAGATGGAAAAATACAATCTGCAAAATACACACATCAAACTATTGAACAAAATCAACTACAGGATCATTCTCTTTTACACAGGTTAATGAATCAGTTTTATAAATGCTTTCTTTGCAGATGGAAACAACTTCACAAAGAAACACAGCAGGATGCATGACAGAACTCAGGACTGGAGAAGCATATCACATAAATGCTTCAAAATTTTGGTCATTGCTTTTCTTCAACAATTTTGAAACAGTAAAATTTCTTTCTTCAATCTTCCCTTCCCAAAAATACAATTATTTTTGCTAAGTGCCTGTATGAGTGAAAGAGCAGCACAACTAAAAGTAAATGAAACCACTGAGACTATTCCCAGATCACAAAAAGTTCTGGGGCTCAATAAATCACAATAATTTTGTTTTGCTGGCAAACAAAAACTTAATCTGATTCTATGATTAAAAGATATTCCTACCTCAGGATCATCATCATCAAAATCATGGTAAGTGGAATGATCAGGATTATTCATTTTATCCAGAAGTTCAATGGCAAGACTTCGATTTAATGGCTGGGTTACAAAGGGATGCTGAAAGACAGAGGGAAACACAGAGATTAAAATTCCAGCCACTCACACAAAGCACATTTTAATTTTATAACTTTAGAAAAGACCCCTCATACATAAATTTATACCTGTAGCAACTTTTCAGCTGTAGGTCTTTTTTTAGGATTTTTTGTAAGTGCCATTTTCACAAAATGATGGAAACTATTGGACCTGTGAAACAAAGTGCTAAACATTAAAATCAATTTCCAAGTACAGGACATTCATTATCTACCGAAACAAAAAAAGCACTTACCATTTCATTTTGTCCTTTAATTTAGGAGGTTGGAAGTTGCTTTTTGTCATTAGAAAAAGTGCTCTGAAAAAAAAGAACAACACCATTTCTGTGGGTATGCTGCAATACATGAGATAAATTATTACACACTTTATTTAATAGGCAAGAAGAAGCCACATCAGTTTAAGAGACTCAACCAGGACTTTATACATTTATGCACCAGAAGGAGTTGTTACAATTTCTGTCCAATGTCTGTTCACTCAGAACACTCAAAGCCCAGTGCCCCTGCAGTACACCCAAAACCCACACACACACAGAGCCATTTAATCAAATGGATTATTTAATTAGCTGCATTTACCCACCAAGCTTTACTAACCTCATTGGATGTAGGTCAAACATTGGAGGCTGAAGTTCAGCAAGCTCTATTGCAGTTATTCCAACTGCCCACAGATCACAGAGTTGGTTATAGCCACCTTTCCTTTCTACTGCAGCCACTTCTGGTGCCATCCTGAACAGTAAGAGACATTCTTAGGTAAACTTCTCAGCACAAATCAAACATTCTTTGTACACATAGTATTCTCCTCCTTAAAGCTCTCAATTGATAAGGTCACAGTATATTATAGATATACACACACAAATGTGTAAAAAATTATGCAATATACATCTGAAGTTTCCCTTGGTCATCTTCTAATAACTAACAGGCAGTTTCTACAATGGTCATTCAGCAGTTAAGTGGATGAAATCAATCTGTCTCAGACTAAATACTACTCAACAACCAAAGACCCTGAAGTATAATTATTCAACTACAATAAAATCCACATAATACACAAATTTATACATTGCCCAGAAAGTGATCCATTGACTTTGAAGAGAATAATTCTAACAAGAGAAAAACCAACAAAATGTCAGCTTTCTTGTACCCTGAAAGCATGAGACTCATTGTCACCTCTGCATACAGCACTCCTTCTTTGTGAAGTCTGTCTCACTCATGTCAGGTGACCTCTTTATGTCAACGAAGTGGTTTCACATTCTTAGGTGGCAAAAATGAACAAACATAACTGGCACATAAATAGGAATACTTAAAGGAAATTATTCACTTGGAATTGTCACATGTTTTTAATGGCCAAAGTGAACTGTGAATTTAATTGTCCTAGGTAGCCCTACAATGTGGCCAACATGTTAGTATTTCTTAGCTTTAAGCTTTATCACTCCTGATCACCTGCAAAATAGCACTAAGTAACTCAATAAATGTAACACAGATGAAGCCACTTAGAGAGTGCTCCAGGAGATCATCAAGCAGCATCTCAACTGATGCACTACTCAAAAACAGATATCCTGTGGTCACAGCACCAAGCCTGCCAGAGCTCAAAAAGTGTTTGGACAATGCTCTCCCACACATGGTGTGACACTTGGGGATGTCCTGTACAGGGCTAAGAGCTGGACTCAATGGCCCTTGTGGGCCCTTTCCACTCCTTATCTGTAGATCTGAAAACATCAGCAGGTTTGGTGGTAGAACTTACTTCACATTTGTGTAACTAAACTATATTTAGACACATTTCTTCCAGAACTCATTAAAATCCCCATCACTCTAAATCAAAAATGAGGGAGTTACCATAGGAGAGGGGGAACACGAGTTAAACATTTAAATGGCAGGGTTACTAGCACTGAAGTTCACCTGCCCTGAGACACATGTAGATCTAATGACCACTAAAACCTTCACATGGCCTGTTTCAACTAAATTTTCTTCTCTGCAATCTCAAAAATTTTGTTTCCTTGATTCTGCTCTCTCAGAAGCTTTGCAAAGAACAACTGATGCTTTTCATCAGCATTTAACCAATGTAATACTTTCAAAGTTATTATTTAAGGTCATTTGAGAAGCCTGGATTTGAAAGTTACAGGACTTTCAAGCACTGAGGTCACCCAGACTTGTTGGGAAAGAGAGACAAACCAATCACATAATCGTGACTGATGGGTGTTTGTGCTATTCTGAAAGGGAAATGAAGCCTTGGTGTGAAGAAAAACGCTAAAAATACTGTGCTTGGCTACTTCAAGTCAACACTTGAACATAGCGTTTTTTCATTATATATATACTTTTATCTTGAACCTACTATGCTGTCAGACTACAGAATTTTAGTATTTGTCTGGGAAACATATGACAAAAGGTGAAAGGGGACAACCACTTTCAGCAGGAAAAGGATTGAATGAAAGGCAGAACTTCAGATAAGAAAAATTACACACACTAGTTTCATGGGGAAGAATAGAGATGCAGCACAGGCAGAACTGTATCACAGAATTCAATCGGTTTAGGTAAAAAAGGGAGAAAATGGCTTAGAGAAACAGTTCACAAGCAGCAAAAGTCTGTGGATCTGTGAGGACAAAGGAAACTCATCAAGTAGAAAACCCGCATCTAGGCTGGAGGGGAAATAACATAAAATACCAAAATAAAAAATCAGGGAATAACAAAATATTTAAGATCAAAGTTAAAAGCAAGCAAAATTGCTGATAGTTTTTAGGTTTAACTAAATTAAGATAAATTAGTCAACAGTGATGGCACTACACAGCCTTTCAATTTTTCAGAGCATTAAAGCCTCTTCCCTGACACTCAGCTAATTCAGGGTTTGGAATAAGTACCACAGATATGAACACCAGAAAGTCTGACACAGCCTTTAGAGGTTAGTCTACCCAGGAATGATAGAGCATGCCTTTATCACAATTTTTCAACAGTATTATATGTGGTACCATTATATTAATGGTAAAGTAAAAAACAGTTACCAATATGGGGTGCCAATGAAGGATTTCCTTTTGGCAATTGTAGCTGTTATCTGTGCAGATACTCCAAAATCAGCTATTAAAAAAAAAGGCAAAAACAAAATTACAGTTAACAAGTGATTTGAAGTAATTAATTGTTAATGAACACAAGTTTGGTTTCCCCACTGTTAAGAGGTCCCTAAATATACTGGAAATATTTAACAAAAAATAAAAAACAAAAGCAAATAATAGAAACTTGATCTGTCTCAGATACCATTGGTCAGCTCCCCCCAGTCATTTGCCAGACATGCACAATGTCCCTCATACACACAAGGAAGTGCAAGCTGGCACAGAAGACCTAACAGGTATGCGAAGGGTGTTGATAAAACAGAGCACCTCATTTTGTGTTACCAAAGAGGTTCTTTCAGATAAGCTTTCGAGGTACATTTCACATTTAAGGACTCTGGATGGTAGATTTTATTAAAAAATTATAAACCCTTGTGATTTGACTTTTATTTTTCCTTTACAGTATCAGGTCTTTTACTTCACTGTTCCAAAATTACTTCAAATATCCTCAGATACTAATTCAATGGTTTAGTTAGATACCACCAGCAAGATAAAAAGAATTCTGATATTCAGTAATACCTTACATGAACCATCACCTCATTAACCAAACAGAGCATGCTGTTTCTTAGAGCACATAAAAATATTACTTTTTAAGCACAAAGATATATTAACTCACCTAATTTTACATGTCCATTATCCGTTAAAAGAATGTTTGCTCCCTTTAAAAAAAGAAAAGTTTACTTGAATTAAAACATGCTAATTCCTCCAATATAACATTAAAAAAAGAAATATGTGGGATCTTAGAGCAAATTAGGGGCCAAAGATAAAGCAAGGATTGTGTTCAATAAACCTGCAACCTAATTTGTGAAGTTAGTAAGCTGTCATTCTGTTATTAAAAAAAATCTCCTTGGATATACAGTGTTTTTCATTAATTTTTAGTTAAGCCTATGATACTACAGAGTTTGCACTGCACACAAAACCTCTCAATAAACAGTATTTGCCTGTGCTGATTAATTCTTACTTTTTTCTATTTACAATGACTCAAAGGAAACAGGAACTCAAAAGGTCAAAGTGGAAACAATTTCATTTTCTTTTCATAAGTAGGAGCTCATTTTGTCTTGTTTGAGAGCCATGCTTATAATTACAGCCTTAAGGACCTGCCTCAATAATCAAGCATTTAGCAAAGCTACTTCTGTCCTTATGCAACAGAGATTCTGCTCCTGCTGGACTTGGAGAGGTCATTTTTGTGTGGCTGTGTGTTCCACTCACTTTAGCTCAATAACCAAAATTAACCCAAAGCAGAGGTTTGTATTACAAAATTACAAGATAAAAGGACTGAGAAAAACCTGATTTGAAGACTGAACCCAGGTACAGGTTGAGCTGAGTGAAGGTTAGAGCTAGCTAAACACAGTTCCAAACATCAGCACTGCACTGCCCATCAGGTAGATGGAAATGCAGCAGAGATGAACCTCCAAAGATCTGTGTTTTTACAGATTATGGCTTTTCCCAGAGCAGGAAAAGTCAGGCCTGCAATAAAACGCAGCTAACTTGGCCCACGCTACACAAGCACAGTTAATGAGCTTGGCAAACAGTGTAACAGCCCTGCTTACACACTCTTGACCTTGTTCACCTTTCAAGCTAACAGGACAGGTACTCTAAACATGGAACTTAGCTACTGAGGGAGGGAAGCAAACACAGTTCAGCAATCAGGCAATGATGCAGATGAAGACAGTACTTTTCCATGCTCACGAGAACAGATTAAAAAAAAATCTTCACAATGTAAGCACTGTAAGCATTTATTAGCACAGTTCTGCTTAGAAAAAGTATCTATGGACTGTATCCTTACAAGCATTCTATAAAGTATAGTGGAAAACATTTAATTTTGGTGCCTGAAGTAATCTTTCATTCAGAAATTACTTTTGTGATTGCTCAAAACCCACATTCTTCTGCAGCCATTGAGAACAACTTGGAATTAGGCTGCATGAAGGCAACTACAGTTAAAGCCGCTGGGAAAAAAAAAAAACCAAAACCAGCCAAAAAACCAGCACACAAAACCACAAAAGAATATGATGATTTACTGTCACATTTCCAAGAGGAAGCTTGCCAGGTTTGGAAGGGCTTTGGAAAGACTAGGTAGTAAAACTTCAGGAACAAGAAGTCAACAGGAAGCACCAGAAGGAAACTATAACAGAGTGTAAGAGTCTGAACAAGCCACTTTTGATGTAGCTTTGCTGCGATGGAGATTTAAGTAAGTCAGTACTAATAGCCTGATTTGCAGCACCCTCTCTATTTTTAGCATGCGAGGGAGGGGACAGAAGTAGTCTCCAAGAACTGCACAGAACAGCAGCCTCTGCCCTGCAATCTGCTCACCACGATGCAAGAAGCCAAAGCAAGAGCTCTGCTCACTAGCTGGTTCAAAAATAAGGGTATATGGGGCTCCCTGGAAAAGCTGTGGGAGAAGCAAACTTTTCTTTTGCACACAGCACACACCCTGACAGCCATCTGAACACACACTGCTCTGGACACCAGCTTGTGGCTAAATTCCAAAGCACTGGTCCACATAAACAGTTTGTGTGACTCCAAGGAAAAGAACAAACTATTGCTTTGCATATATTTTAAAGAAAGATTTTTTTTTGCCTTGGGCAGAAACTTTTATTTCATTCTAATAGATTAAAAATCCCTACATATTCAGAAATGTACTGAAAACTGATATATAACAGTGAAGACCAATGGAGGTGACATAACCTATTTTTAAAGCACCAAAAAGACCTTCAGTTCTTACTTACCTTTATATCTCTGTGCATTTTTCCTTTACTGTGAAGGTAATATAGTCCCTGCATAAAATATTTAAATAGTAATTTAGTCCAACATTTCTCATTTGACATACATTTCTTATTTAATTACCACATATATTTAGGATCCAATTCAATCATCTAAATGACTCACTGACTGAAGAACATTTTTTTTTCAGTGTAATTTGCTGTAAATTTGCAGATTCAATAGATGTAGCAGCATATCTAATATCTTTATATAAAGCAGCATACCTATGCATCTTTGTATAAAGATATTTAGACATTTACCTAAAACACAGGACAGATGGAAGTAATACCAGTCACCACACCTACTGGAAGAAGAGTATTCCCCAAACAAGTTTTCCTCTTGTACATGGTAACTGTCACCTTTTTTTACCAAAGTAATTACTGGTAAATGGCCTAGGAGTCTTCTACTCAGCAGTCAGATCGCTGGACCACTAGTAAAGCTACCTCCTGTATCACTACATATTTCAATCAAGCCTAGAAATTCAACTCTATTTCATGGACTTCTGCAAAAACATTGGGCTGTCTGGGTCTCATACCTAAACATTTTAAGACTCAACACAAGTTAGAAACTAAGTTTAAATTCTGGAAGAGTTCTGTAGAACCAAATCCCTGCACGGCAAATCAGAGACTGTGTCACTTTGGACACTCCAGGCTCATCTCTAAAATTCTCTTCCAGAAGTAAAATCACACACAAACATCTTCCTTGCTTTGTGACCATGAACCTTCACAAGGCTCCATGTTCATGGGAAATATCCATGTGAAGACTCATTTTTTTGCCAGTTCATCAGACATCAGAGAGGTGACTGCAAAATTTAAATTGTAATTAATCAAAGCATCTACCAGACCAGTGCAACAACTGGCTTTAGGCAGAGGAGTCCCATGTACACTCCTTAAATCTCTGGATGCTACTGGCATACAAAGGCCATTAATTCACACACTTTTAGTACTGCCCTGGAACAATGTGAAGTCACCATTTTCAAAACGGAATGTCTGGAGACAATTACTTTAAAGGTCATATTTAAAAGACCCATCTTTTCAGAATCAAATCTCATGGATTCCAGCAAAATGGACAGCAGGTATATTTTGAAAATGGAGGATTCAATGGGCATCTAAATATGAAAACTGAATGTTAACATCAGCATCCAAGTGAGACTCTGGATTCATGGACACTGGTGGCAAAATCAATGTTGGACAAATTACTTCTGTGGATGGACAATAGCCTATATTCTCAGACTTCTTACTTGAGGAAACGGTGTTTCTTTATAAGCTGCAACAAGATATCTGAAACTACATGCATTATATTTGGTCAGAGTATTACATGCATGCATTTACATACAATTTAAAATAGAGAAAAATGGGTCAATGAATAACATTTAGAAAACACAAAACAGTAAGCTTTTTTCTCACATACAATTTATACATATCAACCAAGATATCTTCCCATACAAATAAATGGCTTCATAAATTACATTCCAGACAACTCACTCCTCCATATCTAAGAAGATTATGGAATTGATTGATGGACTATTTGGTGGGTAATGAATTGCTAAATGATTGTGTCCAGAGAGCAGTGGTAAACAAGCTCAATGTCCAGAGTGACAAGTGGTGTCCCTCAGGGTCCCACACTAGACTTTTTAGTATCTCCACTGTTGATACAGACAGTGGGATCAAGGGCATCCTCAGCCAGCATGCAGAGGTCTCATAAAAAAGATGGGGAGAAACTTTTTAGCGGGGCCTGTTGTGACAGGACAAGGTGTAATGGTTTTCAAGTAAAGGAGGGTAGATTCAGATTGCATATAAGGAAAAACTCTTTTATTATGATGCTGATGAACTACTGGAAGAGGTTGCAGAGAGAGGTGGTGGATGCCCCATCTCTGGAAACATTCAGGGTCAGGCCAGACAGGGCTCTGAGCAACCTCATCCAGTTGAAGATGTCCCTGCTCATTGCGGGGGCGGGGGTCTTTTAAGGCTCCTTCTAATGCAAACCATTCCACAAGTGTCTAAGAACAAAAGGGTTTAAAGACTCAAAGCCCTTAACGCTCCCAGATGTCACATAAGCCTGATCTGTAAGTAAAGAAGTGCCACATCCTGCAAGTCAGAAGGCAGCAGTCACTGGCACAGCCCAGAGATGCTAAGTGACAACCAAGGGACATGGCTTGGAACAGAGCCATCTTCAAAGAGTGAGAGGCAGCAGATCTCAACTGACAGCATTCAGCAGGTTTGCCTTCACTGCAAGTCAAGAACTGCTCTCTCAGAGAGAAGCAAGACACCCATCAAAAAAGCAGTCTCTGATTAAGTTTTACTGCTGTATTGAACCTGTAACTTAGGAAAGAAAAATGAAAGCTAGCATATCCACAAAGGAGAGGCTAATGACTTCAACATCTCAAGCATACAGGCAATTTTTTTTCCTATTGGCACAGAAGTGTTAGATATGCAAAATGGAGTATTTTAATTTTCCTTCAAACTTGCAGTAACTAATTTATACCATAAATACAGATTAAGAAAACATGTTGCTTCCCCCCTTTTAAAAACAGTTATAAAATAAACAGTAGAAAGATGACAAGAGCTTTCTTCACATGATCCAGGGTAATTGAGGTTATGCAATTATACAAATTTCTAGGCTTTAATATGGGACCTCCTCAAAAGTCTGAGAAAAGCGCTGTATCATCCAGTTACTGGACTTCCACAGCATCACATGTTATTTGTAGCTTTTATTCTTAGCTTTTAATACTTTTACATTAAAAGACAACCACAAGAACCTGAGGAGACACTACCTGTAGTGTTTCTCTGCTAACATAGGCAATCTGTTGCTCTGATAGTGGTCCAGTCACTGAAACGGAAGGGAAAAAGAAATAAAAAAAATCTCAAAATCAGGTAAGATACTGCCCATTCCAAATTCATACCTCAATTACTTCCATTCAAACTGACAGGACCTTCCATTACTAGTCTCTGAGTAAATGTGCTTAGTCTTTATCCCAGACTGAGCACCCTAAAGATCATAGCATTTTTTAAAGTCAAAAATGTCCAGTACTGTTAGAATGGAAACTACTAATTCTTCTGTATTTAAATCTCACAGTACTTAGGAAAAAGAAGCACAAGTAATGATTTAAGCCTAACTCTTTCCCCTGAACAAACCCATTGTGTTCTTCTATAGAGGGCTGGACTTTCAACTCAGTGACTCAGAGCTGCAGCCAACTCTGTTCAGTCCCCTTTGAGCCCTGGGCAATTCTTTGTACTATTTGTGACCTGATCTCTCCTTCCATCCTTCCCACTGCCAGAGAAAATGTTCCCTCCAACTTCTCAGCCTTTCTCTGAAATCAGCTGTCAGCATTGCTGCTCGGGGGCCTGCCACACCAAGCACCTTCTCAAACTCCCCCTATAAGCAGGTTCAGCAGTTTCCCAAGGGAAGGAGGAATCCTCTCCCTCGAGGGTCCAACTTCACTCAAGTCTCTTAGAGGAAAACAATTAAATTCTGAACAAATATGCACACCAAACAGCGAGCGGCAAGCAAGGAATGGTCTGTGACTCGGCCCAGTCACTGGACTTTGATCCTGAAATTAAAGGGGTTTAAGACCAGGAAATGCAGTCCTGACTGTAAGCTTTTCAGGTTTTGCAAAGAAAACAGATAAGTTGGATGGAGTTTCTCAAAGGACACTGAAGGAGTAGAACGTTAAGAATGAATCTAGATTAAAGAATCTAACTGCTTAACTTCTACAGTATAAGTATCATGCAACATATCTTCAAAGTAAGTCTACACCCAACTTTTCTTTGCTGAAAGAAAAGCTCCAAACCCACACAAAACTATATATACTGGCACCCACAGTAGGCAGATCTAGGCATCTATTTTTCTTTTGAGAAATTTCATTCTGATTAACTCAAATGACTCGAGGTTACAGAGGCCTATAGTTCAACTGTAATAAGACTCTCTAAACATAATAAAGACCAGAAAAGAACCTTCCATTCTAACTACCATCAGAGAAGCAAAAAATCAGCTTCAACGGGAAGCCACTCCTGTAGACATCTGCTCAGGCATTTATGTGGCATGAGCTCATTTCCTACCCTACAGGTGTTCCACAAAACAAAGCCTATGAAACATGACGCTTTTCTCAAAATTAAAAAGAGTTAAAGGATCACCAAGGCCACACTCAAACGACTATGACAGGAACATGGCAGGAACCTGTGAATTGGTGCTTCTTTTAATTGCACCCAAGGTAAACATAAAAAACTGCTTACGCACAAGAGACCCTCACACGTAAAATCTTCACAAGTTAGAATACAGATAGACTTCCTCAATAAAAAACATCACCTGAGAACCCCAAAGCCATTACTCACTTAGAGCATACTCCTTTCCTAAAAAGGTCTTAATTCCAGGGCAATAAAGTCCTTCAAAACTGATTTTGTCTCTTGAAAAATAGCAAGCAGTTGATTGATCCTGTCTTTATCCAACAGATTCACAAACAGTCCTTGTTTCTTTGACTGCTCACTGAAGCCAAGCCTAAAGCAAATATAGAGACCACCTTTGCTTTTCACATGTCACACATCCAGCTTAAAAAAACCCTAAAAAAATTTAAAAATACCCTCATGGAATGCAATACTGGTAATGTAAACATCCAAACAGTTTACCAAGGACAAGAGCATCCATGCTAATCAATCCACATACCTAGGTTTCTGTAGGAAGTGGTATAGATTATACTAAAACAATGTTCAAAAGCTCAGAAACAAAATGGCTATGAAGCAAGACAGCACATCAAGACATCAATTTTTTCTTTTTACAATGTAAGATTGTCAAATATATTACAAATATAGCCAAAAATTTTACAGCCCTTGAAAAGGAGTGACAGGCATATGAGCCCTGGAAGGATGGAAATAACTTCTGCTGCACACCCAATGTTGTTTACAAAACACAAACCAACTAAGTAAAAGATAAGCTAAAATTGACCTTCAATGAATTATTATGGATACTAAAATTAGGATTCCTCCTCTAATTCCAAAACTGCAATCATTTCAATTTTTGAAAATAAGCTGCACTTAGATTTTAAGGAATAAAGTCTTGACATACCATGATAAATATCCTGTAGAGAGCCACCTCCACAGAACTCCATGCAGATCCATAGCTTGTCTCGTCTAAAGAGTGAATAAAACCATTCATTAGCTGTCAGATTTGCAGAGCACTTGTAAAAGATAAGTCAGAGGACTCAAACACTGTAAAGCACAACACAACATGCTCTGTATTATAGAAAGTACAAGTCAAATAATGAGTATAATTTAGTCCTTATGTGACACTTCACTGTCTAAACAGTAAGTAATGAAAAAGTAAAAAATATTCTACTTTAATGAAGCAATAAAAACAGTACTAGTGAAACATTCACACTGATTTTTGTTGAAATACATTTTTCTGAGAGCAGAGACAAAACAGATGTGGGTTCTTATTTCTTCCTTATTTTCACGTCTCCACTTTTTTCATAGCAAAGGAGTCAACACAAACAAGAAAAAAACAAAACAAACCAAAACGCCCCAGGAGTCTCTCAACTAAATTTCTTTCACAGCAAATTAAGTGAAACTGTAGTGCTTTAGTCAAAGCTAGGCAGAGTACAGCCTATGCTGCGGGTAAGTACCTGCCCAGATAAAGTCTTTTCCTTCAAAAAAACCTATGGATATTTTTGGTGGCAGGGCCAGAAGGGAAGTTATTTAGCTCTTCTTCCCTTACTAAGGGAATCAATTCAGTGTGATTCACTGTACCTCCAAAAAAGGTGCTTTCCAAGAACAGACAATGGGCTGAAGGACTTAAAGGTATCTTTTATCATGGCCATTAACTCTATTTTCACGCAGTAATTTTCATTGCTAAGATGTGGCCACAAAAAGGCACTGTGCAGAGCAAAAAATCTGGGACTTGCCTAGTCATTCCTGGCCATGAAAATACTCAGGTGGAAAAAAAGAATCCCATACATCCACCTTAGAGCAGACAGTAACACAGGAGAACCAAAGGAAAGCCTGATGGTTGTTCTGCAGCTCCCTGATGACCTGGTCTTGCATGCTTTGCACTCATAAGGCTCTGTTAGAACAGCTGAGACATCTGTGACAGGGCTTTTGCAAGGCAGTGGTGGAAGTGCTGAGCATATCTCCTGAGCTGCAAACTGCAAGTGCTCTCACCAGCAGGTGACAGCTAGAATAGCTGCTGCTCCAAGGACAACTCTGTCTTTCTTGGATGTCCTCCCCTTTAATGTCCAGAGTGCACATGGTCCTTACACCTACATTCCCAGCTGCTTCCTCTAGGGGTTGGAAAGGTATTGTCCAAGCATTACAGCAGTTTTAAGCAGCAGAATCCCCTGGCTGTTAACTCCATACCTTTCAAGAGGTCAATTAAAGCCTTGCTTGAAATAATATTAAAACTTTCCACTGAAATAGCTGACCAAAGCCAGACACAGAAGCAGTGTGACAACTCATGCAAGAAAACTGAGTAAGAAAGAACCATTGAAGAGACATCTCGGAGTCCCTTCTTTGTTCCCCACAATGATGCAGGACTCAAGACAGGGACACTTTTGGGGCACTGGACTCATGGGCCCACGTGGCTGCATCCTGTTTGATGCCAAAAGTAGCAGCACTGTGGAAGGGGGAAGAAAGCAGAACTCTCCCAGCAAAGTAAGAGACATGAAGCATTAAAGTGTTGCAAATTCTCACTTGCTTACTGGGCATTCCCTTCCCAGTGTGCAAAAGCCCTACAGAAAACAGAAAAAGAACATAAGAGGATCAGAAGAGGTGACTACATTCCTTAGTTTCAAACTAGCCTTTTATCACTGTGCCTAAGCACTTTGAGACAGGTGAAGACCCCTGCAACAACCAAGAGCAACAGTGTAGAGTCTTTCTACAGAGCATATGGCCTGAGCAGCAAGCAAAACAGAGACAGGACCAACAGTACCAATAAAGGTCTGCAACTTAACACCTCGGCCAACAGGAAGGCAGAAATGTCACTGTCTGAAAAATCCCTACACAAAAAGAAGAAATCCTTGGGGAACAATATGCTGATGACTAGCAAGTATTGGACAATGGTATTTTTCTTATTCTTCTTAGCATTGAAATATGCTTGGAAAACAAAAGGTCAGGCAGCAAAAGATCTCAAAGACAGTGACTTGATTGCCCAGACAAAAAAAGAAGCACTCTCACCTCCAGCTTGAGTACAGAAGAGGCAGTGTTTCAATACAAAAATGGTCAAGAAAGCTGAGTGCAACCATAGTAGCTGTTTCTGCACTGTTTTCACATGAAATTTAAAATATCACCAGAAGCAGCTTTTTATTAGTTATGCTAAGCAATCTGTTCCCACTACAACTGGTTAAAAGAAGCTGGTAAGACAACTGAGTACATTCGTCAATGTTTCTACAATGCAAATAACCTCACCTCCAGAAACAAACACAAAACCTTCACATTCTGGTCAGAAGTTCACATGTTGGAAAAACAGACATTCTACTGAAACAGATTTAAAAGATACCATATACACAGACACTTCATACTTGACATACTTCTGCTTAATTTTCCACTTATATATTAGATTCAAAGCTTTTAAGCATCAACTTATTTGCAAGAAAATATGACTATGTGGTTACTGAACAATTTTGCTGGAAGAAAAATGATTTACAGAGAGACACTGTAGTAAATAGAAGAGATGTGAAGGTGAATGAAAAAAATACACAAGTGGATAATACTTGGTAAATTATATTTTGCCTATGTCACCTTACAGATTTGTCCTTTATAAGGGGACAGGGACACATTTTTAAGTGAACAAAAGAAACAAACTGTACCTGAGATAGCTGCCAAAATAAGCAACAATGTTCGGATGTTTACAGTCTTTCATCATAATGATTTCCTGCTGCACAACAGCAAAATCTTCTCCTGAAATGCAGTAGAACGAGTATTTTCTTTGGCCTCGTTATAGTCACATCTTAACTTTCAGCACATGTTTATAAAATAAACATTCTTAGCAATTAAGACTCATTATCTGCAAGTTTCACAGACATAAATCAGCTGTAAATCAGTATTTATTAGCAAGGGCTTAGCAATAAGTAATGATATTCTGAAGTTTCATTCTGGGACAGATGGACCTCACATCTGCTGATAGCTCTTACAATACTGGCCAGAGCTCTTTCTCAAGTCCTTATTTTCCCTGAGACCCCACTGTGTCCATCTGCATAAGCCCTGCCAATAGCCTGGGTTCCTAAAAGCACAACAAAACTTTGCTATTTTTGGCCACGTGCCCATTCTCGTTAGCTCATCTTCCTAAGCAAAAAAAAAACCAAACAAACCAGTCACTAGTAGACTACTGCTGCAACATTTCAGATTCCACAAGAATGTAAATTTATGGACTGTAACTCACATCCAGAAAACATCGACATAGGGGTGACATTTACCTGAATCTCACCATTTGGTACCATGGTTGTCCCAGTCTTTCTATTAAAGGTTCTTACCAGATGTGTACACTGAGAAAATCATGTGTGAAACTTAACACACAGCTGAGATGTTTTTCTTTTGGGAATGTTTTAAGTTTTTCCCAGTACATTAACATACTGATGACCTATACATTGAGTCATTTATAACCAGAAATATGATACACCCATGTATTTTATTTTATTCAAATCATAAGCTGCAAGTTAACATCTATCTGTAGTGTGTTGCTGATGGCTTCCTGGCTAGACTTTTAAACATACAGACACTAAAGAACAGAGGAATTTATTTTCACACATGGACCTCCCTGAAAGAACAATTCCTCCAGTGTGTGACCAGCATTTTCACTGCATCCAAAATAAAAGTAGCAAAAAGCCTTAAAACAAGTCCCTAAACATTGCTAACTCTCAGTCTGCACACTGTACACTGATCTGCAAGACTTCCAAAACTGGGCAGCTGAAGTCTAGTCTGTGAGCACTACTCAGGTGTCCAAAGGCTGCTAAAAAATACTGAAATGCAAGATGCCAATCGTTCACCCATCACCAGAGCATGGGGACAAGTTTCCCCAGGGCATCCCCATGCTCTGCCCACAGCACAGTCAGCTGGACTGATAACCCATATCATGCACAGCCAAGGACTCCAGCAATGGGAACTGATGTAAGAAAAACAAAGAAGCAGAACTACACAGGAGCATCTGAGATCACACTTTCAGTGTGAGGAAAAGAAGTGTGATTAACAAACACTTTTTGAACTACCTAGTAACATACTGACCTGTCTTGAACTTTTAAATGTGTAGGTACCGTGAAAACACATTTCTAACCCCTTTCAGAATTGTAAGGGGAAAAATGGAAAAAACTGAATACCTTCTTTCCCTTCTTGCCCACACAGACCTTAAGGATCAAACCAGGTAGTTAAAATATTACACACACCCCAACATTAAATCTGGAAATGGAACACCAGCAGTTAGAAGTTAGACAAAAAGTCTGGATGTTTTACTTCCCAGATTAATCCTATTCAACAGGCCTACTCTTATTAATAGAACAGACTGCAAGCTGAGAACTGATCTGTAGGGCACATGTGCTTTGTGAAATCACCACAGAAGCACAGTGCAAGCATAAATCTAGCAGTGAAGTCCTAATCCGACTCTCCCAAAAGATTTTCAGGAAATGTACTCAACTCCCAGATACTAATGTTCAGCTATTATTTCACCCTTCTTTTTAGTTCTTCCTCTATTACCAGGCAAGTTTTTTGCCTTGCTGTCTTCTTGTGCTCCAGAAATTTTTATAACACATGGGTCGAACACAGGACCCCCCCCCCCAATTCTCAACGAAATTTTAATCAGCTTTCACTTAACTGTTCTCCAATTATATTTTTCCTCTTACATCTTTTTTTAAAAAAAATCATGCCAAACCAGTGTACTTTTTTTTTAGAACAGTGTACTTTTTCCTACACCTTCTTTCAATAAGTGGACTTGATTGATTTTGTACAATTGTTATCTTAAGCACAAAAATTCTGTGTCCTACTTAAGTTAAGAAACCACTTACCTGGTTCTAGTTTTATTACTTTAATTGCTGCAAGCTCACCCGTGTTGACATTTCTAGCCTATAAAAAAACAAAAAAGGAGTATTTAGAAAGCAGAATGCAGTACCCACCTCTGCATTCTTGACCTGATGTTCTCTGACAGCAGTAGTCAAAAGAGCAACTGAGGCACACAAGGGTTTAACACAGTGGAACCACTTGCTGGGGAACACTAAACAGCTGATTTATACTGAGAGTCAAAGCTTTAAGTCTGCTCAGGAAACTACAATGCCACACAACACTTGAATTATGTAAGTCCTCAACCACGCTGTGCTTAGGTGTGAAAATCCATAAACATTCCAGCCACGAGAGTCTGAAAAGCAGGTGTAACACACGTGGGTCTCTCAGCAGCCAAGGGATCCAGGGCACACCGAGGGCTGCGCTCTGCAGTGTGTGGGACCACTTGCAAGACTCCCAGATGAGCAATGCAATGCTTCTTCATTTTTCTATGTGCAAGGCCCCCTGAACCTTATTCTCCAAAAACAACAGCCTCCCCTTGCTGCTGGGTTGAAACAAGCAAGGCAGCAATAAAGGAGTTAGGGAGCATTCCCCTCAAAACATTCCCTTTAGACACACAGCAGCCAACTGCAGCAGCAATGACTCAGGAGCTTCACTGCATTTTCACACACGGAAGATTCTGAATTGGAAGGGATCCACAAGGATCAAGTCCAGTTCCTAAGTGAATGGTCCATACAGGGATCAAACCCACAACCCTGATGCCATTAGCACCATGCTCTCACCAACAGAGCTCTGTGCTGCTAAGGCCTCAGTTCTACTGAGCAACCAAGGAAGCTACATTTTTGAAAAGCCATTAAGAAGCAACATAAATTACTATCAAAATTATTTCTCTTCTACATCTGTACCAATGGACTTCTAATTGAAAGCCAAGAAGCCATTTGCCCAGGCCCTTCAGAGCATTTCTGTGCCCCTGCACCCAGCCATGGAGAGAAGGCAGCAAAGCTGCTTCCTATCACTAAAGCAGCAGCAGCAGCTCCTGAAGGATGCCCAGCTACAGCCTCTTCTCTCCCCAAGGGAGGCTTGCTACCTGTAGGAGTATAGACTGCAGTGCCCAGGCTACCCCTACACTGGGCTCAGAGCCTGCTTTTGCAAAGGCCAGAATTACAGCACTTAACACATGTAGCCAGGGATCCACCTTGTAAGCTGCTAATAGTCTCATTTAAGTCACTTCAGGAAGTCAGGAACTCGGAGCCTTTATGGACTCACCAAGTATGTGCAAGGTTTGTTACATGGCAGCTTGGGACCTAGTTGTGGAACCAAAAGTGGAGGGGAAAATACCCCTAAGACTATAAAAAGTAAACAAGAATAAAGTCTGTAAATAAATGCAGAGGGTATTCATGCGTTTAGACATTTACTCAGCTCACTCCTTGGACAGCTGATCTCAAACCTCTCACTATTCCTTGGTGTGGCAACACTCTTGCAATGCTGGGAGCGCTGGCATTTGCAGGCAGAGAGATTCCGAGACCAGTGGGAATCCTATGAAAGTCAAGGAGAAGTCCAAACCTGATTGACTGAGGAAAAAAACAGTTAACAAATAAATTTTCTCTGGCAGCCTTCCCTGTAAGTCATTATTTATCCACCCCACCAAGGGCAGCAATGTCTCCAACCATCACTGGTGGAGAAAAAAGATGCAGAGACATTAAGAACAACAAAAACATGAGTTCCTTGCATCTGTACCAGAGAATGAAGGCAACACATGACAAAGTGCCACCACTGAAGCATGAGCTAGGACTTCTACTCCTTTTTTCTTTTCCTAACATACTCTCTCCACAGCAAGAAACAAACAGAAGCACAATGTTCATTAATCAAACAACAGCATTTTTAAACCTCCAAGACAAACAAGAAAAGTTACTGAAGCTTTAAAAAAGCTGACCTGTGATCATCAGGGGGGCTTGTTAACACAGACTTGTTTTAGGGCAAACTTGTACTAAAAACACAATTTTGATCAATGAGATACAACTGTAGTCGCTACAAGTGAGAAGATCCTGAAGTTACACACTCTGCACAAGCCAGGATGAAAACATTTCACAGGCCTCAGAAACCCTGTTCATGATTTTTTTGTTTTATTTATTTTTAACAATACTATGTCCATCTGTCAGGAGTTTGTGTCACTGACTATGGCTCCATAGGTCCCTATGGAGACACCATGACAGAAAGTTTTCCTGGGCTTATGAAAGCCAGAAAGGAGGAAGAAAGTCTGACTTAATGCAGGCCACCAAGACCTTCAGCAACAGCAGGCTACCCTGTGCTTAAGGGCATAGATTAAAAAAACATGACTCCAAGTTGAGAACCTGTATAAGTTATAATTTTGCATCTTGTTCCATTTGGGTTATCAGCATTGAAGGTGTAATCAACAGCACGAATATGAATTGTCTTTGTTAATCTGAATAATAAAAAGATTATTCTGATTGTAGTGACACAAGGGCTCCTTGTAAAGGCCAGGGATGGGAATAAGATACTCCTGACAGGTTTTACTAGATCTCAAACACCTTTCAAATCATCAGCTGTGAAGCAATTCCTCCTCCAAGCTCACTTGAATGAGAGACTGAGAATGACTGAAGCACCATATGGTTTTCAACACCTGTTGGAGCTGGCTGTGACCCTGAATTTGGGGGTGCCTAAGTATGTACCACACAGCACCTCAGAATGTGGAGGACACTGTCTTAGACTTTTATTTAGGAAAATCTCACTGAAATTGCCAGTTCTTTATTTATAGGTTTTGAGACTGGAAAATCAATAATCAGTAAGTGGGTGAAGAATGATTTCAAACAAGTACTTCTGAGCTGACAAAATGCAATTAAAATTTTGAAGAAGCTCAGGTAAGAAAACCCTGGCTCATTTACACTCTTACCTGCTCTAATACCCAGCTTTTGTGATGCTGGGGTTTACAGTACCACCCATGTGCTTTCCATGAGCAGCATCCTTCAAATGCACATTTCACTGTTTCAATGGAAATACAGGTTTTCCAGAGGCAAAGATTAGCCTACATACAATGCCTTCATCTAAAGACACTTTACCAAACGTATACAGCATTTATAGAATGTCTGCTCTAGAAAACTACAGAAGGATGCTAATTCTATCAACAGCTGAAAGAATGATACTCTTCCAGAGATCTAGACTGCCATCTGAGCAGGAGTTTAAACTGCTAGGTCAAGTTGAAGGAGCACTACCTAATTAAACAGGAAATAATTACTAGTGTACTCTCTAACAACAGCGGGATATCAGAAAAAAAAATTTATATAAAAAATCGCCAACAACTAGAAATAAAAGCTAAAAATGTCAGGCTTTGATTATCCTTCAAATGGAAACTGATAATATAAAGCATTTAACGCTGCAACAAAGCCAAAAAAGCAAAAGTCTAAGACAGAGGCTTCTGGTTTTGACCACTTCCTGTGTGAACTATTGAACAAAATGATTTCTAAACAGGTTACTACTCCATGGGAAAACTGGTCCCAGTGTACAAAGAGGCTTCCTGAGCCTGATTAGCTCCACTCTACAGGAAAACGCACCCAAGCGACTCCCCAGCCCTTAGAGCCCTTCTCTTCAGCCTCTCTCAAACCCTCACAGCTCTCCCAGCTCAAAATAATTAGCTTCCACATTCTGGTAGAAAGTGTAATACCACAACCCAAGAGGGTGACAATTTTAGAAAGGAATGCTTTGATAAAGTTGATGTTAAACAAAAACCTCTGTGCAAGGCACAGATTACTGGTCAAGGAAACCACAGTCCCAGAAACGAAACCCTATAGCACTTATTCAGTGCAGTAAAAACAGGATGGCAAAACATCCACCTCCCTCTCTGCCTACCTGACAAGCTTCAAAAACCAATTAAAGCTGAACAGAAAGATGTCAAAACATAGACATTTATTCCTAACAAAGTGAAGAAGCATTCAAAAGCTGTAATGTCAATCAGGAAGAATGGAATACTAAAATGTCTATCAAAAAGCATTGTTTCAATGTTTTAGAAGCAGCAAACTGAAGAAGAATTGATGACCTAGCAGATCATCCCAAGAAAGAGGAGCAAGGGCACACACATGCAGAGAAGAGGACACCAAAATTAGAAGTTAATAAAAATTCAGGTTCATCTGACCTGGACATTTTCTCCTCCAGCAACACACTCCAGAAGCTCTATCAGCAACCAGACACCCCAAAATATGTATGGCAGCAGAAAGCAGTAACAGTCACCAGCTGCTCTCCAGAGACACCCACAGAACCTGAAGTTCTCAGCATGAGGCAGTTAAGCTGGTGGATACATGACTTCCCTCACCAGAACCAAGCTCCCTGCCGAAGGGCTGGCCAACAAAAACCAGGCCTTCCTTTTTGAAAAATGAGACCTCAAACAACGTACACCCCAATGAGTTATGTTGTCTTCATTTGTTATCTGGCTGAAGCCATAAATGCCAAAAAGAACTGAAAGAAGACAAACACAGTATAATATATAACCTGTGCAGGAACAATAATCTCACTAATTATCGCAACTGTTTGAATTTCAGCAAAATAAGGGCCTTTTCTGCAGTAAGGTGCTGAAAATGTTTGGAAGGGTCTACCTGCACTAGACAAGTGACCTGTGAGATGACAAATGAAGTTCAACCTTTATTAAACCAAAGCAATGATTTTTTTAAAAGATATGCTGTGATATAAATTAATCACATGAACAAAATGGACCTACAATCACCTCAGAAAATACTCCAAACCTTTTGCAGCTACTACCAAAATCAAACATACAGGGATAGGGAGAAACAGGAAACCTAACAACACAGTCTCTGTCAGAAAACCCTGTGAAAGCATTTGTGACCCAAACTTTAAAAGAAAGGCACAACTTACAGAGTATCTATGTTAGAATGCCAATTTCACAGCAAGAGACAGAAAGGTCTTCCTAAATGTGAGAAGGATAAATGCAGAGCAAACAAAATTAAGCAACTACCTCATCTGACTTTAGGAATATTTCCTGAAACTGAGCAGGACAGGACATTATCTCTGATTCACAATCAGTAAACCCTAATTCTTCTCTTACACTTTGCTGACCACCATATACAACTAAATTCTTGGCAAAAATGAAATATAGAAATACAAAAACCAGAAATGATCCACACAAGAAATACACGAAGAACTAAGCAATTCACATAACACTTCATCTCTTACAACAAATTTGCACTGGTGCTAGCTAGAACATACACAACATTGTTGACTGTGAATATTTGATAGAGAGCTAATGGCATGACATGTTACCCATTACCTTTCTTGCAATGAATCCATTATGATTTGCTCCAAGGCCCTTTTGAAAGCCAAACTTTGGTGGGAGTGCAGACAACTGTAAAATATTGGCTTGACCCAAAAATCCGTACTGGCAGCGCACTGACGTGCCCCTTTCCAGATACCAGCCTAGAGAGCAGGACTCACAGCAGCAAGATTGTATCCATCTGACCACATCCTCCTTTCCCTCCAACCCCTGTAGTTCAGTCCCCACCATCAGCTCTTAGGTCAAATTCAATAAACTCCAGACCAGCGATTCAGCTAGCTTTAGTATATATATTTTTTTTCTAAACAAACAGACATTTAAACCATGGCCTGCCCTAGCTCAGTTCAACTACAACAGAGTAAGAGAAGTAGATGTCATTCTGCTCTGCATTCAGCTCCTGAATGCTTTGCCAGGAAATAAGGTTGCAGAAAGTCAGCATTTAGCAAGACTCAACATAACAAGACTGTCAGCTTATTAAGGCAATAATCCCTGCTTGCTAACAGCAGAAACCCTTTCCTACGTGGCTCTCTCTGCTAAGGGGGCAAAACCACAAATTACAGCTTGAAGCTGCCCTAGCATTCTGCTGAAACCCCACCACTGATGAGCACCGTTGGCACACAGCTGATTTCAGCTCCACACAATTATTTCATCCACCTCAAAGTTCACCTACAGGTGACAGGTGAAGGCAGAAGAAAGGGCTTTGTGAAACCACTCATAAGATAAGGTATTAGTAAGCTCACATGTGGATGACACTTCAGACAATATTACTACTTGCCACATGTAACTGGCTTTCATTGTTGGTTTTGGGCTACTTTTCTGCTTCACTTTGAAGACACCTCGGGCAAGACCTTGCCTCAGAATGAAACAGGCAATAACCCACACAAGAGAAAAGCGCCTCTCATTTTCCCTATAGGGTCCACAATCTAATCAGAAAACACTTACCTCTCATCTAGAAGAAATGATTATAATACCAGCCTAGTGTATCCTGGTCCTGCTATATCACCATCTATCTCAGCTGGTACAGGCACATTGTAAGCATCAACAAATCCACTCCGTGCCTCCAACAAGAAAAAGTCACAAGCAGTGCCAAACTGAAGGTTACTGCAATCTAAGTGTGATAAACATCAAGGAAACCGTCACAAATCTTTAACAGGTTTCACATGCACAGTGGTATTGCATCCGTAAATATTCCAAACTTTGTGGTTGAAGGTAATGTCCTTAAAATGAAACCAAAAAGACAGATGACTTGGCTAATTCACATCCTTAGCCACATACAGAACACTGAAAAAAATTCCAACTGATAAGGTATCAAAGTCGTGCAGTTTTATGCCAGCTAAAAACTGCAGCAGAAAGACACACAACATAAAACAGTGAGCAGAAAAACAAAAACCCAGAGCATATGGCAAGCAGACCTGGACAAGTAAAAGGTCAGTACAACACACAAATACTCAAAGAAAGCTAGCAAGGTGGGGCAAACAACACAAAACACCCTTTCAATTAAACAATTAATAAAGCAGGGAGTTAGCACACCAAGAGTGCAGTAACAAGAGGATTTAGGTCGTGAAACTTCCATGACATTTAAGAGAGATGAGATTAAACCAAAATCAGCCCAACTCAAAGACTTCATTTTAGGCACATTCACCTAAAGTGAAAGGCAGCATTAGCACCAGTTCTGTGCACCTCAAACTGTGAAATGGCTCTGCATGTTTCCCTACACTCCTGCCTCCCAAAGCAAGTTTCCTCACACAAACCCTGTGATGACAAAAACAGGCCAAGAAGATGCTTGGGAAGTACACAGTTCAAACAATGCTTCCACCAGGCTGCACACGACAAACTTCAGCTCTCCCCTCTGCTCCAAGGCCACATAAGAGCAGGTTACGACCAGCGTCATGCTATCCCAGGGAGAGGCTGCCACATCCCAACAGCCAGCTGGATACACAAATAACAACATACACTGGCAGAGCAGAGAAAAATTACAAAACGCATTATAAAGCCCCTCCAAAAAAAGAAAAACCAACCCAAATTATGTTTAGCTACTTTTGCTTTAGCTTTGATTCTCCTACGTTTGCTGAAGTTAGGTCGGAATTCTGAAAGACTCATCCTAACGACAGCAGTTCGCCCTCCGCAGGGTCAGACTCACGTCTCACACCGACACAAACACAATACACCGGCATTCCCACACAAGACGGCGACGGGAGGCAGCGACCGGGACTAATACGGTGACATTTGGGCTGGAAAGGAGCTAGTAAGCTCCCCACACCCCTACAGCCCCCGGCTCGCTCTGGAAAAGACCCGACCTCCAGCTCCGCCCGTGACAGAGCCGCCCGAGCCGGCGCCGAGCAGCAGCGGCCAGAGCCGGCCGCCGGGGCGGCTCCACGGTCGCCGGAAGCCGGGACGGGGCCGGTCCTGCACCGCCCACCAGCCCCGGAGGGTCGCCCCCTCGCCCGACTCTGCCGCCCGGGGAACGCGGCCAGGCGGGGGCGGCAGGGCCGGGCGCCCACCGGGGCCGTGCCGGTGCGACGGCGCAGACCCCGCCGGAGCGGGGCGGCCTCGCTGCCCTCGGGAGGGCCAGGGCACGCCGCTGGGCGACGGAAACCCTCCCAGATTTTGGAGGACCGAGGTGCTTGACAGCGGAGAGGGGGACACAGGCGACACCCCCGTCGGGTCGCGGTGCAGCGCCCACCTTGTAAACGTCGCCGTAGGTGCCGCTACCGATGCGCTGGATGAGCTCGAAGTCCTCCTGGGGGTTGCGCCGCGACAGATCGCACACCCGCCCGCCTCCGCCGCCGCTCATGGTGCCAGGGGAGGCCCCGCTCGGCCGCGACCCCCCGGGCCCCGGGCGGAGACGGGGAGCGAACGCGGCGGCCCTGAACGCTCACCGCCACCGCGCAGCCCGCCCCGCCAACATGGCGCCCTCCGCCGCACCGCGCAAGCGCGGGGCAGCGCCCGCCCCCCCTTCTTTCCGAGGCGACGCGTCCTGCGCGTGCGCGCGGCCGGCCCGGGCTGTGGCGGAGCCCGTCCCCTCACGGCACCGCGGGCCCGCCCGCAACGGGGAGCGGCACCGCGGGCCCGGGAACCGCCCGCGCCCCGCCCCAGCAACCCAGCGCGCCCTCCCGCTAAGGCGGGGCAGGAGCGTGCAGCCGGCCCCGCCTGCCGCCGGGCTCAAGGCGCAGGAGCCCGCGAGTGCCGCCGAGGACTCGCAAATTCACCAACCCCCATGCACCGGAGCCCAGCGACACCGCGGTGCTGACTCCGTGCACCAGGGACCGCCCTCCCTGTTCCCTGGTATCCATCCCTGGCTTTCCAGCTTGGGACAAGGCATTTGCCCGGAGCTGGGTGTGTGGGAACCCAGCGCTCCTTGTCCTAGCGCACACCACTGAAATCCCAGCGTTGTCCAGTTGCCCACATCCTCCAGTGGTGGATCCTGCGGGAGATCCCGAGGCCCTTGCTGGCTTTTGGGAGGTATCCACCTTTCCCCAGTGGAACATAGGAGGCACACGTTACAGATATCCCTACATCTGTGCACATGCCAGTTCCCTTCCACAGCCTCTTTGGACACCCATCCCATGCACTCCGTCTAAGCAACATCTTCCTCTCGTCCATGGGACGGCTTCCTCTTGTTTTGTGACTTTTTGGAGCCCTGTGCATGCCCCCATGGGATAAAGCGTGGGCCCCCTCTCCTCTCACACTAGTGATGCCACTGTAAGGTTTTCACTCTTGCACACAGGTTTCCAGCACGGAGGAGGCATGTGGGGTGCTTGCCTCCATCCCTGTCTGTGCTCCTGACCCCCTCTGTGTGGAGAACAAGCACCAGACAGAACCCTTGTGCCCAGATGTGCAGCCCCTGAAGTTGTGTCGAGAGTGGGTGCTAGGGCACCTCTTGGGCTCTGTGCCAGTGAATCAGATGCAGCTTCTCCCACCACACTTCTGCTACCAGTGACTGATGGGTGAAATAAACAGAGTAGGATGAGGGGGAACATTGGACAATAGGATACACCATCTGCTGCTGCCCCTGCCTGCCTTGCCAAAGACACTGGTGTGGGCTCTTTCCTCTCTGCTGAAAAGGATTGGGACAGGGGGCTGGGATTGGCCTCATTTCCATGTGTGATTATCAGAGCAGAAACAGAGCTGTGAGGAGCTTGAGAGGAGCTTGAGCTCTAGCAGATGATGCCTGTGAAATTGCATATTGTCTGTCGGTGTGTTTGTCCTTCCAACCACCCTGGGCCATGCATTACTGTCCTTGGCTTGGTTTTATGACCTTTGCTCTCACTGCAAAATGGTCTCAAACCTGCCAGATTCAGATTCAGGTGTCAGTAATTTTTGTGGCGCGTGACCAAGGTTTTTGCGGCACACTTTGCTGCTTTCTGCAGCGGAAGCACTGGGATAGGCACAGATTAGCTGTGCAGGGCTGCCACAGATGCTCTGAGAGGCAGTCCAAGGGAACTGGGCTCTGTGACAAGTTCAGAAGTAGCAGCAGCTCTGACTGAGTTACAGAAGGAAATGCCAGGGAATTTGAGCTCCATCCAGAAAGGCTGACAGATATCCTGCTGGGGAAAGCCGATAACCTTGTCACCCTTCTGCTCTTGCCTCTCAGTCTTCATTTTTATCCCATTAGAGGGGAACTGGCTTATAGTTGTTCCCATATTATTTTCTTGCCAAGTTCTGCTTTGGTAGAAATGGTTATGAATGAAGAAAGCAGAATTATTTTCTCTCTTAAATCCTGCTTTCTATCCATGGCAGCTGCCTGTTCTTCCTCTGCTCTTGTAAAAACACCCACAGGTTTATCTGGGAGTGTCTGTGTCCCTTCTCTTCAGTAAAAGAGACAGATGGAGCTGAGAGGTGTGTCCTCCACTGCCTTTGGAAACAGGTCAGATCAAATTAGTATCAGGCGTCATTTGCTTTCCCACACTTTGGGAAGACTTCTCTCGTTTTCTCTTTTTCCTCCTTTTCCTTGGATGTGGCTGTGGTAGGATAGTCAAGCCATATGCTGCAGAGAGACAGGCTGGGCTCCTCTTCAATACCATAGAGGAAAGTCAAATGAACTCAATAGAACTGCATTTGGGTTTTGGACATTATTGTGAGAGTTCAGTCACTTCCCGTAGCTTGAGGAGTTTTGGTGCCTTTGGGGACCACGAGCCCCAGCTGCACTCAGTGGCATGGCACCCCACAGCCACAGAAAATATCCTGCTAAGACTGGATGCCTTGTTGTTTCCAGCTGTGCTCACAATCCATCCATCCTGCTCCTGCTGCTCCTGCTTTGATCTGAAATGCTGGTTTGTGCTCTACAGCCCCAGGTCCTGGCCATTGCTTCAAGTGGGAGCTCTGGTTCTTTTGCCAGCATGCATTGGCAGACTCCACCTGGCTCCAGCCAGGTGACACCAATGCAATTTGTCACAGTTGAAAACCTCTTTGCAACTCTCTGGCATCTTTCCATGCCAGACTAAAGGGCAAGGCACTGCATCCGATGGTGCTGCAGAGGGAAAGTGGCCACTGGCCTCCCTTTTGTTTATGGGACTGGAGCTGCTGTGAGAGGGAAGGTGTCCTTAGAGGGTCCTGTTTGAGCCAGGTGGGATCAGACATTGATGCTGGAAAGTTATTTCTGGAATGCTGAAGGTTGTCTTGGTCAGGGGAAGAGCTGCATTATTGTTAGTCCCAGAGCAGGTTGGTTAAAAAAGTGTAGGAAAGAATTAATGTAGAGCTATGAGGGAGGCAGGAAAGGCAGGCAGGCAGGCAGGCAGGAAAGAAGGAAGGAAGGCAGGAAAGGAAGGAAGGAAGGAAGGCAGGAAGGCAGGAAGGCAGGAAGGCAGGAAGGCAGGAAGGAAGGAAGGAAGGAAGGAAGGAAGGAAGGAAGGAAGGAAGGAAGGAAGGAAGGAAGGAAGGAAGGAAGGAAGGAAGGAAGGAAGGAAGGAAGGAAGGAAGGAAGGAAGGAAGGAAGGAAGATGCGGGATGCTGGTGTATACTAGTCCTATACTGATATAACCCTGTTGCAGTCACTCCTTGTCCAGAGGGAAGAGCTAAGCCTCACACTTTCAGGGATGACTCTAAGACTGTAAAAAAGCAACAGTACAGCCTGGTAATTATTCCCCTCTCCTCAAACATGAGACGTCTACATTGTACTTCACAGAAAAAAGACAATAAATCTTTCCAGCATGATGCCAACAGTCAGAATACTTGGCTTCTTCTATGTCTCTTCCTGTTTTAACAGTTTCCAGAGCAGTGTCTGACCCCTAGCCCTTCCTGACCTCAGACAGCACCTCCTCAGTACCTTTTCCTTGCAGCATCCCTTGTCCACTCCTGTCTGCTCCCAAATGCCTTTTGCTGGTTGCTTCCCATTCATCTGAGAAAGCTCAGCTCCACTTCCCAAAGCACCCAGCACCCTTGCTCCAGGAGGGGCACCCTGCAGGATGGCACCCTTTGCACTGAGTACCTGCTTTATTTGTGAAGCGACTGCACAGCCTTTTAAAAGCCTTTTAAAGAAGCCCCCTCCATGGTGTCAAGCTAAGAAGCAAGGTGCCAGCAATGAGAGCTCATGCTAGCATTTGTTCCGCCAAGAACATGGAAGGCAAAAATGGCTTTTTTTGAGGTAAATGGTGCCCCAGGGCAGCAATGGCTGCAGAGGCAAGGTAGGTGACATCTTTGTGGCATTTGCCAGATGGTGGTCCTTCAGGGATACCAGCTGGTGGTGCAGCGTGTGGCAGCTGGAATCCAGACAGACCCCTGCATCACTTTTTCCTTCTTTTTTCTTACCCTGCCCCTTTCCCCTCTTGCAAAAATAAAGCCTGCATGAGGTGCAGCCTGATCCCTGCCTCCTTCTCTCTCTGCTGCAAGTTCATGTTTCAGCCAGCATTGCCAGTGGCCAGCACGGGCTGCTGGAGGGAAGTTAGCAATAGCCAGTTCCCAGCAGGCAGAGTTCCTGCACACAATTTTGCATTAGTCAGAGCCTTGTTTCTCCTGCTGCAGCACAAGCCTTTTCTGGGAAGGTATTTCTTTACCAGGAGGGGCATGACTATAGTGTGAGAGGAAACACACTGACCATTTTTGCCCAGAAGCCCAGTAGTAAGCATTTCCCCATGTTTTTATATTTCTGGGAAATACTCGTTTGTGTCTTTCAGAGAGAAGCAGTATCCTTTTGGAAAGGACAAGGGGAAGGGAAGAAATCCAGCTCCCATGTAATAGGTTATGTTTTATGAGTGCTGCTGGCCATCTATGCATTGGCCATTGCTGCTGGTGGATCCAGGTGACAGCTTGAAGCCCCAAGTTCTGATTTTACTGGGAAGGCTCCAGCAGGAGCCATGTCAGAAACTGACAGCAGAAGCTACATGCTAAAAATAATTATGGCAGGACCTGTCTGCATAGAAATTCCACAGAATTTAGAAACTGGAGCATTTATTTCCATCCAAACTACTTTAGATTTGAACTCTAGAAGGAAATAGAGAACAAGGAGTGTATCACTGCACAAAACCATGCTGCACCCACATCCTGAAGGTCATATGGCTGAAGCTGTATGATTATATGGTTTATATGATAGTGGGAAGTTCATAGCATAACTACAAAACTACTGGTTTGTAGGAGCATTGCTGCAGCAGCAGTTTCTACTTACAGGTACTCACTCATAGGTGTGGGATCACTCCTACTGCAGGTCTGCTTGGCACTGACCAGCTGCCCTCATGGCTATTTCTCGATGTTCCTCCATTTCCTCCTGCTTGTTTGCCCACTCTTAATTTCTTGGGTTTGGTAGAAACAGACTGGATAAGGATCATGGCTGGATTTCTGGGCTGCAGCTGTTCTTTGCAGGTGTGTTCTGGCCGCCAACAGCTTCTTTTGAAGCAAATCCTCATCCAGCATGTTGCAGGTCTGCTCTTCCTGACTGTGGTGTTTCTTCTCCTGCTCCTCTAGGCCACTCTAAGATCTCAAGAACTCCCATTAGGCTTTGGCCTTTGTGTAATATGTTGGACAGTATCCCGTGGACCACACCAGGAGCTCTTGATGGCAAAGGTGGAGCTGCATTGACTGTACTAGGAACTCCTATTGCCTGACCAAGGTAGGAAATGACAGCAGGATAATCAGTCATCCCCTTACAGCCTTGGGATATTACTTACCTGAGTTGTTGCCCAAGTGGAGTGGTACAATTTTTGGTGGGCTTCAGAAAATTCCAGTAACTGCCAATATGGATTGTGGCCAGGATGGAAATTTACCAAACTAAAGCAAATCGCCTTGTGACCCTATAAACATCGGTCCTAGCAGATGAGAAGAGACCCTCAACATGCCAAGGTCAGCTGGACCAGTCAGGTGGCCCGGGGAGGCCAAACCAGCCAGACCTGTTCTGTGTCCCCTTGGTTTTATGGGGCCCTGAGGTGTCACAAGGCTGCCTTGGTTCCATGGGGTCCCACAGTTTCAATGGCTCCCAGCTTCCTGAAGGTCCTTGGTGTCACAAAGGCCCCAAAGGATTCCATGAGGCCTTGAAGTGCCACAATGGTCTCTGTGCTTCCACAGGCCTCACAATGTCATGTCACTCCTCTGTTCCGTGAGCCCTGCAATGTCACAATGGGCCTTTGGACCATGAGGGTTTTGTGGTGTCACAATGGTCTCCGTTGGCTCCACGGTGTCACAATGGAGCATTGATGAGGCGGCCTCTCTGTGTCACCCTGGGCTTTGGTTCCATGAAGCCCTGCAGTGTCACAATGGTCCCCCTTGGTTTCTTAGTGTCACAATGCCACTGATGACAGAAGGCCTGGCAATGTCACAATGGCCCCTTGGTTCCATGCAGCCCTGCAGGGTCACAAAGGCCTCTTGGTTTCATGGTGCCCCACAGTGTCACAATGGTCTCCTTGGTTCCATGGTGCCCCACAGCGTCACAATGCTTTGCTTATTCCATGGGGCCTCGTAGTGTCACAATGGTCTCCATGATTCCATGAGTCTCCTCAGTGCCACAACAGCCCCTTGGTTCCATGAGGTTGTGAAGTGTCTCAATGGTCTTTCCAAGGTTCCATGGTTCCATGAGGCCTTGCAATGTCACAGTGGACCTTTGGTTCCATGGGGTGTGACAATGTCCCAATGTCCCTTGTTCTCACAGGGCCCCACAGTGTCACCAGGGCCCCTTGGTCTATCAGGGCGCCACGGTGTCACAATGGTCCCTTGGTTCCATGGGCCCTGTGCTGCTGCATTCCCCTCCCTTCTCAGGCCGCCCTGCCAGCTGAGAAATGCTCCCTGGGCCTCGGCCTTGGCCAACAGCCCCTGGGCTCAGCTCCTCACAAACACTGTCTGCTCCAGGCACTGCTGCTGCCCAACCAGCTCCTGGTTCCTTTAGCAGCAGCCCTGGCAGCTGTTTCTGTTCCCTGCGTGGCACAACATCCCTGTTCTCACCCTGCCAAAAGCTGCTGGTGCCAAGTGCGGCCAGGATGAACCATGGCTGGGACTGAAGCCCCTCTCTTGGGGCCCTGCAAGCAGCGCTCAAAAGGAGCCCTTGCAGCTCTCCTGGGCCAGCCACTCCCTCGCAGTGGGGCCTCTCCCAGGCGGGAACTCTCCCGTTTGCTGCACTCGGGGATCCTGAACAACGGCGGGGCCTGGGCGATCCCCCCACTCCTCCAGGCTCAGCCCTTTGCCCGCTGGGGAGATGCCAAAACATCCTCAGGGGCATTCCCTGCCCTCAGGGAATTGCTCACAGGTGCCTTGCACTGACTCTTGGTGTCTGTGTGCACACAGGAGTGCCTGTGCTGGGGAAATGTGGCACAAATGCTGCTCTCTGAGGGCTTGGGTGCCTTGGAGAGCTGAGCCAGTCAGGCCTGCAAGTGATGGTGAGTCACAAGCTGTAAGCTGAGTTCAATGCTGCTAAGAGTTGTTCTTTTGCTAAGTTGTTACATTGAATAGAAGTTATAAGCTAAGTTGAATATTGTTAAGTTTTATTGCAGAGCTACATCATTAAGTCCTAGGTTACAAGTAAGGTTAAATACTGTTAAGTGCTGTTCTTTTGCTAAATGCTGAAGTCTAAGGTATCAGTCAAGTCCTGGTTTTGGTTCATTTCTTCTTTGACTGGATTTTGTTTGGTTTTGTTGCTTTGTTTCTTTGGTGTGCCTAGAGTGCCCAGTCAGGAGCAGAGTGACTCTTGCCAAGGAACTCTGTGCTGCTCTCCTTAATATTCAATCTGGTTTTGCTGATTCCTTGCTGGGGATTTTTTTCAGCGCTCTCAGCCCCTCGTTTGTAAGAGGGTGAAGGAGCCCTGGCCCAGGCTCTGGCCCTGGGGACACGGGGGATGCTGCCGGGGGGTCCCTGTCCCCTGTGCCACCCCAGGGCCCCGGCCCCCGGCCCCGTGTCAGGCTCTGGGCTCGATCTCGTGGAACATCCTCTGGGGAGGCTGTGGGGCCAGGGGACCCGGGGGGGACAGGGGACCCCGCTGTGCACTGAGCAGGGTTGGACTGCTCTGGGGGAACTGTGAGGGGGCCGGGGCAGGGACCTCCCAGTGACCTCACAGCCCCTGTCATGTCACAGAGCCATCTGTGATTCCACAGAACCACCTATGATGTCACACAGGCCCTGTGATGTTAAAGCCCAGCATGGGATGAAACAAATCCCCATGTGATGTCACAGAGCCAATGCTGGGATATCACTCTGGGCTGTCACACAGCTGCAGTCTGAGGTCACAAATCACCCCTGGATGTCACGGTCTCTTCTGTGATGTCACAGCCGGTTCTGTCATGTTACTCAGACATCCAGCGATGTCACAACCCAGTCTGATGTCACAGAGCCACCCTCCATGATGGTACAGTCTGCTCTATGGCCTTACACCCTACTCTATGATGTCACAGCCACCTCTGCGATGTCACAAGTCCATCAGCGATGTCACACAACCCTCTCTGTGATGCCATACTGCCACTCTGTAATGTCACTGCACACACTATGACCTCACACCCTGCTCTGTAACGTCACTGCACACACCATGACCATCACAGCCTGCTCCATGATGTCACACAGACCCCTCTATGATGCTGGAGCTGCTCCATGACCTCACACAACAAACTCTGTGATGTCAGAGCCCAGTCTGTGAGCTCACACAGCCCACTCTGTGCTGTCACACAGCCCCTTGCTGACATGCCAGCTGCTCTGTGCCTCTAGGACACAGCCACAGAGGTGCTGCTGTGACACAGCCCCCTCTGGGCCATGGCACAGCCCCTGCCAGTGCTGAGCCCCTGGGAGCTCAGTCTGTGCCCTGCTGGTGTCCCTGAGGGGCCCTGGCAGTGCCCCAGCCCTGCTGGGCTCTGCACAGGAGCTGCTCCTGCCCAGAGCTGTCTCTCTGCAGCGCTGCCCTTGCCAGCAGCTGCCTCTGGGCCAGGAGCCCGGCCCAGCTCAGCAGCACAGACACAGCACAGGGACTTCAATGACCCTCTGGGCCTTTGGTGCTCTTTGCATCACACTCATCAGTGCCTCCAGTGTGCTCCAAACCTCCTCAAAAACTCAAAATCAGATTCAAAGTCCAAATTCCTTTAACTCTAAATGGCTCCCACTGAGGGACATAACTCATATGAAAGTGTCCCCAGGTTGCAGGTAGGGCAGAACACTGGTACTTTGACACAGTGTCAGTTGGAGATTGCACATATCAATGTATTACAGGAAGAAAAACCTAAGCAGGACCTCACAAATGTTTTCTCACTGTCTTTTTAAATATGTTACATTCAGTTGGAATACACGTCGAGCCTCTGGAGCAGTAGAATTCAGCAGCAGCCTCTGCAAGTTGCTGAGGATGTCAGCAGCCCCCCACTGAGCCAGCTCTGCCCAGAGACCGTGGGGGAATGGGCAGACAAGGGAGGCGTCCCGGGGCTGGGCAAGCAGCACTCAGAGGCACCAGGGGCTGCAGCTGGGAAATGGAGTGTGGAATGGGGCTGGGAAAGCCCTGCCTGGGCTGTGCCAAGCAGGACACACAAGCCCGCACTCCCATGCCCCAAACAATTCTTTCCATGAGACATTTTAAAGGAATTACAATTATTGGTGTCCTCTGAGTTGGATGTACTGGAGAAATACCTACCAGAGATCCTCAGGAGCTCAAAACAACTGACCAGATTTTATTGGTAAATTTAGAAAAAGAGAAACTTTGGCCAAAGGTACATTGTAACATTCAATCAGCAAAACACACTTCTCAAAGCATTAACTTGGCCCATTCAACTTCAGAATCTCTATGCCCATTCCATTTTAAGGTAATCAAAATTTGCAGAGAGAAAGAAATAGGAGAAATAGACACAGAAAAAGAAAGACATATAAGATACAGAGAAGCACCCCCACCTGGATTCCAGTGTTGTTCAGATGGAAATTGCAAGAGGAGGAGGGTCAAGATGTGTGCTTGCCTTGTGGTCAGACTTAAATACCCCTTGGTCTTCCTGGGCCCTTCCCCAGGTGGGGACTGGGGTCATTTGGTCCCTCAGGAGCTGGGCTGGGGGCTGCAGAGGTGGCTGTGGAGCATTGCCTGTGCTGTGCCAGGGGCTGGCAGACACTGCGGGGCTGGGATGGAGGCTCTGGGGGATTGGGGTTCCAGGGCAGGGCAGGGCTGGGCTCACCGGGCAGGGCAAAGCTGGACCTGCCCCTTCCTCCCCCCACATGAAATGATCCAAGCCAACAATCTCCTCCAGTCTGTCCCAATAGGCAGTGTTGGAGGTGGACCCAAATTTGGACACGGGAACCTGGCCAGGAAGGACAGTTCTCTTCCATAGGAAGGAAAGCACAGAGCCTTCCCCAGGGTTTTGGGCACAGATGAGAGGTGACCCTTGTGAAAGCACAGGCAGACAGACTTGTCCTGGCAATATTGCTATGGGAACAATGCCTGGATAGAAGGGAATTTGGTTTTGAAATCCCAGTTCTGGTCATGGCCTGGAGGAGAAGGACAGTTCTTTACCACAGGAAGGAAAGCACGGAGCCCCAGTGTTTCAGCAGCAGATGAAGAGACCCTCAACATGCCAAGGTCAGCTGGACCAGTCAGGTGGCCCAGGGGAGGCCAAACCAGCCAGACCTGTTCTGTGTCCCCTTGGTTTTATGGGGCCCTGAGGTGTCACAAGGCCCCTTGGTTCCATGGGGTCCCACAGTTTCACAATGGCTCCCAGCTTCCTGAAGGTCCCCGGTGTCACAAAGGCCCCAAGGATTCCATGAGGCCTTGAAGTGCCACAATGGTCTCTGTGCTTCCACAGGCCTCACAATGTCATGTCACTCCTCTGTTCCGTGAGCCCTGCAATGTCACAATGGGCCTTTGGACCATGAGGGTTTAATGGTGTCACAATGGTCTCCGTTGGCTCCACGGTGTCACAATGGAGCATTGATGAGAGGCGGCCTCTCTGTGTCACCCTGGAGCTTTGGTTCCATGAAGCCCTGCAGTGTCACAATGGTCCCCCTTGGTTTCTTAGTGTCACAATGCACCACTGATGACAGAAGGCCTGGCAATGTCACAATGGCCCCTTGGTTCCATGCAGCCCTGCAGGGTCACAAAGGCCTCTTGGTTTCATGGTGCCCCACAGTGTCACAATGGTCTCCTTGGTTCCATGGTGCCCCACAGCGTCACAATGCTTTGCTTATTCCATGGGGCCTCGTAGTGTCACAATGGTCTCCATGATTCCATGAGTCTCCTCAGTGCCACAACAGCCCCTTGGTTCCATGAGGTTGTGAAGTGTCTCAATGGTCTTTCCAAGGTTCCATGGTTCCATGAGGCCTTGCAATGTCACAGTGGACCTTTGGTTCCATGGGGTGTGACAATGTCCCAATGTCCCTTGTTCTCACAGGGCCCCACAGTGTCACCAGGGCCCCTTGGTCTATCAGGGCGCCACGGTGTCACAATGGTCCCTTGGTTCCATGGGCCCTGTGCTGCTGCATTCCCCCCTCCCCTTCTCAGGCCGCCCTGCCAGCTGAGAAATGCTCCCTGGGCCTCGGCCTTGGCCAACAGCCCCTGGGCTCAGCTCCTCACAAACACTGTCTGCTCCAGGCACTGCTGCTGCCCAACCAGCTCCTGGTTCCTTTAGCAGCAGCCCTGGCAGCTGTTTCTGTTCCCTGCGTGGCACAACATCCCTGTTCTCACCCTGCCAAAAAGCTGCTGGTGCCAAGTGCGGCCAGGATGAACCATGGCTGGGACTGAAGCCCCTCTCTTGGGGCCCTGCAAGCAGCGCTCAAAAGGAGCCCTTGCAGCTCTCCTGGGCCAGCCACTCCCTCGCAGTGGGGCCTCTCCCAGCCGGGAACTCTCCCGTTTGCTGCACTCGGGGATCCTGAACAACGACGGAGCCTGGGCCGATCCCCCCCACTCCTCCAGGCTCAGCCCTTTGCCCGCTGGGGAGATGCCAAAACATCCTCAGGGAGCATTCCCTGCCCTCAGGAATTGCTCACAGGTGCCTTGCACTGACTCTTGGTGTCTGTGTGCACACAGGAGTGCCTGTGCTGGGGAAATGTGGCACAAATGCTGCTCTCTGAGGGGCTTGGGTGCCTTGGAGAGCTGAGCCAGTCAGGCCTGCAAGTGATGGTGAGTCACAAGCTGTAAGCTGAGTTCAATGCTGCTAAGAGTTGTTCTTTTGCTAAGTTGTTACATTGAATAGAAGTTATAAGCTAAGTTGAATATTGTTAAGTTTTATTGCAGAGCTACATCATTAAGTCCTAGGTTACAAGTAAGGTTAAATACTGTTAAGTGCTGTTCTTTTGCTAAATGCTGAAGTCTAAGGTATCAGTCAAGTCCTGGTTTTGGTTCATTTCTTCTTTGACTGGATTTTGTTTGGTTTTTGTTGCTTTGTTTCTTTGGTGTGCCTAGGTGCCCAGTCAGGAGCAGAGTGACTCTTGCCAAGGAACTCTGTGCTGCTCTCCTTAATATTCAATCTGGTTTTGCTGATTCCTTGCTGGGGATTTTTCAGCGCTCTCAGCCCCTCGTTTGTAAGAGGGTGAAGGGCCCTGGCCCAGGCTCTGGCCCTGGGGGACAGGGGGATGCTGCCGGGGGTCCCTGTCCCCTGTGCCACCCCAGGGCCCCGCCCCCGGCCCCGTGTCAGGCTCTGGGCTCGATCTCGTGGAACATCCTCTGGGGAGGCTGTGGGGCCAGGGGACCCGGGGGACAGGGGACCCCGCTGTGCACGAGCAGGGTTGGACTGCTCTGGGGGAACTGTGGGGGGCCGGGGCAGAGGGACCTCCCAGTGACCTCACACAGCCCCTGTCATGTCACAGAGCCATCTGTGATTCCACAGAACCACCTATGATGTCACACAGGCCCTGTGATGTTAAAGCCCAGCATGGGATGAAACAAATCCCCATGTGATGTCACAGAGCCAATGCTGGGATATCACTCTGGGCTGTCACACAGCTGCAGTCTGAGGTCACAAATCACCCCTGGATGTCACGGTCTCTTCTGTGATGTCACAGCCGGTTCTGTCATGTTACTCAGACATCCAGCGATGTCACAACCCAGTCTGATGTCACAGAGCCACCCTCCATGATGGTACAGTCTGCTCTATGGCCTTACACCCTACTCTATGATGTCACAGCCACCTCTGCGATGTCACAAGTCCATCAGCGATGTCACACAACCCTCTCTGTGATGCCATACTGCCACTCTGTAATGTCACTGCACACACTATGACCTCACACCCTGCTCTGTAACGTCACTGCACACACCATGACCATCACAGCCTGCTCTATGATGTCACACAGACCCCTCTATGATGCTGGAGCTGCTCCATGACCTCACACAACAAACTCTGTGATGTCAGAGCCCAGTCTGTGAGCTCACACAGCCACTCTGTGCTGTCACACAGCCCCTTGCTGACATGCCAGCTGCTCTGTGCCTCTAGGACACAGCCACAGAGGTGCTGCTGTGACACAGCCCCCTCTGGGCCATGGCACAGCCCCTGCCAGTGCTGAGCCCCTGGGGCTCAGTCTGTGCCCTGCTGGTGTCCCTGAGGGGCCCTGGCAGTGCCCCAGCCCTGCTGGGCTCTGCACAGGAGCTGCTCCTGCCCAGAGCTGTCTCTGCAGCGGCCTTTGGTGCTCTTTGCATCACACTCATCAGTGCCTCCGAGTGTGCTCCAAACCTCCTCAAAAACTCAAAATCAGATTCAAAGTCCAAATTCCTTTAACTCTAAATGGCTCCCACTGAGGGACATAACTCATATGAAAGTGTCCCCAGGTTGCAGGTAGGGCAGAACACTGGTACTTTGACACAGTGTCAGTTGGAGATTGCACATATCAATGTATTACAGGAAGAAAAAAAACCTAAGCAGGACCTCACAAATGTTTTCTCACTGTCTTTTTAAATATGTTACATTCAGTTGGAATACCGTCGAGCCTCTGGAGCAGTAGAATTCAGCAGCAGCCTCTGCAAGTTGCTGAGGATGTCAGCAGCCCCCACTGAGCCAGCCCTGCCCAGAGACCGTGGGGGAATGGGCAGACAAGGAGGCGTCCCGGGGCTGGGCAAGCAGCACTCAGAGGCACCAGGGCTGCAGCTGAAAGCCCTGCCTGGGCTGTGCCAAGCAGGACACACAAGCCCCACTCCCATGCCCCCAAA